>QLNU02003225.1:15861131-15893364 GCA_006491805.2 Dysdera silvatica | reverse complement strand
CAAGAGGGACGTTACTCGCATGACCTGATGATTGGGCATGCAAACCCAATATGTCAATATCACTATCACTGTCCGTTGTATCAACGATAAGATCGGGTGTTGAGTGAAATAATGGAAACAAAGCCCCTTCTGTCGAAGCAAATCGAACCGTTCTGGCAGCACTTGTTGTTGGTTCACTATCTATTGCTATGTCATCATGGATCATTGCGGCAGCTTCTAACGTCGCAGAACTTTGGAAGCCTTTGTCTGCCATTCTGTCCGAAAACTCTTTCGATGGATATGCCGCGTTTCCTTCGCAGATGTCTTCGATCACCGAGTCAATGCTATCTTCCATCAATCGGCCACAATCCTCCAATTCACCCTTCAAAGTGTCAACGATTGTAGTAGTACTAGAAGCATCTGAAAATGGGCTGCTTTGATTTACGCATGCCTTTGACGTATCATTGGTGCAACTTCCTGGCTTCGAGAGCTTCATTCCGAATGCCTGTAAAGAAAAATATCAAGCAGATGAAATTACAGAACTAACGTAATAGGGTAGAGGTTCTAAAATTGTTTTTGGGGTGGGTGGGGAGGATTTCATGGTTTCAGGAAGGAATTGTGGACTCAAACTGTAGTAAAGCTGCTGCTAAATAAAAACTACTAAAGGGAGGATGATAACCTAAGGTGTAGGTATATGCCAGTATCAGAGAGGGGTTATCTAGGGACTGGTACACCCCACCACAACTAAATTTCTAATAGGACTTGCCTACGGCCTTCTATGCTGTGATTGTATCGATACATGCTGTAAAAGTGTTTGAAGCCCCCGAAATTAAATCCCTGCTACAGCCATGTATGGTACAAAGGGTACACAAACCAAAAAGTTGAGAACAATTGTAATAGAGCGTGGAGAACATCAAATGCAGAATATCATTTCGTTTGTTTATAGTTTTAAGGCTCAAGAACTGTAATGGTCATGTTGGATCAGGGACCTACAATTTTCCGAGGAATCCGAACCTCTTAAGGCCTAGGGAGCAAAACCCTGGACTACAGTAAGCAGTGTGATCTTTATGAGATCTTTGAGTAAGCATTTTTTGCACTATTGAAAATCAAACCCGAGTTAATGGAACATTAAGAGAATGCATTACCACACTGCATCACTGCAAAGGCAAATTCGGAAAACATGACAAAAATGATGATGATTGTATGAGGTCTGTGAGAAAAGGCTCCTAGTTTGAAAAGAGCAGGTTGAATCGTATATTCTGTGTAACATTTTTATGGGTGTTCAAAGAAATTATAATGGAAAACAAGGAAAATATAATAGAAGAGGGGTAAATGAGAGGTTTCTAATACCAAGGATTTTGTTCATCAGGGACCACACAAAATCCCTGTTACTGATTTGCTTTTTCTAACTACAATATATACTACATGGGTAGAAAAGTCCTGGGACTAGCAATGAAAAAAAACATTTTTTTGTCAAAAATCAAATTTATTCTTCAATATAGTTCCCTCCAAGAGCAATACACTTATTCCAACGGTCCTCTAACATTCGAATACCTTTCATATAGTACGATTTGTCAAGGGCTTCAAAATATGCAGCAGTTTCACATTTGACATCTCCATTTGACCCAAATCTCTTCCCCTGGAGCCACCTCTTCAAGTCAGCAACAAATAATAGTCCATGAGGGCCAGATCTGGAGAATATAGGAGATGGTGGATCAATTCGAATTTCAATTCATTCAATTTTGCCATCGCTTTCATAGATGTGTGTGAGCCGGGCTATTGTCTTGGTGAACCAGTATTTTTCTCCGCAATATGCGGCCTTTTTTTCTTGATTTTGTTGTTCAAACAATTTAATAATCCTTCATAATACTCTCCTGTGACTATTTTTCCTTTCGCAAGGTAGTTGATGGATATTATGCCATGTGCATCCCAAAAAATACTGGCGAAGATTTTTCCAGCTGATTGTTCGCTTTGGGCGGCTTTCGCCAGGTTCCAACCACTCTGCAGGACTGTCTTTTGGACTCTGGTGTGTAGTAATAGATCCACGTTTCATCCATGGTTACGAATCGGTGCAAAAACTCATTTGGGTTATGCTTAAATAGCTCCAAAGCGCACTCTGAATCATCGACACATTTGTTTTTGGTCGATTGTTAGAAAATGCGGCACCCGTCTCACACAAAGCTTTTTCATATGTAAATGCTCACGTAAAATATAACTCACCCATTTTGTTGGTATCTTTATGACGTCAGCTATCTTCCTCACTTTCACTTTGCGGTCATCCAAAACAATAAGGCAGATCTTTTTTCATGTTCACTGCAGTTGTTGCTTCAATTGAACGTGGACGTCCAGAACGTGTAACATCACTGATGCTCGTACAGCCACATTTAAACTCACAAAACCATCGACAAATGGTTGTTTTCGATGGAGCAGATGTGCCGTAATGCTTTTCGAGCCATTCTTTGGTTTGGATGGTATTTTTTTTTCATCAAAAAGCAATGTTTAATTAACACACAAAATTCTTTTTGGTCCATTGTTTTCACAAAATCAAAAGTATCATCACTTACATGACTGCAACTCACAAACAAATACCCAATATATCATAAAAATTTGACACCAATCACTTGAAGGTCGATATTAACTTAAAGTCATATGGATATCTGATTGGTGATGCCATCTAGTGGCGAGTCCCCTGACTTTTCAATCCATCTGGTATACACACACTTACAGTGACACTATACAGTGACCTTCAAATCAACCCAAATTTTTGTTCCAGAATTACATTTGAAACCATTATGCGCAATTGTTTTTGTGGATATTCAACATTAATTAATTAATTCCGCTTATTTTGAAAATGCATTATATTCTACTTTTATATGTTGTTCCCACAAAGAAATATTGAGAATGTCAGCTACAGTTATCAACACTTCTTTTCCAGAAAACGGTGTATAAAAATAAAGGGTGAACAGATATTTGAATGGCGTCCATTTGAAAGAAAGGAAAGAAGGGATGGGTGATGCAGTCTGTAACTGCACAGAAGAGGGTGAATCAATGCAGAGTCCATTCAAAGGAGGGAAAATTGAAGTACTAGAAAGCCATTTTGTAGACAACTAAAGTAAATCTCATTTGTCTGTTTCTTATGACACAAGGACAGCAAAGGTCATGTTACATGTCGTGACTTTTTCAAAGAATCTTAACCTCTGCTGTCAAAGGGACAGATGTTCCACAATACCACTGGGAATTAAACCTAAGTTCATGGCACTAGAGACAAATGTATTACCGCTACAGGACCATTAAGCTAGTGGGCCTACATTTTTTTGAGGAATTCGAACTCCTTAACGCCTAGTGAATCAATCTCCTGGACTACAATGAGCAATTGGTCAGTAATTGATCTTTGTTTTGGTACTGTTGGAAACTGAACCCAGATTAACAGCACACCAAGATAACATTGTACTGCCACAGGACTAGCAAACTTGTTTACTTGATGAAATCTGAGTGGCACCAACATAGTTGACAATTCCAGGAAAACAGGAAATATTTATATTTATTAAGGCTTAAGTGCTATAAATTTAGAATGCCACACATTGTGGCTCTTGGCACGATAGTCATGCATGCACATTCGTGTGTAAGCAAAGGTTCACCTTTCTTAGGATTTAAGAAACAACAATATACACATTAGATATTAAATTACTCGTAAAGAAAAGAATGATTTTCCGGCGCCTGGTGGGACCCGAACCCACGACCTCCTGATTGCCGGTCAGGTGCTCTACCAACTAAGCTGCAGACGCCTGTAGCTTAGTAGGTAGAGCTTAATGAATAAAATTAATGATATTTTATTGTTTCCAATGCACTACATATATTATACTTTTAAGACATTTTTATTACATATTCAAACCCTTTTAAGACAAACATCAAGGGAATTAGAAAATTTGTTTGTGTTAATACTAGTTCACATTATTCAGAAAACATGGGATTGCATTACCAAGCTATTTATTTAATCTCTAGTTACCATATACATACATCATTATCATATATTTTTGTTATACATATTTTTTTTTCATTATTCTTTTATTATGATATATGTTAAACAGAAATAATGGTACTTGTTTGCCGAGATTACGATCTTGCCAAGGTCGTTAATAAGCTTGAAAATCGTCCAAACTCGCCATCAGCTACAGCAACCATCTTACAAAATGAAATATTTTTCAGATGTTTTTCCAGATGCCTTGTGGGGGGTACCCCTTCCCATGCTACCAAAAAACATCAGAAAAGCCTGTAATTCGAAACTGTTGAACTAGTCAACAGTACGGAAAAACAATAGCGAGTACTCACTTAGTTCTTGGGGTAAGCTAATATATGGCAGCAGAGAGAGAGAATATGACATCATAAGCTTAACTACTGCAATTTTAGAGTGATTTCAAGAGGAGAGAGAGGGAACGAGATGACAAATTGTGCAGTATAGCTTGCTAAAGATTGAGAAGCATTGTAAAATGCAAGTTTAGGAAACAACACTATCACCATTGTACAAATTTAAAGGATTCGCATTTTTCAGAATCTATGTGGTGGCAAAAATACAAACACAGTCCAGATGTCTTATTTCTCACACTTGTATTACTTTATTTGTAGCTATCAAAAAAAATCCTGGTACAAACTTCGGAGCAAACCAACAAAAGTCAAAAAATGACAAAAGTTATGATTTTTAGATGGCAAAAAAAAAAAGAAAAAAAAAAGATTAAAAATTTCTACTTGTCTCTAGTTGTGCACTTTTTTATCAACCTTGAGAACGACACGTGGCAAGGACTAGTATACTTTTACCTGTTTTTAAAATTATACTAAGGGAGTTTGCTTTTGTAAACAGTAACCCAAGTGTGCATTTGACTTAATAAATTTAAATAGATGTCTTTTTTTTCCAAGAATGTGAATGAACACCACAATTTGCTTGAATGCAACTTAATTTTGTGGTTTGCTTGCATTCCTTCCAATTGTCTCTATTCAGTTATTAGACTGAAAAATCAAAGAAAAATATTTTTCTGGACAGGACTGTTTTCTGTTTCTGATTTGTATACATACATGAATGTGTTGTTTTTTAACATTTGTTAACCATAAAAACATTCTAAATGGTAACTAGATAAAACAGGAAGGAAAGACTGAAGTAAACATAGGTCTGTTTTCAAATTTAAATTACTTTAAAAATATTCTTTTGGCAAACAATACTTTTTATAATTAAGTCTTCATGACTCAAAAAGTTATATAACCCAGTTAAATTCTTATATTTTCAGTGAATTTGTTTTTTTAAATGCCTGAAATTTTTTTAAAATTTTCAATCTTACAGTTCTAAAAACGAATTTGAAACATAATTTAGATGTAACTGACATATCTGCACTTTCAACTACTTCTTCTTAAAACTTTCCCCTAATGATATTTAACAGCAAGGGACAAATTCCAATCGCGATCACCACATAGCTATCGTTATCTACTCCAAAAAGCAATGGACCTCAGTCAAAATGGAAAATTTGAAAAATCCTAAATTCTGGCTATAATGACGAGTAACATTTTCGAGAAAAGGCAGTAAAACCTCTGAATAGGGGACACCTCGGAACTTGAGTACCTGTCCGCTATTCGGGAGGGTTGCGGGATAACAAGCATCGGGCTGGAAATTAGAAAACCGTCCGTCGAACAGAGGTGACCGTTATTTGGGACCATCCTTTAAGGCGATTTTACACGGAGAAAAAGTTGGGATAAACGTCATAGCCTTATCAAAAAACGATTATTTTGAAACGAAAATTGAAACCAAAAATGCAAATCATACTTCTATATTTGATAATTTGTAAACAATATAATTGCTGCAAACTTTTAAAACCACGTCACATTAAAAAATAAGTATTGGTATTAAATTTCTCCTATTACAATTTAACGCGGAAGATTTCTCCTATATTCGGGAGATGCTTTGAAACATCCCACTATCATTTATTTATTTTTTTGCCCATTAAAAACATACATCAAAACACATACAGAAGTAAAACACGAATTTGACATTGAAAATGACAACAATATAAAACCTGAGTCACAGATAAGGCAACAAAACTCGACGCAATAACTGTTATTAAAGTCACAAAAAAAATATAATGTGAAGAAAATTTCACCAAACACGAATTTTTTAGTTTTTGTTTTTAAAAAGAAAATAAGTTTAACAAACACAAGACATCGCTTACTTGATGTTTTGTACTGTCATCAGAAAATCACTATTCCATAAACAATAAAAGCACACATCCGCCATGATTAACAGATCACAGAATAACATTAAAAAAAATATAAGGAAAAATGACACTGAAAACAGTAGTGCCAAGTCTTGGTGCAATTCGGATAGTGCTTGATCCAAAACACGGCCACAATGAACGAATGACGCTACCTTTGAGCGATTGCAGCGCCCCTTTTCTGATGCTAGAAACAGGAACCTTGACTCCAAGAGGCCAGGTCTCTTCCAACCCATAAAAATAGTTTAGAATGCCGGGCTCTTCTAAAATTGCTAAATAGTGACTGAAGAAATGTGAAATACGCTTTGAGAATGAAATATATAAGATAAATTTATAAAATATATTTTGAAATATTTGCCTGACAGATGGTTTGGCCGATAGGTCGGTTTCCCGACGTCACCTGCCCAGTTATGTCTGTCTGGAGCTCGGTATAACGAGCATGATGAATATAAATTCGGTTATAATGACGAATATTTTGCTGAGTAGTTAAAACTGCTGATTTTTGACCAAGTTCCTTGATTCTCGGGAAAGAGTACAGATTTTTCTCCACAACGTTCTAAACCATTATTAGTTCGTAAGGTCTTTATTTTCTGACCAATTCAGTTCTCAGAATAGGCCTTGAACTTTCGAATGGAATTCTTGACTTCGTCTTTTGTTTCGAGAAAGTATAATTTTACGTATCGAAATTTGTTTGGAGAAAGCATATTTCTATATATCGAAATTTCTTATCGATAAAACCAACAAACTATGGCAAACTGCCAATGGTTTGAATTTTCATTGGCCCACAGACGTCTCAACGAATGAAATTCAATAATTGTTTACTTTTAAACTTCGATTCCTTTTTAAAACATTTTGCTGGATCCCAGGACATAGAGGTCACCTTGACAACGATGTGGCTGATCATTTCGCTCGCAATGCACTGCGTAGCAATCATCAGTGCATAACACCAACTTCTTATAGACTCAGTCTTTCTGGCTTTGTTAGAAAAATTAAGTCTTCTCTGAATGCAAACAAAATTTCAACGTTTTATCAATCAATAATGGGACATCGTCAAGCACTTTTCCCTTTTATTGGAACGCCATTCTTCCTACTAATTCCAACTCCACGCAATATCTATTATATATAAGATTTCACAGACATAGGTTTGGAATCTTTTATACCATCGATTTGCTATTCCGTACTGGAAAATCACAATCGCCACTTTGACTTCAACGCACTGAAGGTATGGTTGAAACTACAGAACATCTCTTCGTACACTGCCATGCTAACCCACTCTTGAGAGGAGAACTCTTTCAAACATGCTCACAACTTGATCTTCCTGTTCCGCCGGATTTTAAGGACTTTTATGGGATTTACACTTCTCCACAGACTATGTGCTCTCTACAAGCTGTCTTCCGTTTTCTCTCCGGTGTTGGGCACTACATTTAGCCCTGGACTCTGATCTCCAAATGGAAATTCAACCTCATCTCTTGGATTATGACCCTTCCTCTCCTAGAAACACAGTGCCGCTTGCTCGGCCACCATTTCCAGATTATTTATTTATTTATTTTTGCATATAAAACAACAAACATTCCTTTTTAAAAGGTTTAACAATTTGTTTGCCTTGGATTCAAATGTTGCAGTCATTTATGGAATCAGCTTTGTTGGAGTTGATACCTCGAACCATTTCTTCAGTTTTCAGCACCTTTAAATCACTTTCGTTTAAGTGACCAAACTTTTGGTGCCACTTTTTGGATTCCGTTACTATAGCAGCAGTTTCGATGCTTGTCTCAACGTAATAAAGTTCACCACTACGTTTCGCACATAGGAGTTCAGTTCTATCTGGTTCAAAAATGCTTACATCACTTTCTGTACTAAATACATAAAGCGGTTGTTCCTAGTGGCTTTTGAGATTAAGATTAAATTGTTAAGTTCTGGTACACATAGGACGTTTTCTAAACCGATCGCTTTGGCTCCCATTCTATTCCGTATGAAAATACGAATAGTCGCTTTTGCTGTTACTTTGACAGTTTTATTAACAGTAAGTTTTATAAACGAATTGACTTGGTTTTGCACATTATAGCAAATAGTTTAATCACTGACCATGTGTGAAGTAACCCCATTATCTAACGCCTAGTTGTATTCTGGATATCATTTCGAAAAGCAAAATATGCAGCATTATCACAAGGAATTCTCACAGCCATAGAGGCTTCATGTTTCGTAGCTACTGCTTTCTTTCCAGCCATTGTTTTGTAGCATTCCAAAGCCTTACGTGCAAGTTTAGAACAATAATTGCATTTAAGGTTTCGAAAAGATTCATAATTGGAGGTAACTTTGTTTTTGCTCAACTTTCTCTTTGCACAAGTTTTCAGGTTTCACTTTCCGTTTTCGTTTCAAATGAAGAAATCTCTCGATATTTCAGGATCTTTTCTCCCAGTTCTGGCTTTCCACTCGCCTAATAATTTTATTTTGAAAAATTCCGGTTTTGTGAGATCATCTTGAGATTCACTAGCACACCGGGAATTTTCGAAATTGTCTGGAATGCTATAATAATAATAATAATAGAAGAAGTAGCAAAAAGGAGGAGGGTAGGAAGGGAAGCTTGAAGAAAGAAATAACAAAAAGTTTTGGTAGAGAGTCAGCTAAAGGGGACGATCAAAATGGGACAACAGAAACAACACTTGCGTCAAATAATATAGTAGTAAATGAACAAGATATGATAATGGAAATAGGGACTGCAGAACACAGTATAGCTGAACACAACATTGACTTGAACAAAGTAGCCGAGGAATTCTACAGAGCCATTGTAGAATTTGCAGGTATGGACCCAACTGCAGGACCTGCTATACCAAGGTAGCAACCAACACGAAAACTTTGGAAAGCGTTGGTGAATTTAAATGCGCATATCCTACCAGAATACCTGAAAGAACATAACACATATTTTAGACATTCACATGGCTATTTACTGTGCAGCAGCAACAACAAGAACCAATGGACTAGAAATTAAAACCCCCACCTCAAACTTTGCAGCAAGCAAAGCCCCATCATGGAAAAGCAGATTAGAGAATAAAATAAGTGAATTACGAGGACATATCGGAAGAATAACACAATATATACAGGGAAACCGTAAAAAGAAATTAGTTAGCAGAGTAAAACTTGTGTTTAGGAAGGCTAAAATACATGAAAAATACGAAGAGCATAACAAACATACCAACGAATACCTAGACTAGAAACTAAGTGCCTACGGTAAAAGGCTACGGCGATACAAAGAAAGCGCTGTTAGTAAGTCACAGAACAAATCATTCACAACAAACCAGAAAACCTTCTTTAGAACCATTATAAGCTCCCAACGGGGCAACAAAATGAAACCCCACTCAACAAAAATTGAGGAGTTTTGAAAATCGTTGTGATCCAACGAAGTGAAACATAACAATGCTACATGGATAGAGGAAAAACGAACAACAACAAAGTACATAACACGAATGGAATATGAAGGAATCACCGGCGAAGAACTCCCAAAAGTTATCAGAAAAAACACAACTGGAAAGCAACAGGTGTGGACAAAATCCAAAACTATTGTTATAAAAAGTTTACAAGTACCCATTCGCAGCTGGCAACAGAATTGACATCAATAATGAAAGACTCAAGCAGGATGCCGGATATTCTACCTAAAGGCATTACCCACTTACTACCTAAAGACCGAGACACGAAGAACCCAACAAAATACAGGCCAATAACATGCCTTACTATCCTTTACAAAATCCTTACTCGATGCATCTCCGAAAAAGTAGGACAGCACTGCCACATAAAGAACATACTGACTGAGGAACAGAAGGGATTCCAGAGACACACACACTGGGATGTAAGGAAAAACTAATAATTGACTCTGTGATCCTAGAACAAGCCAACAAAAAAAACACGAAACCTTAATACTGCCTACATTGATTACAAGACAGTCTTTGACTCAATGCCCTACTCATGGTTAATCGAGATCCTGAAAATATATAAAATACACTTCACCATAGTAAGATTTCTGGAGCATAGCATGAAGCAATGGAGGGCCATAATACATCTTAGATAGAAAAACGAAGTGCTATGCACCAACGAAATACCTATTAGAAGAGGCATATTCCAAGGGGATACCCTTAGCCCCCAATTGTTCTGCCTATCACTAAACCCTCTATCAAGAATGCTAAGTAAGAGCAACTATGGCCACATGATCAAAAAAGCCAAGAAAAACCTCCAGAAGGTATCACACCTCATGTACACGGACGATATAAAGTTATATGCACCGTCTATCCCTCAACTCCGCCACCTGATCCAAATTACAGAGGCATTTTCAAACAACATAAAGATGGAGTTTAGTCTGGATAGATGCAAAATACTTGGAAGTGCCAAACAAATGAAACTAGATGAGATTGTACTGGATAACAGAGGAATAATGGAAACCATGCAAGAACATGAAACATATAAATATCTAGGAATAATGCAGGCCCAAAGACAAGAACATAAACTAATCAAAACAAAGCTCACACAAATGTACAAGGACAGGCTAAAAACAATATTGAAGATCAAGCTGAATAGCAAGAACATCACACAAGCAATTAACTTCTTTGCATTCCCAGTACTAACATACTCCTTTTGGAATCATCAAATGGTCAAACATAGAACTAGAGGATCTACAACGGGTAATGAGAACCATACAAACAAAATACAGACAACTACATCCGTCAACAACCCAAAGAAAAACTATTCCCTCTAGAGGATGATGGACGAGGACAAATCGACCTGAAAGATCTCCATGAGAAGCAAATCCATAACGTGGGGCAGTACTTCTTTAAAAAGCAGGCAGTCTCCTCTCATGCAAGCAGTAATAGATACAGGTACCTCCCACACACCAATAAGTCACAGTACCGACAAAGAAATACCACCCGTACACATTGAAAAGAAACTGAAGGAACAGGCAGGCAAAGCACTTCATGGCAGACACTATAATGATCTTCAACAGCACCACATCTACAAAAAAATCTCGAACACATGGCTAACCCAAGGAACCTTACAACGAGAAAAGGAAGAATTCATGATGGCAATCCAGAACCAGGTCATAAAAACAAGAAACTACCAGCGATACATCCTGAAGAAGAATGTAGAAAATGAACAATGTAGACACTGTGAGTTAACATCTGAAACAATGCAACATGTAACATCAGGTTGTAAGATAATTGTCCAAACAGATTGTAAATACCGTTATGACCAAGTGGCAAAAATAATTCACTAAAAACTTGCTGTCAGAATCAAGCTGATAACCAACATGAATCCTTACTACAAATACGAACCAGAAACAATACTAGAGAACAAAACACGCAAATTGTACTGGGATAGGGCTATTATGAGGGACAAAACGACACCACACAACAGACCAGACATAATCCTAATTGACAAAACCAGCAAAACCACACACACATCACAGACATAGCAATACCCAACACAAATAACATTCAGAACACATACACCACAAAAATGACTAAATACCAAGACTTAAGGTAGGAAATTAAAGACATGTGGTACATGGATAAGGTAAACGTTATCCCTCTTGTCTTATCAGCAACAGGTATAATACCAACCACACTCCAAAAGAACTTGGAGACACTTGAAATTGAACCCAACACATATATTCAGATGCAAAAAGCAACAATACTAAACACCTGCCGAACAGTCAGAAAATTTTTAAACTTGGCACCAGAATGAAACATACAAAAATATTTTCACACTAAAGGTAGACTTGAGAACTTGGCACCGCCCGTCTTAAGCTTAATCCGCCAAGTGCGAGAACACATACAATAATAATAATAATAATTTATTTTTCAAGCAACCAAAAAATATATATGTAATATGAACAAGTGGTCGTTAGCAATTTCAATATCCATTTCATGGAATTTGTCTACTATTTCGAAAAAACATTTTTAAACGTTCAGTCATATTATCAGCACCTCTTATTTTCCTAAATGGCAATTGCTTCAATGGGATAGACTTTTTTTGGCAGGACCTTTAGACTCGTAAACTAATTTCAATTCATCCATACCGCTTTAGACATTGTATAGTATTTAACATGGCACAGTTCGTTTAGAGATATCGATAAGATAATATCAGCTCTTGCCTTTTGCTCGGTAATAATCCATTCCTTTACTTGATCACCATCAGTTGCATGTGATTAAATGATCAGATGGTATGTGGACTTGTACGTACGTTGGGGTTATTAGGTAATTTGGCGCCCTACAGTGGCATGGCACTCTGTGTAACGGAACCACTTACACCGCCCTAAATCCGTCTATGAAGTAAGGCCTAAACTCCGAAGTCGTAATTTTTATAAATCATAGGACCTTTAGATTGTATAATAAATGATAATCCAGTTATAGAAATACAAATACATTGTAACCTTTATATTTTAAAACTCAAATGTATGGGATTTCACTTCTAGTTATGCCATTTGAATCTCAATAACTTGAAAAGTATATAAGAATCACTTCGATTTATCGAGAGATTTATGCTATTAATATTTGAGTTATCGAGATTCTACTGTATAAAAATATAGTTGAGCAAATATTCATAACGAACATGAAATTGTCAACACTTTTGATCGTTTTATCTGAATTCTCGTTAAAACCGAGTTACCATTAAAATTGAATAAAAAATAAACAAAAGAGAAAGCGAAAACATATATCATCATTTATGTATATTATACTCTTAAATATTAGACGTTTATATATTTTCGCATCACTTTATATATAAAAAAAAAATCGTATTTTTCTAAACCCACTAAAATGGAATCTTCGTAAAAAAAAGAAAATCTTTTTTTTTTAGGCCGGATTTGCGCAAATTAAGGGCGAAATATATTGCACCTTTGATTGATATGACATGTTTTCTCTCGCAATAAAGGATTTTCGTCCTGTATATTTTGAAAGTAACCAAACAAACATTATATTTCCAAATATGGTCAACACAGAAAAGCCTCCGTGGCGAGTTTTTTGTGAGTTTTTCGTGGGGGAATTTATTATACAATAATTTTTGCCACCCACGTGTATGTAGCTCTAAACTAGAGCTTTTCTGGAGACAAAGAGACGCCGTCCCCATCCTGGATTCGAACCAGGGTCTCTGCGTTTAGACGGGAGTGTCTTAGACCACTGGACGGACAAGGACAGAAAACAATGCCGCCAAACATAATATCTGCCTACACAGAATAGATTATATAAAATGTTGAAAAACGAAACAATAATTATGGAAATATTAAGAACAATAATGATCATATAATAATTGAAGACACGAGTGAATGAAGGTGTTATGCGACACTTATCGATAAGCTGTTTTTATTTCATGGATTTAAATATCATATACCTGTCTTTCCCATAGACACTGGCGGATCCATGGGGCGATCACCCTTTGCCCTCCACCTTTAGCCGAATTAATTTTAGAATGGAATGAAAAGTATCGGGCATTTGCTGTACAGAACGTTAAACTTCCCCTCTGGATCCTCGCTGTCACATAGGGCCATCGAAAATCTGAAAAATTCAATATTTAAATTATATTAATGAATGAAAGGTTATGTCCTGATGCTTTGCATTATAAAGCGAAACGTTGAAAGGAATTTATTCAAAAATTTGATATTGTTATCGAACACATCTGTAAAACGGAATTTATGGGTTGTAAAACAAAATGTAAAGTAAGCAAAACAGATTATACAGATATACATGGTAAAAATGGAACTAAAAACATTTTAAATGGACATTTAATAATCAAAATTTACGCATACAGCTTACGTAGTTTCAAATATTTTTATTCTCATCCTACAAATTAATTATTAGCTATGGTTTTTTCTTTCAATCCTGTAAATTTTAATTTTTGTTCAATGCAAATTCAAAATTAACTACATATTAATTCTTTATATAATGCAAGATGATAAACATTCTTGATAATTTACTTAAATTGCAATTTTCGTGTGTCATGAAATATTGCTAATTTTCTATAACTTTTTAATGGTTATTAGAAAAATATAAAAGAAATTTAAATGAAAAAAAATAATTTAAACATGAGACCTAAAAATGAAATTTTATTTAAATAGCTTATAAAGAATTTGATTTTGATTTTAAAAACTAAATTTTAATTTCCAAAATGTATTTTTGGTTTTGAAAAACTCGTTTTAGATATAAAAAAAGAAAACTCAGATTTAAATCGAATAAACTATATTTTATTTTTTAAATCAAAATGCCCTGTGGAAAATGTGACTTTATGGGTTATATTTCAGCTCAAGTAAATTAGTTTTTATAAGTTTTGTTTTTAATATAATACTCTTTATATGAAACAGTTTTACAATATAATTTCTACGGTTTCTGTACTGATTTTAAGTAAGCTCTTAAATATTTCTATGTAGCAAATTCCTAACAAAATTGAATTCTGAGCACTCCACTCAATTAATTTTTATAGGATTATTTTTTTTTCATCAGATGTGAAGTGATTATTATCGTATTAGAAATTGCTATTTCTTTTAACAAGTTAAGTGGTTATTTCATAATTACACAGAAAATATGTCATGGAATTCGAAATTGATCTATAATGATGGTTATTCCCTATACCTAGATTGGATGTTTAATAATGAAAATATAAAAAAAATATATTTTTTCAAAACGTGATTTTGCTATTCTTATCTGTGAAATGGGTGACTTCTACCTTTTTTCGCTTTTTCTTCACAATTATATGCCACGCAGTAATTTACCGTAATAAAAAGGAGAAATCCAAAGTTGCATTTATTAACTACAGTAAAGTATCTATTTTGAAGGGTGAAGGCCCACAGCCATGTGACCTATGACGAGTTTAACGTCAGAACGATGTTTCCCGCTCGGTCAAGGTCTCTTAACACTGCAGCACTGTGTCTAGTAGATTATATGGTCGAAGGTGCCGGATAGTTCTGTCAGGGGAAACCCTCGCCGGGAAAGCCCCCGCACCCGACGACGTCAGATGAACACCCCCAACTCGAAATTTGGAAAAAGTCCTGCAAGATTCTGATGCGATGTTTATTGCACGACTCCTCAAACCGTAGGTTTCCCATGATTCCAGAAAAAGTCTACTCCCCAGATTCGTCACATTCTGATGTAATACTTTCATCGAATGCCAATCTGGTTCGTGACCCTCCCTGAAGACATGTTCAGCCAACTGGCTTGAATCGTCTCCCCTAGCTACCGCACGCATATGCTCCTTCCCTCGTAGACGTATCGATCTTCCCGTCTGTCCAACATACACCTTGTCACAGTCTCCACACGGTATTTGGTAAATAGCACCAGATTTTTCCTCCTCAGGGACGCGATCCTTAACTTTAAGTAATAGATCACGCAGGGTGTAGACAGGTTTGTAGTAGGTCTTAACATTCACACAACTGAGAATTCGAGACAGCTTTTCTGAGACACCCGCCACATATGGCAAAACCACTGATGTCTTCCTAGTCTCATCCTCTACATTCCTGTTTCCACCACTAACACCACATTAGTTACGAGCGATAAATTTACGGCTAACCGTTTTTTTTTTAGAGTCTCAGCTCTGGTGGCGTGCGGATGTCTTTTTTCTGTGTTCCGTGTCTGGCGGGTCTTGGTTCCTGCTTGCTTTGGCGGAGTGAATGGGGCTTTGACTTGGTCGCGGTGGATTGATGTATGTGCCCGCTATTCTAGGTCCGGGCTCCGTTTCTTCCTCGCGGACCGGTCTCAGTCGCGGACGGGTCGTGCGGACGTCCTTTGTTCTGCTCCGGGCTGCTAGGCCACAATCTTCGTCCGCGTGTATCGCCGGTCGCCTTGGGAAAGCGTTCATAGCTTGTGGATGGGATATCGGCTCGACGGCATGGGCAGAACGGATGTCGGTTTATTCGCTCTGGTTGCAGGTCCGGATTGTGCCCGTTCATTGCCGCATCGCGGCGCTTACAGCTTAATGGTAACCGCTGAGTTCTTGTAGAAGCATCAGCCTGGGGTGTTCTTCCGTGCCATCCATCTATTTCAACCACTTTTCGGGGTGGATTGATCGTGGATGGTTCCCGGTTGACGTTAAATGACGACTGAAGTGCGAGCGGTGCATCTCTGCACGACAATATAGATATACAATCTCCCTTCGTCAATTGGCTGTCAAGTTATTTGACGTTGAAACTTGTCTGGGATTAGAGGCTGCCCTTTCGGCGGCCACTCTTCCTGTTAATTGTTTGCACAATACCACCAAAACCAACCGTTCTTTTTCAACATGCTTTTGTTCACGTCTTAATTCAACATTGCGAAGGTCATCAGTACAACAGTGTGTAAAGGCTCGTCGGTGCAAGGCTCTAATGACAGATGCTTTGTGCTATACTTATATATGCTCGAAGCGTATTCCCAACAGGCGAAGGTTCTGTCGCCAGTTTTACGCCATGTTGTCGGTCTCGAATTCATGATAACGAATAAGGGAATAAGGGTTTTGTTTAATAGGATTTTAATTATGACAATAAAATTAATTAATTAATTAAGTAGTCCCCTAATTTTGTATAATTAGTATTCTTATAGTTCACATATTTCTCTTGTTCGTTAAAAGTTGAAATATTTTATTTTAGTTGATAGGAAATAAATAAATGCTAACACTATAAGATAAAAAAAAAGAAAAACTCTTCAATGTTATTGAATATTAGAACGTTGAAAATGTATTCAATAACATTGACGATTTTTTGTTTGCAGTTTTGTCATTGGTGTGGTGAATAAAGAATAACATTCGAATTTAAGCGGAATAAAAAACATAGGCGGGTCCCTTTTGTAATCAATACATTTATAATCCATCATGGCAGCATCCGAAAAGAAAATTGGTGCTATTGGCGACAGCCCTTTGCGATTAACATGCATTTACGCCAATAAGACACGATTAACAATTGTTTCTCTCTTTTGACTGGTAAGCAGGATATTTTCCATAACGTTTCTTCCAAATATAAAGACAATTATTTAGCTCTCATGGTAGCCTTTGAATGGTTTATGAATTTAAAGCAAATGATATCTTATTAACTGATGATTTAACTTTAACAAATTGACAATTCCATACACCTCTAATGACAAAGAACAAACCTGGGTTGCTTGTCGTGTGAATGAAATAACATAGGAAAATAAACGAGTCATGTTTTAAACATTCGTTTAAAAAATAACAAAACAACTACTCACCATATTTGCCTGGACCCGCGAAGAAATCTTCTTTACCAAAATGTTTGGAACAACCAATCATCCGATTAGAAATCTTTTTTCCTATCCTTGAACGCCGAAGCCGTTCTTTGGGACGATCCACAGTTTCTGGAACATTACGTAAATTAATTACAACTGTCTTTTCATTGTTAGGAGGAAAATTATGAAGCTCAAGAGTAGATCTTTAGATGCTTTCGAATGACACTGTAGAATACAGTAAGTGGTGTTATATTTTTTTGGTTTTTTTTTCTCGCCATTCATCTTTTTTTCCACGCCGCCACTTCAGCTGTTCAACTTGTTTATTTCGGAGTATCGGTTGCGAAGTTTGCGTGCATGACAGCCAGATGGCGTGTCGAAGGGCTGGAGTTGCCAATAGTATAAACGGTGGTGTGTGTATTTAGTGTATATCGTAGTATTAAATACCGCTTTCAGTTATGAGCGTAGTCTATTTTAAAATGTGACAACCTCGCTGGCAACACTCACCAGTGTGTGTAAATTATTTACATTTAACTGAAGTTTCTCAATGCGAAGTAGGGTTTTTGGAGCTCGTCCCATTTAAACCTATGTCAATAGTGTTTAACAAGGAAGCTGACAATGAAAATCAAGTCTGGGACAAACTGTCATGTTGATTACGGAATAGCGGCGTCGGCTTTGGATCTAAGATGAGAAAATTAAAAGTAGGTTGAAAGATTTAGTAACCCGCTTTCTCAATATCGTACGGTTTTTAAATGAAACTTAATTGAGGTCATAAGTGAAAACGTGTGTGCTGAAGGGTGTGTCGGCATGAACTGCTTTAAATTCTTAAACAGTTCATATTATTTTTCCTGTATTAATGGAATTGTTGGAAGTTTCAAGGTGTCAGGGGTGATTTTGTGCCGTAAATTCCGGGAATTTCAACTTGCCTCTTCAGGGATTTCTTTTTAAAAATTACGAATTTTTTTTTTTTTTTAATAATTTTTTTACATTCCTTTGGAAATCTCTCTTTACCAAAAATATTACCTAACTTTTCAGGGAATTTTCTGGTATGTTCAGGGAATCTGGTTTGGACTTACAATCCAGTGAACGTTTCCACAATCCAATGAACGTTTCACAGGGGTGACCCTGTGAAACGTTCATTATTGGAAATCTTGAAGTTCATAACATCCGCTGTGTTCCTTGGAAAGAACTTTTCCTGTGTAGTCCATTTGACGTTTATAATAATATTTGCAGGAGATACGCTTTATTTACAATATACAGTGTAATCTGCCTATAGGGTCTGTCCAAGCATTACAGAGGGGACATTTGATTACTTTTTATTCAGTTATGAAATAGAAAATAATATTTAAAAAAAAAGACATCTTTTAGTAGCATGTATTCCCCTTATCACAGAAACATACCTATTTGTAATTCTTATTTTACATGTTAAGAGTAATTGATTACTAGCAATAACAGGGGGGGACATCATTTTCCCCCTACTTTTCTACTCATAGTTAAAATTTTTTATTTTTCTGTGAATTGGTTTAGAATAAAATGCTGAATAAAATATATGGACTATACTACACTCGTGTCCCCTGTGCGATTTGTCGTCAAGACGTGGCAACCCTGTCGCGGCAACCTCCTTTCCGGATTACGTCATCGTGCGCTCGCTTCCCGGCCGCCATGTTTTTTTAAGGAGTAATTACCTGTTATACTGAGTTTACTACCTATTATACTCTTTTTAGATTTTGGCACTAGTACAGATACTGTTCCATTTCGTTTTTAGTGGGAAGTGTTTCCAATACACTTGGCAACTTTGTCTTGGCTTGCCGCCATGTTGCTTACGTCTCAATACAGGCTCCGCCCCTTTCCTTCCTCCATCCTACACCCAGCCTTCACCCCTACCCTTTCCCCTTCTAACCTCCCTCTCTCCTACCCCTTTAACCTCTCTCTCTCCCCTTCACCCCTACCCCTCGAACCTCTTCCTCATGCTCTCTCTCCTCCCCCTTCCCGTCTCCACCTCCCAACTCTTGTTTTCTCAGCAGTCTCTTCCAACTACTCCCCCATATCCCTCTAATCCCTTTCTCCTCCTCCTTTTTCTCAGTGCAGCGAACAAAATAAAAACGGCATACTAACTTTTATTCCTTTTTATCTGTCAGATAACTTCACCTCTTCAACTATTCCGTCATCCACGTTAGGCCTAGCATACCAGCGCACCTTGCAAACCGGGCCCTTCTACTCCAAACCAAACAAATCTTCTCCCACAAACCAATCCAACAACATTCCTCTTCCCTTTCAACCGCAATTGAACAAAAAAATCCATATTGAAATGTTCCGACATCTTTCCAATCGCTGCAACACTTCCATGACGCTCAAAAGAATGACATCACACATCACATATTAAAATCGCTGATGTCAAAACCCGGCCTACAGCGACTTTCCTTCTCATTTCTAGGGGAAAATTGAACTTGTGGGACGGTATCTGTACTACCGCCCAAATTTTTTTTTAACAAAAAAAAAAAACTTCTGTCTTTAAGCTTCTGAGCTTTTATGGCTTTTAGAATCATTTCCTCCACTTCCTCTTTGTGACACCGTCTCCACATATACTCTGCGTAGTATGAGTTAACCATCTTTTCATCGTCGACATTGCGATACTCCACATTCCCCTAATCTCTCCCCTACCTCCTCTCCCATTTTTCTCTCCACACCTCTTCCTCCTATACCCCCCTCTCCATCCCAAACATTCCAATCTGTTATAAAATAAAAACCTTTAAACGATCGCTCATCTTATTCCTACAACTTACAAACCACCACCGGCATGAGCGGACACATGGGCGCATGCATGCATTTTTAACGCTTCACAAAACTTTCCCTCCATTTTAAGAGTATAGCATCAGTTTTGGAGACGAGTTGGCGACAAAACAGGGGATTCATCTGTAGTGTCACCAATATATAACACACTGCTTTGCAATGATAAACCATAACATAAATATTTTTTCATGGTAATTACTATTTTTAATTATTTGGGAAAAGTTACAGAATGGACGTCGTCTGATAGTAAGGAGTTTAGCAGTCTGATCTGATAGTTTCAGGAAAAGTTATCAGCCTTCTAGCATTAATCACTGGTGTAGCAAGTTTTTTTACAATTTCATCCACTGAAATGTAAGAAACATCACTGACCTTGTAAATGTAAGTCATCGGCCCAGTCGATCACAGAAAAGTAATCGAATCGAATTCCAATTCTATGTTAGTAACTTAAGCTACATAGGTTAGGCTTCTCTTTTCCCCAGGAACTTTCACCAGTAAAAAGTCTCCAAGTTCAATAGGCTTTCAGGTTCAGGATTTTTATAAATTTATTACAGAAATCCAATGGATCAGTCTTCTCTAAATGAAAAGGTAGTCATATCGGACATTCCTGATACATGTGAATATTTTATCACATAGGGCTTTTCCACTTTAACTCTCTTTGAATCCTGGGTATGGGTAGGATGCCTTCTAACCTGTTATCCAAGATTGGAATGTGCTCTTTGACTTGGTCCTGGGTACAGTGAAGCACTTGAATTGCAGAAGTTGAACTTTCAGCACATTTAGCAAAATCTGTTGCTGTCTTTTGAGAAGGGACTCATCTGTTCACCTTCATGCCTTCAAAAACTCACCTCTTAATGGTGCCTCCAACTCCATCGACTGCTCCTTTACTATGTGCTGATGCGAAAAAAATGCCAGCTGATTAAAGGAGACTCACATTTAATATTGCATAGTGTGTATCTTTGTTTAAAGTGAGCAGCAGCACCATCTGAGAAAATGTGCATATTAAAGTGTGGAACGGTGACTTTTCTCCTGAACTGTTCAATTATCATTTGGTTGAAAGTATGAATTGCGTATTTGTCATGCTGCATGTAGTTGCTAATGACAATAAAACTCACACTTTCTTTTTTACCTTCAGATGGATACCAGGCGACAGCTGTGTAGATTGTGCACTGACAAGGGAACTACCCCGAGTGGGAGTCTTAATTGAGAATTGAGACATATTGCAATTTATAGATTTTAGACCCCTAATTATGAATCCGAAGTCCTTTTTTGTGAAATCCATATATTAATTTTTAATTAATGACTAAAGTTTTCAAAATTGGCACAAATTTCAATTGTTCGGTGAAATCCTTTTAAGAATTGGCACAATTATGACGGTAATCGAGGTATTGGCGAGAATTTGAGTGTTGTCAGTAGTCGTGCTTTTAACTTAGTTTAGTCGGAAGTTTAGTGCCAGACTAAAATTATCAGTTGCTCGTTTTCTAGCAACGTATCAAAATACAAAACCCGTCCGTATTTCACTTTTGATTTTCTATTAAAAAAAAAAAAAAAGAATTTCGTGAACATCATTCAATCTATCTTAAATTTATTATAAAAAGATACAACATACAGCCTTCGATAATTACAGCTACAGAATTAGACGAAAGTAAATCATGTTTGCAATAATTGAAGAGTTGTTTTTTATTAATAATGTGACTGAAGACTTTACTTTGAATTTTCGTGACTTTAATGAAAATCGAACCGATTATGGTAATTATGCGTATGAATCTGATTATAGTAACGATGATATTTTGGTAAACGAATTTACTTTGACAAATATGAAAAAAAATCATTATTATGATTCTTGTAAAAAACGAAAATTTCTTCAAACCAAAGCTCGTTATCATAAAGTTAAATATCCTAGAGATACATTTAAATAAAAAAAAACAACCTTTATTAGGGATAAATAATCAAAAATAAGAAATAATTAGGGCTTCAATATTTCAAAAATTTAAGAATGCCAGAAATCGTCATATGCCAGTTCCTGACATGGATTTAGAACGTTGGACCTTCAATAAAGCTAAAGAATTAAATTTAATAAATTTCAAAAGCAGCAGTTATCGTTTCATCCAAAATTTTACAAAGACAGCTGGAATTGTTCCTTGAAAAATCACAAAATACTTGACCACAGCACATATCCATAATATTGAGGAAATTAAAAATACTGATGTAGAATTTATATCAAAAATTGAGAGATTTGACATTAACTCATGATCCTAGTCAAATACTGAAATCCCATCAGAGTGGATTTCATTATTTCATAGCAAATGAAAGATTGTCTTTAAAGGGGGAAAAGCAAACTATTTCGACAATTCCATCAGAATTTTCATTAACACATTCATGTACAATTATGCCACCGCTGTCAATGAGTGGAGAATTAAAAGGCAAGTTACTAATATGCTTTAAAGAAAAGAATGGAAATTTCGGTCTTCAAATTTACATATCACTTCTTCAAAATTAGGAAAAAATGGATAAACGACAAATGAAAGAATGGCTGAATAATTGCATTATTCCTATTTTGCATCCACCTTTGTGTTTCATATTAGATTCTTGATCAGGGTGCACAGATCTAAGCATATACGAAGATCTTCTTAGCGATTGCATTATTTTACAAATACCTCCTAAAACAACATCCCTTACTCAATCACTCGATGTATATTTTTTCAGGCAATATAAAAATTGTCAAAAAAATTACAAACCGAATCACCCTTGATGATATGAAAATTGATATAAAAAATAGAAATGAAATACTAAAAATGCACTCTTTAATAATATATAACCAACTTCAATCTGAACAATATCGCCCAATGTTACAATATTCCTGGTATAAGTGCAATTATTCAGATAATGATCCTAAAACATTTAATAATATAGAAACCCTTTCCTTCGCAATTGATAATATTCATTGTAATATTTTATTATGTAAGAGTCACTCGTTTCTAAAATGCACTCATTAGAGCCGATTGTTATGGTTTGAACATTTTTTGTTCAATACCAATTTTATGACAGTCTTGTTTAATTATTTTTTTTAACTAATTCTGCTAGAAACAAACCCATATTTAAATTTTTACTTTCGATTTTCACATCGTATGCACATTATACAAATTTTTAAATTTTGTGGTATTATTTTTTATAAATAGAGAAAGTGCACTCAAAGTTTATCTAAAATGTAAATTCTGCTTGCTTTCACAAAAAGCATGTATCTTGTTTCAAAACTTTATGTATCAAAAAGCAAACTAGTTTTGAAATGATAATAAAAGCATCGCCAATTCTTACACATATTTCACCAAACCGCTGAATCTGTGAGAATTTTGAAAATTTTATTCTTTAATTAAAAATTAATATATGGATTTCACTGACAAAGGACTTTGGATTCGTAATTGGGGGTCTAAAATCTATAAATTGCAATATGTCTCAATTCTCAGTTAGGACTCCCACTCGGGCTAGTTCCCTTGTGAGTTTTATTCCAGTGGGAAGATTGAATTTCATCTTTATTAAAAAATGTAAAATTCTCACTGAAGTCAACCTACAGCAAAACTTGTTCTGGATCTTCATGCAATTTCTTAAAATATTCAGACTGCATTGACTTTTCGTAAGCATGGTTAGCAAATACAGGAAGAAGTGATCTGATTTGCTCAAGCACTTCGAACAATTCACGTTCTTTGATTACCTTCTCAAATAGTCCATTTTCAGAGTTTTTAATCCACTGATTGTATGAAACTTCTTCACAAATATCGATTCCAGCTTGTGAAATATTTACAGACACATATTGTTCAAATAATGCCCCATCTTTACATGTGTTGCACTTGATAGTCATTAAAACCGCAGGCACTGATGTTCAGAAGCTCCTCGTGAGTTTTTGGCAAGCTTGGATGACTTTTCAGTAAGAAATTGATATTTGCATGTTGTGCACAGATGCACGCATTGCGTGTCATTTTATCGACTGGTAAGATGTGCTTGGTCAAAATTCAGCAAATGTGGATTTCCCTATACTAGTATTGGAGTGGATTGCTTTGAATTGGGCGTATGATTCTTTCATATTACACAGCATATACTTTTTTTGTTTCACAACTTTTCTTCCAATAGAATCTTTCAAAACAATGCTATCCTTTCTTCCAGGTGTTTGATAAAGTAGTCTATCGCACCAGATTCATAAAATTCAACCAGTGTATTTTGTATCTCCACTGACAGTTTGTTGCTGGCAGGAATGGTTCTTTTTGCCTTTGGTAGTAGATTTTCCTTTGCTGAAAGTTTTTCAATATCATATTTTCTTTTTCTGGGTGAAACTGGCAGTTCTTTTTTAAGTTTGCTCAGTGCTTTTCCTAGACTTTATGGACTTTTGTATGGTGAATTACAAGTAGTGGATTTGGCTGGTTCTTGTTGCGATTCTTGCAAGATTGTCACCCTTTTTCTTGCACTTTGCTTTTGTTTTTTCAATCTGCCCTTTACCTTGTCCTCTTCTTTTTTACTTTTGCTTCTGTTCTGATACTTCTTTTTCTTGTATTCTTTGTCCTTCTGTTTGTAATAGTTTTTCTTCTCTTCTGGAAGATTTGCTCTCCATTTTCTCATTTTTTCAGCTTCAGAAACTTTTGGTTTTTCCATTTTTGTTTTTAGGCCTAACACAAACACATGCTAAAATGAATTACACAATGTTGCCAAACCTGAAATCAAGAAATAGAAAGTTGCCAAAAACAAATAAATAAAAGATTTATAATTTTAGCCAAACAGTTTAAATTTAGATCTTGTTACAGAGGGTACACATTAATATGTCCCCTCTGTAATGTGTTTTAAAAATACATAAACATATTTTGAAAACTAAATATGCTTTGTAAATCTACAAGTAATGGCACCTTTGGTTACTTATAGCCTGTTACCAGATTGATTGTAGTTAAGGAATAAATTAACTTATAAAGCTTAAAAGGTTGCAGAGGGGACATACACTTATACATGCTTTCGTTTAAATTTAAAAATAATAAATTTCTTGAAATAAATTACTAAATCTACTGTAAATGGTTAGTTAAGCATGCTTATAAATAATAAAAATTGTTTTCATTAATAGTTTTAATGTCTTGGTGCATTTTTTACAAACTTTATTTTACGTTTATGGAATTCTCAAATATGCTTAATTTATAATCCTTTATGTTTTCATTGAATTATAATAACCTAAAGCATAGTAATTTAAAAGTTGATTGCACATTCAAAAATTGCATAAAATTTTCTTCAAAATGACACCAAAATTCGTATGTAACTACAAAGTTTAAAAAATGACCAATTGGTTTGTGTTTGGTTGGACAGACCCTATACTAATATTCTCTATGGTCAGATATAGAATATATCTTGTTCAACTTTGTCTATAGTGATAACTTTTTCCGATCCCTAGAATTTATCATTATAGACAGGTTTCACTTTACTGCTTTTACAAATCGTACATAGCCCAGAGTTTGAAATTAGCCGGTGCACTGTGCACATGAAATTTTACATATGCATGTAAATTTTTAATTTGGGTGCATGCAGTGCACCTAACTATTCAAAACCATGGCTACTTGCATTTATTTTTCAAGAACGGTGACCTATGGACTAATTTTATATAATTTTCTCCGGGTATCTGCATTTGCTTTGTATTTTTTTTTTATTACAAATGAATGTTCAATTATTTTTAAAGTTGCATTTTTTTAGCTGACATGCTTTAATATATTAAGGTATTATTACCCTTCACAGGGATAACACAATTGCCAAATATGGTCAACACAAGAAAGCCTCCGGGGCGAGAATTTTGTGAGTTTTCGTGGGGGAAATTTATTATACTATAATTTTTGCCACCCACGTTTTAATTACAGCTCAAACTAGAGCTTGTGTAATTTTTTGGAGAAGAGGCTTTCCCCATTCGAGACCAGCGTTAATGCATCCCGCGAGGAGGGACCCTGGTTTTAGCAGATCAGGATGGGAAGCGTCGCAAAATTATAAGCTCTAGTTGAAGCGTGGGTGGCAAAAATTATTATAACTTCACAAATATAATCACTACACATGCGTTTTACCTGTTTTTAATGTTGAGGTTTACTTTCTATTCTGTTAGTTACTTGTACACCTAACTAGTATTTAGTGCACCTAAGTTACAAGACTTTGGTGCACTTGTGCACCTGATTTAAAAAGTTAATTTCGACCCCGACATAGCCTATATTTATTTGCAGTGTATGTTTAACCCCATTCCTGTTAGTCTAAAGTAAAGTTTAAATTAATTTTTTTAATGCTCACACCGGTGGTTCTCAATTAGTTTTCATCGCCAGCCACTTTGGATCTTCTTTTTCGTTTGGCAGGCCAGAAGATATAACAACGAAATTATCTTACAATCTATGTACACATTGGTTTAACATAGGGGGATGCTCAGGGGCTTATTCCCCCTGAATTTTTTTGATTCAATGAAATAGCATTAAGAGAAGAGCTTTAGCCTCCCCTCCCCAATTTAGAAGAAAATTAACACTAGGAAAAAAAAAAATCAGTGTTTCTGGCAATATTTGTAAAACCAGTGATGTAGGAATGGAGGTTTAAACCCCTCCCATTGGATATCAAGCATTGCACCTATAATAAATACTACAAATGATTTTAGGAGAAAAAGTGAACTTTATGTAGATAAATTACGTTAAAAAGAAGTGAGAAAAGTATGCAACGCATTAGTGATGTTATATTTATTTACACACATGTTAAATCTCCTCTCGCATTATTGACACTTTACTATTAATTTCATTTTTAATGCAGTTTTCATTTTATAGCTAGGTCAATTTTTACAGTTCACAAGCTGGATTTGGCCCCCACTAGCTGCCTATTGAGAATCACTCGTTTACATGCTCTGGATGTTGAAAATTTAGCCTTATAAAGGATTGGGGATGGGGAGGGGATGTTCAGTATATATACAGGCACATAGTTATTTATAAAATGTGGGATTACTCTTTTTTTTTTCCTTCAAATTTTTCTCGAAATTAAATGCTATGCTGTGTAAATTTATGGCATAAAATGTCTTGTAACACTTATTCTGTGCTCGGCTGCAAAAATTCTTGCATGTTACTCATATCGTTCAGTGTCTTCATCTTTGAAACTCAAGCTTTTTATTTGTAGATATAAATTCTTGCATATGTATTAACATGTTACCTTTCATTAACCTGTTACAGAGGTCGGTAACCTGCTCGCACAGTAGGTTCCAGTTTTTCCACTTTTATGAGGCCGCATGCTATTCTTAAGTGCCTAACTGTAACCGATCTTTAAAACTAATTATTTTGAGCATTTTTATACTATCGTTTTTTAAAGAAGGAGAGAGTAGTTATAGATATATACATATTTAAGATCGGGGTGCTAACTTGGAGATAGTGTGTAGGGCGGTGGTCCTGAATGAAAGAACGCGAGTCAACAGCTAGAGATAGGGAAAATAAAAACAATAATAGGTTCTACTGTTATGCTTTTTATCCTCGACTGTCTTTTTTTAAAATTTTTTTGTCGAGTTTTTGGACCATATATATATTTTATTTATTTTTTTTGGAAAAGGGAATGGACAAAGGGACTTCAGCCCCTTAGCATTGTCATCTATGTTTAATAAGATTAAATTTATAACTTCTAAAGTTACACCGGTTTATAACTTCTAAAGTTACACCGGTTATGTAAATCACTGGCATACACCAAGACCATAGCCAGGATTTAATTTCCAGGGGGGGATGGATAAAAAAACGTTTACAGCATGTATAGATACAATCAAAGCATGCAAGGCCGTAGCCAAGTCCCATTAAAAATTTAGTTTCGGGGGGGGGGCTGGTCCCTAAGATCCCCCCCCTTCTGGCATGGCATACACAGAAAATTTATAAGGAAGGGTTACAGGCTTATAAGAGGGGTTACAAAATGACAATTCCATATATCATATGCACAAGGGCAGACACGGGTCATGATCCCAAAAAAAAAACATTTTTTCACTGTAAAAAATTCCAACTTTCATGATAAATGAAGGGTGTTATTCCAAGACCATGGCAAATTCTGTCCTTGACTCCCCCCCAAATGAAAGCCTGTGTCCGTCCTTGCATATGGTTTGTGATCACACAGTGGGAGATTATTACCCCTATCAACACCCTCTGCATACACCAGTGGTATAAATAAACTTTTACGTAGGGAAAATCATATTTTCCTGTTAACAGAAGCTTGTTTGCAAACTGTTTTACTCATTTCAATTCGTTACCGTTTTTAAAAAATTTCGTTTTACAAAAAAAAAAAAAGGTTTTTCAAAATGGCGGAATTGTAGCTGGGTTACTGTACTTGGTAGAATTGCAGTGGAGTTGCTGTTGTTGGCGGAGTTACACGGAAGTTCGCTTCATAACCATAATTTATACTAGTTCGAAGTTTCCTTCTAGTTTGAATTCTAGGCTCCCTCTTGTCACCCTACAATTATGGGTAGTCCTGTATATTTGTCACCATGTAAAATATCTGAGTTTGATTCTAATGGTGTTCAGTATTTTTCCCTTTTAGCCATGTGGTGCTGTATTGACATGTTCTACTATTATGTGATTAATCAGGCTTAATTCAGAACAACCCTTGCTGTTCTTTTACCATAAGAGAAAATACAACTAATAATCAAGTTTGATTTTAGCTTCTTTTTTTTCTTTTTACAAATTGGCAGTCTAGGATTTGATCAAGTAGGTGAAAACGAATTCTTCAGGAAACTGTAAGTCTAGTCTTTGACATGATCTTAAGCTGTGTTTTGAACCATATCTTGTTTGCTGGGAATGACCCTTTTGTCTTTGCATCATAAAAAATTCAACTACACATCTTAAACATTCTTAAAATCGGTATTATCTCAATTTTACAAATTTAAAAGTTTGTATCATCCAGTGGCCATGGCAACTGCTTATGAGCTTACAAATAAAACTACATCTCACAGCGTCACGTGTGCATATAACAGAGGTTCCCTGAAAGTACACCCTGGGGTGCCATGGAGAATATGAGATGCCATAAGGCATCCTGATTTCTTTCATTTAAAATCAAATTCCTCACCTATGGCACTAAACACACACATCTCAAAAGCTTGAGGAAGGTTTTGGAATTTTTATTTGCATTCAGGATTAGCACAATTACTATGAAAATGGTTACTAATTGACCATGAATCTTAAGGATAGCACTCAGTTTTAAAGGACAGTTGTTTTTATAGTGGAAGTTGAAAAGAAGGGAAAAAAGATTCTCCCCTATCAGGTGAGGCTCTTAATTTGTGGTATATTGTCCAAGAGTTCCTAGTTTGAGTTATGGAACCTAAGTGCACAAATTCAGTTTCTTTAATTCCTTTGAACCTGTATTTTATAATCTAAATTTTCAAATGTAAAAAAGTAAAGTTTCATTAGCTGCATCTCAGTAGTTCAGTTAACAGGACACTTAAGCTCTATCCAAAAGGTTATTTTGGATCAAACCCAGCCTGAGATAAGGCTTTTCCTTTTTTTATTGACGCTCGCTATAAAAACTGCTTATTGAGGCCTGTTCGTTGAACTATTCATGATCATTTGCTAGCCACTTTTATGGTAATTATGTTAACCCTGAGAAGGGTAATAATGTCCTAATTTGTAATATAAGGGTCAAAGGACTCTAGTTTGACTCGTATAATGTAGACAGGGAAATTTGACTTCATTGATTGAAAAAGATATTGCATTGTTCATTTAATAATCATCTAGCGGTTATGACTACTGTCTTTGAAATAACTGGGTTGGGTTTGGCTCTCAGTAAGCTTAATTGTGTATAAAAATGTATTTTGGTTCATGGGGGGGAGGGGGGAAGTACTGTTCCCGTCTTAGATCATAGCAAAGTCCTTGAGGTGTAAGTTTATGAAAACAAGTTAAAACATGTTATTTTGGGATGTAGATGGAAACTAATGCTTATTGTAAAGGATCGTTCGTAGTCGCTTATAATTTCATTTGTATGCTTTCAGAAAATTGAGCCCGATGAGGAACGACCACCTGATACATGCCGTACATTGGCAAGGTGCTTTCTTGCTGCCATTGGTGTCTGTCTTGTGTGGGGCATCCTTTACACACCACTCAAGACAGGCATCCGTCATATGCATCTTCCTGCAAATCTCGCATGGATGATGACTCAAAGAGATCTGTCCCGATCTGTTCTGCCAGAGAACAATACTATCTTATTAACGCCAGATGTCCCATCTAATCTGAGTTTATCAGTTGTCGTTATTGTTTGTTCTGCAATTCCCAATTTCCATTCCAGGCGAGCTATTCGGGAAACTTGGGCTGGATATACACAAGATCTGAAAAATGTAAGTGTATTTTTTTTACTCGGAACGTCCACTAATCACACCCTAAATTCTGTAGTTGTCCAAGAAAGTAGAAGGTATGGTGACATCATTCAGCAAGACTTCATCGATACATACAATAATTTAACGGTCAAGTCTGTGATGCTGTTGAAGTGGGTGCTGCAAAGTTCTATAAGTACCAGCTATATCATGAAAACAGATGATGATATGTTTGTTAATCTTCCGAATCTCCTCAAACTCTTAAAAAAGAAAATACCAAGAAGAGTATTAATTGGGTGTCTCATTAAAGGTGCAACCCCCATTAAAGACTGGCGTTCTAAATGGTTTGTACCTGATCTGATATTTTCTGATCATTTTTACCCTCCTTACCTCTCAGGCACAGGCTACGTTATGTCAAAGGATTTAGTTCTTCCATTATACAAGACTGCTCTCAGTACTCCGTTTTTCTACTTAGAAGATGTCTTCATAACTGGTGTGTGTACTCGTCGAGCAGGCATAAAGCCGGAAAATAACAATGGGTTCAAGTTCTATAAACGAAAAAATGATGTGTGCTCATTTAGGTCTCTTATAACTGCTCATAAAATGTCTGTGAAAGAACTGCAAATGATGTGGACAAAAATTCGTGATCCGTCCATCAAGTGCAAGTCCTGATTTTAATGATAAACAGTAACACCAAATTTAGTCCATTTTGTAAGGCTTTATTGAGTATTACTGGATAAGTTGGCCATAATTTAGCATAATTGTGATGGACAATGACTTTTTTTTTTATTTTTAAATTGTTTTACTTTGCGATTGGAATGTGTCAAATTGTTATTGTCAAATAACGTTTAATAAAAAATAGTATGTTTTGTTATAGTACTATAAAAAATTATAGTTTTATAAAGAAGTATAGTTACCTTTTATATAATTTATTTTCCATGTACAAGACTCGATAAATATGGTTGCCATTGGCAATTGGATTTTTACACTGGGTGACCAGGAAATCTTCCTTTCCTACAAAGTGGTGGTGTGGGATTTTTTTTTTTTTTTACGGGTAAGTGCAATTTTTTCTGTGATTCGTTGAGCCCTGGTCATGAGTATAGGAACTAAAAATTAAAGAAACTATGACTTATTTTCCTATTTATGTCACTAAGTCAATTAATTGGTTACTTGCAAGCCATTTCAGTAACTCATAAGCTACGTGAATAAATCAAACAACAATATCAATCAATGTTTATTGGCATAGTGATACCAACGCCGATGTGAGTTGTAGATCCTCTCGCTAAGTCAAACAACTGTTTCCAAGTCCTGTGCTTTCAGCTTATTGCTCATTTATGAATCCCAGTGGCTCTGCAGACAAAACCATGACTTCATGTTTGCCAGACATCTTTACGTGGTAGTATAATGAATATATAGCATGTTGTTGATGACAGATTAAAGGTTAGCATTATCTAATGCTGCTTAACTTCGATAACCCTATTTGTACTAATATTTTTTTTAACTTAGTTATGACACTAACTCTTTCAACCATATTCATGTTATATTATTTTACAAAATGGTAGCGCATTACTATTTTACAAAAATGACCATCGAGTCATGTCATTTGGGAAATACCAACATTTGTGTGATTATTCGTGAGAGTACCATGCTCTTGATCAGAAAGCCTCTCCTCTAAAGTAGTGCACTAGTGTAGTGATACTAAATCCATCTTACTGTCAGGATCATGATTTAAGCTCCTG
>QLNU02003225.1:15821161-15861031 GCA_006491805.2 Dysdera silvatica | reverse complement strand
TTTTTTAATTAGAGATCAGTGCAAATTTCTAAAATAATATTTCCGTTCGATTCTCAGGAAAATTCTAGGTTGCCGCTAGCTACGCGTGTCCCCAAAAACGTGAACTATCGAACCTGTTTTTTTTTTTTTTCATAGAACCGAAGTATCGGATAAATATAGTTATAAAATAATATTTTAGTTCGAGTTTCGAACACATTTCTGAGAAAAATAATGCCCGTGCAAGGAACACTAAGTTTCATAAAGGAAAAAAAAAATGTAAACTAGCTTCTTAAATGAAGACAAAAAAATAAGGTCTTATTATTGATCTTGCATTTGCGCAAGCGCAGTAAGTGAGTCATTGCTAAAGCGGGACCATCGTCTAAAAATGTTTGTGAGTCAATGGTCTACGTAATTCAATAGTTCTAAATTATTGTAACTGTACAAATCAAAGTCAAATTGTTCAAGAGAGCCGTTTGGAATTTGTAGCATCATGAACATGGAGTAAGTAACCATTTTGGTCAATTCCGTCTTAAGAAATTCTTTGGGATACGTGTTCCAAACTGGAAGTTGGCATAAAGATCCCCCCCATGGGCAATTCAGTTCCTTCTACCCAAGGGTTGATTTGCATGTTTATCACTGACTTATGCAGAAAGTTTCTTCGAGGTGGGAGAATGAAATTCAGGTCTAACGCTACATATATACGAAATCGTACCATATGCAGTAGAACCTGTCTATTTCAAAAACCTCCCATATTCGAAAAGTTACCCATTTCCCTTGATTTCTATGTGTATTTTATATATTATACATAGAAACCTCTCTATCTACTACCAAATTGTTTTCATTCCTACGATATTCGGGTTAGCAAGTTTGGTATTCTGTGTGCATTGATGCCCCCAAGAGGTTGGGGTTTAAAACCCCCTCCAAATCTGATATTGAAAAAAAAAAATCCGCGCTACTGCACGTAACATTACACCCCTAAATCTAATCTAATCTGGTAGTGTTTCTAAAAATCTCAAAACTGACAAATGGCTCAAGCCGATCAGCCGCCATTTTGTTTACAGTTATGTGGAATTTTCATCCTCCTTTTTCTCACTTTAACTACCAAAAAAAGTGTTTTTTAAGTGGATTTTTCATTCTTTCCTCCTTCCTCTTAACTTTAAAACAAAACAAAAAAAAAAGAGTAGCGAGTACTTACCTATTCTGTGGGGTCAGATGTTTGTGGAGGATAAATATTTTTTGTTGCAGCTAGGAAACAGGGAAATAGTTTCTCTGGTTTATATTTCTTATGCCGCCGCCTCCACTTGTACTCCGCAAAGTATGAATCAAACAGAATTTCGTTGGCAACATGGTGGTGGTGTTCACGCCTTAAATTCCCATTTAATTGCTCCAAGCTCCCTCGACTGTATTTGTGTGTTGCCCTGTCTCAGGGTCCCTTGAAGTGACTGCTATGATTTACTGAATAGTGTATGTAACCTGCTTTTTGGCAGGTCCCCATACGCTTCCAACAGTCAGACACTATTGTGGTCTCCGGCAAAACATATGTAGCAATTTCACATCTACACTTCTGTCCTCAACTACAATAAAACTTAGAAGCTCTCCATCTCCCAAAACCATTCTCCTTTCACCCATCTCTCTATTATATTTTCTCCATAAACATGCTTTCATCCACCTCCATAGTCATTCCTTTACCCTCCTAGCATCTCTTTTTCTAACACACACATATCCACACGCATCTCCCTGCAAAAATGCCTCCATCACCAAAGTGTAATCACTCCCTATATTCAGTTCCACTCAAATAAATCAGATGTTGCTTGTATAGCACCAACAAGGCAACGCGTCTATTCATGTCAGCATCAGCACAAAGCAGTGGTTACATAGCCATAACGTGGAAGTAATTGATTGGTCGGCATACTCTCTGGACTGTATTCCCATGGAAAACATTTGGGGGGCTCCTTGTTCGGCAAGTTTATGCAGATAAATTATGACACCACTGAGAAATTACAATTGACGATTCTTGCCGCATAGAAGAATTTGAAGCCTAATGCCCTCAAAATCTTGTAACAAGCATGAAAAATAGAATTTTTGACCTTATTCAGAAAAATGGAGGCCCAATTAAGTATTAATTCTTCTGTTAACCATTTCCTTTGAATGATCTGATGAAATGTCTTTTTTTTTGAATGTCTGAAATTACCTTATGTGTATTGTAAAAAAAAAGAAAAGAAAAAATGTGAATAAATTTATTTTATATAACGACGAAAAAATTCCCGATTATTTGGAGGGGGAGATGAATGTTTTTTCAACGAAAGCGAATCAACGGAATTCAACAATATACTGCAATTTAAAAAAAAAAATGCCATCTTTTGAAATTTTGCCCCCCTAAAATTTAGTGCTTTGGACATATGCCTATTAATAAATTTGGATTCAACTACACTAGTCTTTGTGATCAAAAATTGATAGCAAACTTAAAAATCAGAAATGAACGTGAAGCCAAAGAATATCGCTAAACACAAATTATTCATAAAGAACTTCCATACAGGCAAAAGAGGCTAATGTTAAGACATTAGTAGAATGCTATGGAAGGGAATTAAGATATCATAGTGGGCCAGGTCCCACGAGATCGCAGACTGTGAATTTACCCCTAACGAGAGCAACAATGGTTCTGATCTTGTGATATGTGTTGGTGAAATTGTCAGATGGAAAAACAAAAGATTGAGCAATCAAAATTTGTCATATAAACAATAAAATTTGAAAAAGTTAGGTGTCAAAAATAACGACTGGGTCTGAAATCTTAGTTGTCAAAATGTGATTTATAGGTGCAAAATACGACTAACGACAGCTAATTTCAAGCCCTGGGGGGGAAGTTCCCGTAATCCCCCCTCCCCTGGATCCACCACTTGGGCAACACGACCTCCAACTATTTATACTACACTTCTAACCACCTTATACTATTAATCTCGGTTTGATTCCAAAGAGTGTTTAAAACAAGTTTACCAAGTAATTTCTGGGGTGTTTCTTCTGAAAATATAGGTCCCTTGCTCTGCAATGACATTATGAAGACACATTTGTCTATCATGCCATTAGCCCTGTGGTGACGCAGTGTGATGTTAATCTGGGTTCGACTTCCAACAGTACACAAAGAAAGCTTACTCAATCTCATAAAGATCCCACTGTCGTCCGGAGTTTAGTTCTCTAGGCCTTACGAGATTAGGAATCCTCGGAAAACTATAGGTCCAAAGGTTCGGGTTTCTCAGAAAACACAAGGTTCCGGTGCAATATGAGCATTTAGTTTTTAACCATGAAACCACAAACAATATCATGCCATTAATGTGAATTTGCCTCCCAATGGTATTTTAGCGCACCTGTGAATAAAAATGCATATTAGATATATCTGGGCGTCTTCCTTTCAACATTGCCAATGGGATCACCCACCGAGATAAAATGTTAGTTTTCATAGGAGAAGGTTGTCAAAGTTGGGGAAAGTAACAAAAGGTGGGATAGCCAAAACGTGAGGGAACTGTGCAAAAAGGAGGTGGTGGGGGAAGAGGCCAATGGATGAAAATCCTAAGTTAGGCCCAGGCCAGAATAAAAGTTAAGGTGTTCGAGATTATAAAAGTTTTTTAAAAAAAAAGTATGGGGTAAAAATGCAAGCAAACTTGCGGTCCTGTCACAAATGCCCCCAAGCTATCCCAAGGTCAAACACAATTTGGAAAATTTAATGCAGTAACAACTAGAAAGAAGGCAAATTTAGTTATTATTAAAGCAACAGTTTTTCGCATTAGCCGATGATGTGGCAACAATAGATGTTAAATTACTCGTAAGGCCCTGCGGTGGCGCAGTGTGGTAACGCGTTCTCCTATTGCGCGGCTAATCCGGGTTCGACTCCCAGCAGTGCAAAAAGAACGCTTACTCAGAGATCTCATAAAGATCGCACTGCTCACTGTAGTCCGGGGTTTGGTTCCCTAGGCCTTAAGAGGTTCGGATTCCTCGGAAAACAGTAGGTCCCGGCGCAGCATGACCACTGTAGTCTTTGAGCCGTAAAACAAACCAAATTACTCGTAAAGAAAAGAGATTTCAGGTCAGTTAGAGCACTTGACCGACAATCAGGATGTTGTGGGTTTGGATCCCACCATATGCTGGAAAATTTAATTTGTTTTAGAAATCAAATGGATGCTCTGAGAAGATTCAGCACCCGCAGTTCATAGGAAGAAATTTCTTACAGCTTCTCTAAGTTCAGGGAACAAATTTCATATTAAACTCAATGAGAGAAAACTCTACTGGTTGCCAATGAAACTGTCAGACCATGAAACCACATTTGGGGCCGAATTACCAAAATTGCCATGGGGTAGACCTAATATGCAGTAATGCTCATCTGCGGTTAACCACAGTCGGTGGTTTAATTTTCTTTGCAGCAGAAGTTGAAATTTCTCCAAATATTGTAGGGTCCAGTGCAGCATAACTATTGCCATCCTTACACTGTAAAACAGGGGTCGAAATTAACTTTTTTAATTAGGTGCACTTGTGCACTTGAGTCATAATAGTATAATACTAGACACTTAAGTAGTATAATACTAGTTAGGTGGACAAGTAACTAACAGAACAGAAAGTAAACCTCAACATTAAAAACAGGTAAAATGTAAGTGTAGCAACTATATTTAAGCATGTAAACTACAACAAAATGCAACTTTTCAAAATAATTTAACATTCGTATGTAATAAACAAAAAAAAAAAAAAAAAAATTCAAAGCAAACGCAGATACATTGAGAAAATTATATAAAATTATTCCATAGGTCACTGTTCTTGGAAAGTAAATGTAAGTAGCCATATTTTGAATAGTTAGGTGCACTGTGTGCACCCAGATTAAAAATTTATGTGCACATATAAAATTGCATGTACTCCCGCTAATTTCGAACCCTGCCGTAAAAATGCAAACAAACTTTATTGTGTGGATTCTAATTTGAAAGCAATGTTGAACTGTCATTACTCTCTTAGAATACCTCTTGGTATACTTGTGATATGTGGATATGTCACCACAGTTTTATGGCAACACAAGTGGGGTTTCTAAAATAGTCTTTGTGCATTTATCAAGTTAAAATTCTATAATAAAGCACCAGTTTGACTTTAAAAATGTGTGCACTTACACGGTTTGTAGTTTTAGATATGCAGTTAAGTGGGTTTAGATAACATTAAGAAGGTAGGACAATTGTAAAGCCTGATATTTTGTATACTTGTGTGGTTTGTTCAGCTATACGGTATGTCCATATGCATGTTCAACCCTTCAGGGTTGAACTCCCTGGCTTATAGGTCAAATAATGTTTAAACAATCCAAGGATCATGAATTTGAATTTAACCTGTGTTTCAAGTTTCATCCAGCTATCCCCTAAAGAAGAAAAGAGATATAGTATAGGCCCTAAAAATAGAGTATTAATACTAATAATAAATAATTACAAATGTTAATATCTGAATGTTAAACAGACACAGCATTGTACAGCTAAAATAAAACAACAGAACCATGGTTCCTGTACTATCTCCCAGTTTAATGAATAAATTAGAAATATATTTATGGATATAAATATTTTTCTCTTATTCAAAGGTATTTATCCAAAGTGTTATTTTGCAGTCGTTTTTTTCGATTTATGGATGAAGAATTCAACACCTTGACAGGACCAAGACTGCGGCCGAATTTTGAAAGAAGTATCCAACAGGAATTGGATGGAGTATCCGGGAATGTGAGTGAACATTCAAAATATTTTGTGTAAAAGCTGTATGTAATTGAATCTTGTTAAGATGAATGCCAAGGGGAACAGAAAATCTGTTTGTATTAACAGTAATTTGTTTTATCCAAAAAGGATAGTAGTTTATGCTATACAATCTGATGAGACTTTGGAAAACGGTTTGTATTAGAAGTGATTGGTTATCTAAGGTCAGGCTCGTTTTTTTAAAGGGAAACCTGTATTTTTTATTCTTATTCTTCGTAAAAAATAAACAACTTTTGTAGAAAGCATTTTATTTTTTCGATTTAGCACTTAGTTTCCGAGATATTTAAAAAAGAAGCATCAAAGACGTTCATGCCATATCACAGAAACTAATTTAATATTTTAAGGGTGAAAGAAATTAAGTATGCAGTACTTGGAGAGACATTGTACACACAAATAAAAATATGATTGGTTGGTAAGTCATAAACCAATTTATATTCCCTAAAAAAAAAATGAGATTGTATGTAGTGTTACATGTCGTGTTAATTGGTACCGAAACGAGAATTACACTTGCGTCATTCAGCCTTTTCTCTACTTCTGTCTTCCGGCCATCCATTTAATGTAAGTCATTTAAAAGTTAGCACTTAAGTGTTAAGATAAATTAGTTTATTGTGTGTTAAAAATGACGAATCTGTCTGTAGAGGAAAAAGTCCAAATAGTTCTTATTTCTGGGGAATGTCGGAAAAATGTGATTCATGCTGTGGCATGAATGTCTTTTTTGAAGCTTATTTTTTAAATATCTCGGAAACTGAGTGCTACATCGAAAAATACTTTCTTCAGCGCTTTATTTTTTTACGAGAATAAAAATTATAGATTTCCCCTTTAAAAAAAATAGTTTGACCTTCAAATGACTTCGAAAACGACCCCTGAGATAGATAATGAAAAACACTTTCGTGTTTCGAAACGAGCAACTTTTTTTTTTTATTTGTAAAACACTTATGTTTTGAGATACTTTACATTATCAACTTCCCATGGCCCATCCTGTATATGCCCTGAAAAGGGTAAGGGCAGTATGTTACCTTTATGTGTATCAGGGTCAGTAGATTGTTTGTTTGGCTTTTTTATGGCGCAAGAGCATCTGGGCTATACTGCGCCAAGGTCAGTGGGACTTTTCGTAAACCTATTTTAATAACATTTACACACTTATAAGTTTGGAACTGTAATTAAATGGTTTATGTACATCAGTTAGTAAAATAAGAAAGCAGTTATTCGCTTTACAATAGTAGTCTAGAGCAGTGGTGTGCGAACTGGGGGTCACGACCCTTCAGAAGATTTTTGTGGGTCTCCAAGTTCAAAGAAATTATTTGGCAGTAAAAAATATAAGGCTTTTCTTCGCCACGTATATTATTATTTATGAAAATGAAACTACATTTTTTTTTTCCAAGGGTCTCAACAAAATTTTACACAAAATGGGAGGGCTGAAATGAAAATAGTTTATGCACCACTGGTCTACAGTGTTGGATAACACCAGGATGCATTCCTTTATGTACAGAAGATTATGTATTCGATTTGAGATTAAAGATTCAGTTACTAACAAGACGTGCAGTTTTTATAGAGGCAAGCACACTGGTTCTTCAGGAAAAAGTGTTACTTCGGAGTTTCCATGTATCTAGAGACCCTGAAATTTTTCAAAGAATTTGAAACCATCCCTAAACGTGAAGAGAAAACTTAGATTTTTTGGTCAAGCCTAGAAAAGTTTGGAGAAACGTTAACTTCTATTCTGAATAGCTAAATCTCCCATAAAAGTGAAGCTGTTTTCCTCGCAACTGAAGTTCGGTTGAAAGTTTTGTTTGTGGTTGGTCAGGGAATTTATTTCTCTAATTTGAGTGGGAACCCTATACTTTGTATGTCAGAGATGACATTCCTAATCGTTCTATGCTTAATGGTCAAGTCCTGCGGTGGCACAGTGTGGTAACACGTTCACCTAGTGTACTGTTAATCTGGGTTTGACTCCCAACAGTGCATAAAGAACGCTTACTCAAAGATAGCACTGCTCACTGTAGTCTGGGGTTTGGTTCTCTAGGCCTTAAGAGGTTCGGATTCCTCTGAAAACAGTAGGTCCCGGCGCAGCACGCCCATTGTAGTCTTTGAACCGTAAAACCACAAACAAGCAAAAACTTAATGATTAAATTTTGTTAATGTTTGTCGAATAATGGGATGTTCTATTTATTCACCTGTATTTGAAAAGCTTGTATGATTGAAGACTGCCTTGTTAAAACTTTATTTACAGCTGAGACCGGAATATAGAAGTCCATTTCGATATTTTTCCACACGAAATGGAAATATACATCCTCTGGGAAGGCAACTCTTAGAACAAATGCATTTTTTCGCACCAACGGTAAATATTTTTATTTACTACAAGTGCATGTGATGTAGTAATGTACAGAATTATTTTCTTTTGGAAATACATTCCATTTCTTTCAGCTTGATTTAGTCTTTAGAGCTCATTTTCATTTAAGAAGTCGTTCATACACTCAGTGATTATTCTTTAAGTTAATTATTAATCTTATTTACTTTCGAGAACGTACAGCCACCTGAAGCGAACCTCAAGGAACCAAACTTTTGGTTTGCTATATATGGGGGGTTCATTATATCCGATCGAATAACAACAATGGGTGATTGGACAAGGGCAAAAATTTTGCTCATTATATACAGGGATTCGCTGTAGTAGGGTTTGAGTGCAGTAGACTCCCTCTGAACCAGTCCCACTTTAACCAGCGCTCTTTGTCTGAAAGGGGTCGATTAAAACCTTCAGCTTTTTTCAGCTGCAGTTTTTATGACAGTGCTAAACCTTTTTGCTGTTGCATGTCTTTCCTTGTTTAGGAAGGGTATCTAGAAAGTAATTTCTTATTGAGTATTTTAAAAAATGATAAAATTCTCTTTCGTTGGAGTCTTACTTTTTATATATAATCTACATACCTACTTTTTTGTTATATAATCGATGTCTTTATTAAGGCACTTGACGTTACATGGCACCATTTTTTATATCGCTGCATTGCGGAACGGTTCTACGTGTGGTAAAAATTGTGCATTCATGATTCACTTTCAAAGAAAAGCCAGCCAAGAGGAGACTTGAAGTACACAAATACATGCTTTTTCAAATGAAAGGACACATGAAAATTGCTTATTGCTTTCTGGGGTGGGACGTGCTTGCTTTGTTTCCGGCCAAAATATCTTGAGTTTTGACAATAACGTATGGTTGAGAATTGTCCAAATTAAGCATTGTCCATCGACATTTGTAACCCATCCCCCAAACCATTGAACCATTTATGCTACACATTCCTGACAAAAAATGCCTGTCCACTTCGTATCCCTTGCATTTAAGCAATGAATAATATACTGCATTTTACGAGTGGCAGGCCTCTCACTTTTGTTGAGCATGTGAAACTCGCAGAACGATGGGTCAGCATGATCTATCTGATTATCTGAAAATGGTATCTGTAGGTTGCCAATGTACAAAGGAACGTGGTATGTATATAGCCACAATCGTGGATACAGTGTGTCAGCAGAAATATTCGTTAACACAGTTCATCTTTTGTGAATATGCCTTGTATGTCATTTTAAAATCATTTCATCTAAAGGTTTTTATTATGATGCCACAGTTTGAGCAGTCTTTATATGAGCAGCTTAATTTTCAGCTTCATTGGCTTGGTTTCTACTCCCGTTACAATTAATTCAGAGAGGGTTTGGTGTATATTCTTGTTCTCGCAACTAGCTCACCTCTAGTGTGATTTGACTTTAGCATCGGTCTTAGTTTTTTTCTCATATGTCCAAGCTGTTGTAAACCTTGCCTTTGAGCCACCTGGACTGGATTTTGACTCCCAATAAATATAGTTGTGCGTCAACTATCATAATTCGATGATCAGGTTTAACTAATCCATTCAATCCTGTATGATCTGTAGCACCGTTTCAGAATGTAAAACATTTTTTACAAATATGTGTGTTTTTCTGTGTGCGAAGTTAGATTGACAAGCAATTATAACTTCCATAGAAATTTCATCAGTATTGTGGAGTGCAGTTTTAGGTTTTGAGTAAGATGTGACGAGAGAATTCAGTGTCCTTCATCGGAACTTGACTGGAGTGAACACTGGATATTTCTTTGACAAAAGTGTTACTTACCAACAAAAGAGATTTTAGAAGTTGAGAAATGATAGGCAAAATTTTAAAGATGAACAGTTATTAGTGAGTGTTGCTACTAATCTCAGATGTGTTCATATTAATTTTTACACTTAATTGATGCTTCTATAATTTGTAAGATTTTATTATCCTTCTCAGGATTAACACAATTCTCAAATAGTCTACAAATATACCACTGGGCATGTTTTTGTAATTTTCAGTGCACAAAAATGTTCCAACAGGCTGGTTTTTCGTGCCCGAAAAACCAGTTCCTCTAAGACGCCCTTCCCTCTATTGCAATGGAACAACCTGTCTGCTACTTCAGCTAGCGGAACCTGGATGCCAACTTCTCGCGAATGGACAGTATATCATGTTTATAGGTTGTTGTGAAATGTTACAAAATATTGGAGTTCACTTGAATATAGTAATTCCTTTCAATGTCATTTTAATAATGGACTACTTCTGTTAAACAACAATATTTTACAATATCAACAAACATATAATTTCAGTTAACTCCTCCCATCCCCTGAAAATCATTTGTGTGAAGCCATCCATTAGAATATTAATGTTTTCTGAATTTTTTTTTTTATTATTATTATTATAATTCTTTCAGGCATATCGAAGTAATGAGAACCGCCGCATCGTCCCATATGTTGTGCATGGATCCAGGGAAACAAGAAATCCACCAAGGGCTAATCAAAGGAAAATTGAAAGGTCTACAGTTCGCTTTAAATATGAGAAGGTACTTTACACTGCATTAAGTTCTACTTACTGTTCAGTTTCGCAAATTGGTATTCTGTGTATGTTTCACTTTCGAGTTTTTAAAGAGAATTTTAGTCTCGAGTTTCACCGGCATAAAATCTTTTATCAATGGTTTTCCACTCTCCGTCACTCATTAAGTAAGCAGTTATTTGTAACTTCTGTCGACTCTTGAAAGTCACTTTATGCCTTCAATCCCATATCGAATGAACCATTGACTAATATTAGATATCCAAAAATGACCTCGGTGATTTGAGAATCTACAGAAGCTATTGTTATTTAACAACTGAGATTTATGATAGTATCTTTTTTTTTTTGATATGAAAAATAATCTTTCTCATCTCATTGTCCATCTCTAAAGTTTAAGTGACTTTTTTTTTTTTATCACAAATGTGTTTCTGTTGAAAACTTACCCATTCAAAACTCAGTATCTGATACCTACCCCCATTAACAACGTAAATGCCGAACGAAGAACAGCAGGTTACGGGTGGGTTTTTTTTTTTTTTTTTAACAACTATGCTTCTTTATAATATATATACGTGGTGAAATTTTAAAATTTTGAAAAAAAAATTCTTTGTTTTTATCTAAGTTCAATTTTTTTAACATTGGTGCTTTGCATGAAGCTTCTACATATATTTGTCAACATTGAAGATGGAGATTGTGTTTCACTTAAATATTATTTATTGTTTGATTTTGTGCAATTTATTTTATAATTAAATGTCATACCTGATTTTAGACATTTTGAGGGCTGTTTATATGAACAAATTAATTTCTATTTTCCATGATATGACCAAAAAAAAAATTTGATAGATTCGTTTGTCACATTGAAAACCTTTTTTCTTGCATGCAGCATATCGTCGTTGTATTGTAGGTACAATATAATAGCTATCGGATATTCTTGGCTCTTTTGGTACATGACTGATAGGTCTGAGAGATAGATGGTAAGACTATTTTTTTTATCGCAGAAGACTCATTGTTACTTGTCTTCTACAGTCTGAATAAAAAAATTTTATTTCGTGTAACTCAAAGTGCAAAATCCAAGTTATATATGCCATGCTTAAAGCATCTCTGAATAGATTCTACAACCATTTCTTATTCTTCAGCTGTGGTCTGTAATTGCTTAAAAGTTTGTTCAAATGTCAACAGCTCCTTACCTTTATTGTATTTCCTGACGATGTAAGGTTGGCAAATATATATTTTACATTTGCTTGCATCTGAATCTTTCCCTTACCGGCTCCTATGGGTTCATGTATGCTGATAGGTCAGAGCGATGGTCAGGAGTAATTTACTCCTGGTGAAGGATGGCTCCTGTGTTTCCGAGAGCTTAGGGGATCTTTTTTTCATTTACTATTTAACAGGTGTTTAGCCTATTATATGCTAATGGGCTCCAGGTGTTTAACACAATATTCTCTTTATGACTGATATCCCCTCATCATCACGAGTTAGCTGACAACAACAGCAGATAAATCTGAATCCAAAAGAGTTTCTAAATATTTCATGGCTTCTTCTATTTTCAGAAACATTTTCACGATGCTAAAAAATTCGTCGGCAGCTTAAAAATATATGCCTTGCTTTTCTAGCTTATGAAAATGGATGGTTCAAACCGTTTTCATTGCATGTCAGGCGAAGCCGACTAGTTCATTTCAAATTAGGGGAAAGAGTGAAAACATTCCTCGGCCTTGGTATTCGCTACTTTGTTTCCCTAGTTCAGTGGTCGGCAAACTAGTTAGTCAAAAGAGCCAAATATCAGCAATATAACGATTTAAATTGCTTTTGAGAGCCAAATTTCTGAACTAAAAAACTGTTTTTAGAAGTTGGTTTAAACTACATACACTGAATAAAACTAGGTATCATACGAGGGCGAATCAGAAAGTCTTTGCTCCTATTTTTTATTAGCCAAAATAAGGTACATACAGGTAATTACAAATATACGTACTATTCTACGTACCTTACACTATTTTTCCACATAGTCCCCACACCGGTTCAGACATTTGTCCCATCGCAGCACTAAATTTGAGATGCCCCTGTGGTAGAATTCGTCCGGCTGACTGTGGAACCACCGTCGGACTGCTGTCTTGGCTTCATCGTTGCACGTGAATCGCTGTCCTGCCAGGAACTTCTTCAGCGGACCGAAAACGTGGAAATCACTAGGGGCGAGGTCCGGACTGTATGCAATCAGAACCGCCGACAAGCTCCGGTCATTTCACTGGGAGAGTCTGGACCACCCACCATACAGTCCGGACCTCGCCCCTAGTGATTTCCACGTTTTCGGTCCGCTGAAGAAGTTCCTGGCAGGACAGCGATTCACGTGCAACGATGAAGCCAAGACAGCAGTCAGACGAATTCTACCACAGGGGCATCTTAAATTTAGTGCTGCGATGGGACAAATGTCTGAACCGGTGTGGGGACTATGTTGAAAAATAGTGTAAGGTACGTAAAATAGTACTATATTTACAATTACCTGTATGTACCTTATTTTGGCTAATACAAAATATAGATGGACCCTGGTTCGAATCCAGGGCAGGGAAAGCGTCTCTTTTTCTCCAAAAAGAAAAAAGCTCTAGTTTGAGCTATAATATATATGTGGGTGACAGAAATTATTGTATAATAATGCATTAGTTTAAAAAAATATATATTGTCTTGAATTGTGTGACATCAATAACTATTTTCTGAATGAGAGTTCTAATCTCATGATTATTTTTGTAAAACTACATACCTTTATGCCAACATGTAATCAAGCGAATGTTTCAGGTCCAAAGAAATTCTGAAGAACATGAAATGCAAACGGATGAGTGTACAATCTGTTGCAATGATTTTGAGGAAAATGAGGATGTGAGGTAAGGTTGTTTTGCATTATAATGAATCTTTTTTAAAGAAACAGGTTTTGTTTTTTTTCTCTCTTTTTCCTAAATACAAGTTCACTTTCGGTTGTCATCAAAAACGTTATAATTGTAGGTGGGTTTGTGTGTAGATCAATTGTACATTGTTTTTGACTGGATACATCGTCCGTCTTCATAAAAACAAATTCCATGACTATGCTCTTTAGGTTCAAAGATTTTAGCTGTAGTTAAAATACTTTCAGATTTCCTGTTTCACAGGGAAGGTCTGCTCTATGCAATCGTGTTATGGTTCCGAGATCATATACAGTGAAACTTGCCTAAAGTGACCACCTTTGGGACTGGACTGCAATGGTCACTATGCACGACAGACTGGTATGACTAAATTTCTACCAGTTCTCACATATAAAATGTAGTCACTTTGTTCAGATAGTCAATTTACCACGGTGGTCAGTCTTTACCAAGTTCCCCTGTATTTATCACTTTGGAGGTTGCATTAAACCGGTCATCTCCCTCCCCTCAAGAATTCATTTATTTCCAAATGTGAAACCAAAGTAAACCATGTTTAATGTTTATACATCCAGCCCATTACGTATGCAACACGTCGATTGTGTCTTACGTTAGATTTTTGTAAATAAGAAATTAACTGTAGAAGGTGTTTCTGTACTGTATATTCACTACAATTTATTTGTTTTCAGGCGTTTGCCTTGTCTTCATCTTTTCCATGTCAGCTGCATTGATCGATGGTTGAAAAGTCATCAAAATTGCCCCATCTGCCGAATCAGCATTAATGATCACGTTGACCCTAATTTAACCAACATTACAGATGCTCTGCCTCCTCCTCCTCCTCCGATTCCCAACACTCACTACTCACGTATGCGTCTCAGGTGCCCATACTTGCCCATATGATGTTTTTATACAAGAAGTATCACCTTAAATTAAAGCGTTAATGTTGAATTTTCAACAGAATTTTTCCCTTTAAACTGAATTAAATGCATTAATCTTCCTTTTTGAAGTTTTTGAAATTTCTTGTATTGAACATGGAACTAAGAAATGTGAATTGACAACATATATATATTTTTTTAAACTAGAATATAAGCTAAAAAGTTACCAACAAGAGATAGTGTATTAACTTATATGATAACCTGATTAAGTCTCAGGTTCCTCAAGCAGTATTAGCAACATATTACCTGGTGCGATATAACTATTTCTGCATTTCTCTTGAATATCGTCCGATTTGTTAGTTTTTTTTTAACCATGTCTGACAAATAATTCAAAATTTTAGAAATATTCGTGCATGTATATTAAATTTACCTTGGACTTATTGTGCTTTCCATAGTGATACTATTTTAGAAGGATTACGCGTATAATGGAATGGCATTTAACTCCTGATATCGCTCAATTTGTAAAATTAAGGTTTCGCTCTACACACCGCATTTTATTCCACAGTTTTTAAATTATGAATGTTTATCATAATTGTAATAGTTCGGAGAATACGTTGAAATCGATCATGTTTTTAATAATAGTATGGTAACATATTGTAACGAGTTTCACAGAAATTAAAAATTTACAAAATCAGTCACTGACTGTTTTGCATCCCCTCCACTGAAAATGTTTGCATTGTTTTTGAAATTTTATAGAAAATATTTCATTATCAAATTTTTTTTTTTTTTCTTATCCGTGCATTTAATAAGTTTTATGTGTTATGGTTTTATGTTTGGAAAAAGATGCTGGAAATTCAACATCAATTGCTGTTCCCTTTTTTACTTTACCGACACTTGTCTTTTATCAGTATCTCACAATGTCCCATTGCAGATCTCGCAGGCTTCAAAGTATAACCTTTGGATGCACTTTAATGTAAAACAGTAGGTTATTGAAACCATGTGGAGGAAATGGTGCGTACTAGTGTTTGAAGAATGTCCTCTGTGATATAAGATGCATATCATTTATTTTACTTGTTATTGTGTTTAGTCTATTATTAGTTGCAGAATAGCTTCCTTTAGTTGTGAAATGATTTTGAACAAAGCAGTCTGGGTTCCTGTTGATGTGTCCATCTCCTCCATAAAGATTTTAGTTGTCTGATGGCACGAATCTCACATCAACTTTTTTAAAATGCCATGATTTTTTTCATTATAGACAACGAAAGCACATCTCCGAGAGCAATTATTTTCCTACACTGAATTGTACTGATCAACTTGGCTAGTCACTGCGTATGAAAGCTCCAGGGTATTTTTGCATCCTGGATAAGATTGCTCAGTAAAATTAACATTCCTATTAGCTACTGATGATATAAGCATGATATCATTTCCAATATGGTTCTCAACATTGATGGCTATGTTGTAATCATTGCTGTATTTAATGTAGTTTGGTTTTCGAGCCGCACCTAATGCCAAAAAATGTAGCATTTTAGATTTGAGTAAAGTTAGGTATGTTCCGTTGTCATTGGTTTGCGGTGTTTTGTAGTTGGATATGATAGTTAATTCTCGGAAAGTATTTGCTCATGTATGTTTTTATCATGTTACAATGTTGTTTAACCTATTTGTATTAAAAGCAGTTGTCATACTCCACTAAACAATTATGTATATATAATTTGCCCAGCAATTTACTTGCAGTATCCTCATATCCAAGTTTGAAACATTTTTAAAGAACTTACGACCATTAAACATGTTTTCATACTGCAGCTGAACATTGAATTTATCAATTTTGCATTCAAAACACGGTCGATGGATGGGCCAGTTGGTAGGATATGTTGATGAACACATCTGACTGAATGTGTTCATCATTCTCTCAGAATTAATCAAGTGATGAAGCATGCAGTAATGGGCTTTTATAGCTAATATATCTCTAAATAGTGCAAAAACCTATTTAAAAAATAGGAAGGTGCTAATTAAATACATCAAATAGTAGAATGATGATGAAGCTTGTGCATGTATTCAAAGAAAGATATTGCATAGTAGATTAACGATTATCTAACTCTAGTCTTCTTTTTCATTGTAGTCTAATTTGCGTTTTAAGAGTACCAAGAAGGTTTGTTTTAAACCAGTTTTTTAATTCATTAGAAAGGTGCTTCAAAACTATGACCCATTTGGATTCTTACTGTTTTAGATGTGTATTTCTCATGCGACTAGAAGCTATTTTTTTACATTGAATAGATAATGATTCACAAGAGGAAACGATAGCATTTGTTATATTATTTTTTTTAGAACGTCGTCTTGCAGTATTGTATTGCAATGTTTTCACATACCTTCGTTATAGTGATTCACAATGTGTGTTGCTGTGAATTGATATCGTAGCTGGCTCCATTGGGAATTTTTTTTTCTTTCCTTACCCGCAATCCAAAATATGATGCCATTTCATGTGTTCACCCTTGTAACCATGTCACATGTCCAGTTTTATATGCCATCAGTGCCATATACTAAACCTGTTGAAATTCAGCAGCAGTTGAAGAAAAGTTCAAAATTTAATTGCCGTCCAGAACGTAGGTTCAAAGTGCAATCCACATTCATTTAAGAGCGAAAAAAGATCGATGGTTATAATGTAATGTACATGCCAAACTGATAACGATTTTTACTTATATGACCGTACAGATACACTCCTGGGTGTAATCTTTTTTTACTCACATCCAGCATATTTTGTCTACCAATTTGTATACTTTGATTCGTACAGCAAAATTCGTTTCTTTTTACCATATGTAAAAAAAAAATGGCAGCTATGATATGAGCTTTTGTAAGCTAAATGTGAAATTTGATTGTTAAGTAACCTATTCGGAAAATGGAGAAGTCACATTAAACGCAAATAGCATTTAAAAATATTAGGTGCGTCCATCCGTTCCTTGTGCCACGTAGAACAACCGATCATTATGTGTGTGTGACTTGGTCATATTCTCAACGAACAGCAATAATTTGCTAGCAATCATCTGATTAGAAAGGTGTCTGGGTTCGTGATAACCTAACATATAAAAGAAACAAACTTATTGAATAAAACTCTTATCTACCCATGTTTGCCAATTAAATGTTCAACTGTATTGTTTGGGAATTTTGTATTTCAGAACTAACATGCGATACAAATGTGCCTTTTGATTGGAATTGTGCCTAATTCCTAAACAAGGAATTAAACTTCATTTTGAAAATTGTCATATATCTACATAATTTCATATGATCTGTTATGTACAAGAGATTGCCTATGTTTTGGTATCAAGAGTTTATGTGCATGCTTTGTATTTTGTTTTTGTAAGCTCAATGTAAGACCAGGTTTATTTGTAAAAACGTTTTCCAAAGGAGCAACTAATAGAATATGTCCATGTGAGAAAGTTTTACATGTTTCCAACTATTTGTAGTTTATGTGCAGTTTCAAATAAAATATATAAACTCTTTCTTTGTGTGTGCAAAATATTCTCACAAAAATGCTTGACTAATATTAAAAGATGTGTGAATGTTTTACAGTTATGAACAGCTTGTTTTCTGCTATTAATTTCTTTCTATCCACTAGTTGGAAGCCACATGAACTTATGAAAATATTATTCCATATTACTACTTAATTATACTTATTAGGTATGTTCTTTGTTGTTGTGGATGTGCATATGGCATGATTGTATTAATTTTTACTAAAGAAAATGAATCAAAGTTGCATAAAAACAAAGTTCTAAAAATGAACTCCGCTGACCAAAAAAGTAGGAAACTTAAAACATAGTAATGATACCTGCATGTAACGTTAAAAACTGGGACCATATGCATGCCCACCGAGGCACTAATTAATCCTTTGTACTGCAGTAGCTCCGCTGCCCGGAAATTCAATATATGGTATTTAAATTTATTGGCTCTGCTACGACACCAAGTGTATTTTGCGGACTGGGCGTCCTTGTGCCATAAAAATGCAACCAACCAACGTTGACTTAGTGCACATCTGTATATAACCAAATACTTTGTATAATTTTTCTTTTAAAATAGAAAATTGTGAATCAGATTTTGAACTAATTGATGCCGAAGATCAACTGGATCTTGATATATATAACTTCCTAATAAATATCGAAATATATAAGACAATAAAATATATATACACACACATATATATATACACACAACTATGGGTTGCTTATAACCAATGTTGAAAGTAGCCTGGAGTACAAAGGGTTAATATATTGGATCGGTAGGTTAATGAACAGTGGATGCTTTGGCATCTTTACAGTGTCCATGTTCATTTTGTCTTGGCCTCTGCAAGCCTTCCGAAAATTATAGCTCAAGTGATGGCTGATTCGTTTGCAACTTATGACAGCTAAATTTACTGGACCTAGGTTTATAGGAAATCTAGACCTCGTTCACTTATGGAATAAAGTTGAATACCTGTTAGACCAAGATCACATGCCTGGCGGCCGAACACATTACCACACAACCACCGAACTCAAATGATGAATGAAACCATAATGAAAATTATGCCCAATCATCTTCATTTTGGCTCGTTTTTAATATATACAAGATTAGTACAGACCTATAAATGTTCATGTTTTGCAGTGCAGGGACATGTCAGGTCATGCTGTGCCAGAACCCAACATTTTTCAAGGAACCTGTGGTTCCTAGGAAATCACAACAAACCTTTGAAGCTACTAATATGTTTGTTTTATGGTGTAAGGGTAGCAAACGTCATGTGTTGGTACCATGGCGTAAAGAAATCGGTGGAGAGGGCACCGCCCATTCGAGGCAAGCTTTCAGAGAAGCCTCTTTTGCTCAATTAACTCTGCCCTATTAGGTAAAAAAAATAAATTCCCTATTTTTAGAAGAAAAAACAAATTGCGTAAATTCTGTTGAACGAAGTTTTTTAAATTTTTCTTATATGGAGATAATCTATGAATAATTTAAATAATTTCACACAATTTTATAAGGGCAATATTAATATTTTTCAGATATATATCAATTTGACATTTCAGCGTTTTTCTACAAAACTAAGCATTTTTTGAGAAAAATTCATGGGAACAAAATTATTCAATGAAAAAAATGCTGCCATACTTTTCCATATATCGTTAACAGAAATGAAGATAATTGCATGTAAAATACGAGAAACTTTGGTAAATTTCAGCCATAATCTTAGTGGTATAAAATCTATAAGTAAATAATTTTGGTTATATGCCAATATGCAAAGGTGGATGCGTTTTCTTGAATTACGGAAAATTTAGTTTATTAATTTTGTAAGTTCTGTTATAAGGGCAGATCCAAGGGAGCTGACCCCACATCCCCCCCAGTCTTGAGCCTTGATTATGTCACACTGGACACTTGGCTAAAAATAGGAATTGAAGACAAATCGCTCATCCACCTTTGTTCTGTTATATATATATTAGTTCACATTTTCACAGATGTTGCCCTATAACAAAATATACTGAAGTAATTTTTAAAAAAAAAAGCATTTTCTGAAACTAAATTCGATAATGCAATTGAACCTCGTTAGTACGAATACCAAGGGAAATGGAAAATTTGTTCATATTAACAATTTTATTATCCATAAAGGATGTGGCATCATGTTACTAAATTATTTATCCCATGTCTGGTTCCCACATGACGCATTTTGCTATTATATATATGTTATTAATTTATATTTTATTAAACTTGCGTTTGTAAAAATTGCAACACCATGAAGGACTCGTCCGAATTGAATGAAATTTAATGTACAAACGACCTGTGTTGATACAAATAAACGATTAAAATTACAAAGCAAAAAAACAATATTACATGTCGAAAATCAGTATTTGGTGAAGCCACCACGCGCTGCAATAAGTGATGCTATACGACGTGGCATGGAATCAAACAGATGTTGAATGTGGAGAGGACTTCTGAGGAGATTGCGCGTATTCTTAGGAAATCTGACATCAAGACTTACTATAAACCTACATCGACTTTGCGTGACCTGTTGGTGAGAGTGAAAGATCGAGTTCCAATGGATGAATTGACTGGAACAATTTACCAGATACCCTGCAAAGACTGCGAAAAAGTATACACTGGCGAGACGGGAAGAACTGTTTGTACTCGTAAAAAAGAACATCATCGTGCTGTGGAGAAAGGTGAGATGACTAATCTTCTGGCAGAACATGCCTGGGAGAAAGGTCATGTTCCTGATTGGAAAAGTACAAAAGTTCTTCATAAAAATGTAACTTCTCGCTATTGTAGACTTTTTCTGGAGTCTTGGGAGACTTTTCGAATGCGAAGTAAGGCGATGAACATCGCAAAATCGATGCCTGAACCTTACCGCATTTTTGCTAGGAGATGGGGGAAAACCAGTTTCAGACAGGGGGAATTACCGAGTGCGGGACAGTTCTTAGAAAATCCAGATTCAGACAGGGGGGAAAACCCGAGTGCGGGATAGCTTTGGGGAAAACCAAAGTTGGGGTATAAATACCGAACACCTACACTTCCTTGACACTTTCGCTTGATGAAGGGAACAGTAGTTCTCGAAACGTTGCGAATATTTTTGCAGATGGTAAATATCTTTTACCTTCTTCATTTGTATTTCGTATATTCCGACCAGTGTCAAATTTTACTAGTTATGAAATTTTGTATATTTAACATAGAAATATGTGAGTTGTAGCTCTGTAACCCCCATTGAGCCTATAACCCCCTTATGAACTTTCTGCATACACCTATACCTAAGAGTGTTTCTCAGTTATTCTGGTCCAAACTTTTGATTTTTGTCAACATTTTTGAAAACAGCTATTTGCAGATGCATTGGTGTATGCTGGGGCGGGGGGAGAGAGATAGGGTTTGTGATACCCACTGCAATAAAATTTTGTGTATACATATATGGAGTTGTAGCTTTGTAATCCTCCCACCCAATTGTAAGCCTTTAACCCCCTGTGAAATTTCTACGTAAGCCTATCCGCAGTAAGTGCTCAAGAACAGTAACGTTTTCAGAGCATGCAGTCAGATAGTGGGGAAGATGTTCATATCAGCATATTTAGAATAGAATTTGACGAGTCCTAACTTGAATTTTTTTTAAATCACTGTTGCATTGCAAATCAATAAAACTACACCTAGTGCCCATATACGCTAGAAAATTAAAGTAAAACATGATTGAGGGGAACCTCGTGTTACTTTAGTTCTATAGTGTTTTAAGATATATTTTTTACGAAATGTGAAAATGACGACAGAATAAAATATATAGATTTCAAACTCAGAGGAGGGACTTTGCTTTTGTGTGAAACAATTTGTATTTCTTTGTGAGCCGGAGGGGCCCATAAAATATGTTAGAGGACCGCATGCAGCCTGTGGGTTGAAGACCCCTGCCTTACAACGTATTGTGAAAAAAAAAAAAAAGAATTTATTAGAAATTCTTCTATTTTAAATGCTAGAAGGTTTGTTTCACCATGTTTGCCTAAGTTAGAAAGGCATCCTATATCACTAAAAAAAAAAAAAATTTGAACCTTCACAGGTTATAAAATTTGTATTAAAATATCTTTCCTTTACAAAAATTACTAACTCTTCATAGATAGTAGCATCTATATGCATGTTGTATAAACTGCAAGGGTTGCTCTAAGTTGGAGTGGGGATACGCACGTAAAGTAACGAAATTTTTTGTTAATCAGTAAACACTAAAAAATAATGTTATTTTCTTGAAAATCTAATGGCATTGGAAGTAATGCGTTACTCCAACAACTGATTATATTAGTGACTGTAATAATGTGACTCAAATGAATGTATAGTTTGAGTTGGGTATGATTTTCAGTAAGCTTAATTTTATATATATTGTAGTTTGGCGGTAACCCTAAACCATCGGTCCTGTCCTAGATGGTACATTTGACATAAAAACAAAGGCTATGAATAGATAGGGAATTCAAACCCTTAAAACTCGTAATTGTGATATTATACACAAAATCATATGCATATGGTATTTCTATATTAAGCATTGCTTTTAATTGCCTCTTATGTCCCCATCATTAAAATTGAAAGAAAACAAAGAATTAGTGTTTAATAATTTCTTTATTCAAATCCTTCACGATTGATTCTGATGGGATGAAAAGAGACAATGGAACGAGATATATATACAAGCAATGAATTATCCAAGATACATGCCAGCAGCCAGCAAAAGGTTTCTTCTGGTGAAATGTAAGGTGTGAACTGGAGTTGATTTTGTGTAGAAAGAGTTCAATAAATAATCTGTATTTTGCCTGAAAAGACAATATGCATAACATGCTTACTCAGAGATCTCATAAAAAGATCGCACTGCTCACTGTAGTCCGGGGTTTGGTTCCCTAGGCCATAAGAGGTTCGGATTCCTCGGAAAACAGTAGGTCCCGGCGCAGCATGACCATTGTAGTCTTTGAGCCGTAAAACCACAAAACAAGCATAACATGCACAATTCCAATCAGTCAAAATTCGTGTTATGTACATGCTAATTATTCATCCAATTTTCACTAACTACATAGGTGTATCACATTTAAACAATAAAGGAATAATATATGCGAAACACACTGTACAAATAATTTAGATTCATAGATGATCACAGTCATAGCTGAGTTAGTAATTCTTCCAATGGAAAAATAATCAGTGCAAAAATCATTAAAACAATATCAATCAACGTTTATTGGCGTAGTGATACCAACGCCGATGGTATGGCGTGATTAGATGGTGAAACGTTCGAAAGAAAATAAATATTTCTGCGTTCAGTGGGACCTGAACCCACGACCTTCCACATCCACTTCAGGTCCCACCGAAGGCAGAAATATTTATTTTCTTTCGAACGTTTCACCATCTAATCACGCCATAACATCGGCGCTGGTATCACTACGCCAATAAACGTTGACTGATTGACATTGTTGTTTAATTTAATCTGCGTAGTGTTCGATTTATATAAATGTTTTGTTTGCTCAGGAGATTTTCATTTCGTTCTGATAAATGGCAGTTCATTTTTCCATCAAAGCAATTAACTTAGTTATAACTATGATTACCTGCGAATTTTCATTTAAATTTAAGCTATAGTTCGCTTTATTTCACATTTGTCATTACATTTTTGATCACCTTTATTATTATTGCAATTGTCAGAGCTTGACAAATTCGTTCGCCTGGTCATCATTGGCAAAAAGAGTTTTGGAGTTGGAAAGTAGGAAATAATCTTTTCCTACTTTCCTGAGAAATCCAAGCTCTTTTGCTACAGGAATCAAAATTCAGACTGGAAACCTTGGTAGGGGGGGAAGACAGCAACCGGCTGGAATCAAATCAGCATTACAATAGAAACTCGATTATATGGACTAATTAGAAACAAAGACATCCGGATAATTGAATACAATTAAAAAATGAAGAGAAAATTGAAAAAAGAATTAAAAATGGTATAACAGCTTTATTGATGTACAGTAAACAGTGTATGTATGTAAAAAAATTATGATGTCTCAAAGATTTTAAACTAAATAACAAGAACTTTCCGACCAGCCGGCATGTGCCATGTGGAAGGGATTTTCGTTATCATGGGAGCTGTTTCCCTCCTACTCTCTCTCCTCAAAGTGCCATATAAATAAAGCTGTATGTTAGATTTGTGTCCTTAAATACGGAGAGAAAGAATGGCAACTTACTTGACATTTGGAGCATGCGAAATATTAATATCCTCAAGATCAATTTCTTCAAGTAACCTTGTGATGTCCCACAGTCTAACGCAATTATCCAAACCACCTAAAAGTGCAGAAGAAAAGATCATGCAGCATAGTTGTTTGTTTCATAATGCAAGAATAACTAAAAGTATGCTGCACCAAGAAACAAGAATAGTTTGTTTTTTTTGTGTGGGGGGGATCCAAACCTCTTAAGACCTAAGGAACCAAATATTAGACTATGATGGTTAGTCAGCTTTCTATTTTTTCTTGAACCGCTGGGATTCAAAACCAGATTAACGGCACACTAAGCAAAAGTGCTACCAGCGGTCTAACACAGGGCCTTGTTCAATACTACATAGAGGCTAACTAACCTGATACGGGACCGATAGCTCAACATAATCTCATAATATGGCTTAACATGGCCTCACGATATACTTACGCATGATTAAACATTCAGGCCGAGCTTAGAAGCTTTGAGTATGGTTACTAAGGAACTGGGACCTGCTCTCACAGAATCCCACCATTAGTTTGGGTTAATTCCTTCAATTTACGACAAATGTTTTTCCAAACCTGGGTTTGAATTAATTTATTTTACGGCTCAAGGACTACAATGACCATGCTGCACCTAGACCTATTGTTTTCTGAGGAATAAGAACGTCTTAGGAACTAAACCCCGGACTAAAGTGAGTAGTGTGATTTCTGAGCAAGCGTTGTTTGCACCAATGGAAGTCGAACTTGAGTTCACGGTGCACTATGCAAATACATTACCATACTGCACTACCACAGGGTAGGATTTGAATTAAAGCCCTGAGATAGGTAAACACACACATGTAAGATACGGTGCTATTACTATCTTGCAGATTCTTTGGGGCAGTGCATAAGCACCATCTTCTCTATACAGCATTAAAGGGTCTTTGTTATTACTTTAATATTGATACTATTCTGGGGACCAGTGCTTATCGGCACGGACATTACGTCCAAAACCCGTGATGGAAACAAGATTGTAGATATGGGTTCAAACACTGTACCTGATGCGAGAACTGTTCCTTCTCTGCTGAAGGCAAGCGAGTAGATGGTGTCTGTGTGACCATTCAACTCGGCTAACAGATGGCCGTAAGCAATATCCCACATAAGTATCCTTTTGTCTTCACCTGGAAACAGATCATTATGTACAACATTGCCTCCAATAATGTAAATTTGGCGACAACAAAAAGAATGAGAAAATCACCTGCTGTTGCTAAAAAGCGGCCACAAGTAGAAAAAACCAAATTGTAAACTGGTTCCTAAAGAGAAAAACTTGATTTAGAATGAAATAAAAGCCATTGTTTTAGTCTTGCCAGTCTACCATTGACAAGACTAAAAAAAACTAACGCAGAAATCTTGCATGAATAGTCTTAATGGTGGAAGGACAACGTAAGAGTCGTTAGCTCAAGTCCAGTCCAAGATACGATCACAAGCTTACTGAGAAACACATACAAACAGTGGAACTAAGTACTACAAATTATTAGTATTTTCTTTATGTTGGATACATTTTGTACTTTAATATTAACAGTATTTCACAAATTATGTAAGTTTTTCCCTAATATAACAACAGGACTGAATATCCTGGTTACATAGTTCCTTTACTCACCTTATGGCCTGTCATAAAACGCACACAATTTCCAGTAAGCACATCCCACAATCTAATGGTCCTATCACTAGATCCTGTAGCAATGTAATTGGAGTTCGGGTGAAACTGGAGACACTGGAATCAAACAGGGGGGAAAATAATTTAATGAAACAATTTTTCAATTGTAGCACATTTTGACATGCAAGTTGCCTTGGTATACAAATTTTTATTATTTAACTTCTCTTTGTACTTTAACAAAATATTCGAAAACCCGAAGGTAATGGACACTAACAATTGTAACGTACGACGAAACAACTGCTTTAAATCATGTTTATTCTCAGTGCAAAATTGAATTGTGTTTTTAATGAACAAGGACAGCAAAGATTTTATGGCAAAACATTGAACCTGATATCGGTTTGGCATTAAATTATTGACGCGACTAGAAAACACGAAGAATACTAGACTCCATTGCTTTTCCATGAATAACAGGTGGCTAAAGTAGCCAATGTGCTACAAAGAACACAACATTCACCTGAGCATAAAAGGGTAAAAGCTCTTGAGCCGTGTTAACTTGCTGATGAGTTAGCAAACATTCATTTCTTCAAAAGTGGCTTAGAAATAATCTCACAGTGAATGAAAGACTTTGGTGGCATCTGAATGGTAAAGATGATCCCTGCTGCAATGCTCCGACTATACAAAAAAAAAATTAAGGATGCGTGAGAGCGAGTCAGGGGACAAATGCATCTTTTGGAAGATTCTAGATCAGTGGTACACAACACGGGGACCTTGAACTGAGAAAATGCGGCCCACCAGAACAAAACCCCAGACGTGGCAAAAAAAACGTGAAAAAATAGTAAAATACGAATAAAAAATAAAAGAGATATGAAAATTTTATGGGTGACACGTGCCCTTGAACTTACCTTCCATTATCGTCATCACCTATTTCCGCGATGAGTTAATAAAAAAGTTTATTACATGTTTACAACATTAAAAAATCATGCACAAAAAACGGCAATATTACTTGGAACTACATACGTATGTGAGCGATTATTTTCATTAATGAAACATACAAAATCGAAAGGTCATGCTCGTTTAACTGATGAACACTTGGAGGGGAAACTTATGAATCACTGTGTCTAATATTGAAAGAATAATTACAAGTAAACAATGGCAAATTTCTTACTACCCATAGAAATTAAAAAAGGTTTTGGTGACACCCGCCCATTTTTTAAGTGTGTTGTTTTATTTAATTAATTTTTGTACTTTCTTTCGTTTGGTTTTAGAATTTATTAAAAATGTTGGTTTACGGGCCCCCTCTCCCTTCCCTGATAGTGGTCCACTGATATTCAATCTACGTGAAATTGGCCCACCACTGCTAAAAGGTTTTGCACCACTGTTCTAGATGGAAACAGACATTATGATGTAAAAGCAAATGAACAAAAAGTTGAGATTTTTTAGAGAAGGGGGGGACTTGAAAGGGGCTGAATATGAGAGACGCTGCACATTTAATCAGCAAATGATGATGATGACTGGCTTTTTTCTGGTTTGTTTGAATTTTTATGGTGCAAGGGTCATGCTGGGCCAGGACCTACAGTTTTCCGGAAAATCAGAACCTCTTAAAGCCCAGGGAATCAACCTCCGGACTACAGTGAGCAGTTAATTGGTAAGCATAGCTCTTTTGGCACACAAGTTAATTAATTTTTGTTTTGTCAATATCACGAGTCTGTCATACATCTTGAGTATAACTGTGAGTTAAAAACTTAGAAGCATTACTGCAAATAAATTTGCGAGTTGACAGAAACCTGTTATTAATTATCTAACATGGTATTATTGCCAAAGGCAGTCACAGTGGTTGTAACTTTAATTTCTATTGCTAAATGCCTGTGGCAAATTAATATCTGCTACTAACTAGTCGGATTATGCATTATTATGTTGTTTAGCTAGACTGCGGACTCTCAGAATGAATATTATAACAAGTGAAATTTGTCATTGGTCGGAATGTGAAAAAGGAAAGGAAAGCAAGGAAAATAGAAAGAAAAATAAGTAAAGTAGAAAAGTAAATGGAAAATAAAAATGGTAAAAGTAATTAAAGGGAAAAAATAATTAAAGGGAAAAAATGAATTAGAAAAAGTTAAGGAAAATAAAGAAAAGGGAAGGTGGTTAAATAAAAAGAAAATTAAGTAGAAAAGAAGAGAAAGAATAAGTAAAATTTACCAACAGCATAAGAAAAATACCACAAAGTTTCAGGAACTGCTGTCCTATTTATCAAGCATTTTGCTTGCTAAAGGAGCTTGCTTCGTCTGATAAAGAGAACAGTAGTTCTCGAAACATTGCGATACTTTTCTTACGCTGTTGGTACGTTTTATTTATTCTTACTCTTTTTCTATTTCTTTCTACTTAATTTTCATTTTAACATCCTTCCTTTTTCTTTATTTCCTTAACTTTTCCTAATTTGTTTTCTCCCCTTTTGTTACTTTTCCAATTCTTATTTTAAATTTACATTTTCTTTCTATTTGCTTTTCTTCCCAACCAGCGACAAATTCTACTACTAGGGAGCGTTCAAATATTACATAAGCAATATTTTGGCAACAGTAAGCAAAAATTAACGTTGGCTAACATAGGAAAATAAGATCAACATCATGCCCTCCCCCAAAGTGTTTACGTAATACTTGAACCCTCCCTTACGATAAATCTTGGTCACAGAATAAATATTCCTGCCCTAGTTTCTTATTCGTATTTTTGAGTAAGTAACAAAGAGTCTTAGCGGTCACAGGGCACCGGGACTTACAGTTTTACGAGGAAGCCAAACTTCTACTGACAAGAAAACCAAACACACTGGACTAAGGTGGGCAGAAAACCAGAAACCTGGTTCACAATACCATTTGAAGCCAAAAGGCACACTTAAAGAATGTATTACCTTCATGATACCATCGGGTAGCAGACCTACATTTTCATGAGAAATACGGACCTCTTGAAGGCCTAAAGGACCAACCCCCAGACTGCAGTAAGCAGTTAGTCGGTAATTTGATTTCACATTTTCTTTGGAAACCATATAGAGTCAAACTCAGATCAATGACATGCTAGAAAAATATGTTACCACTGAAAGGCCCACTTTCAGTACATTTTAGTGTTAAAGGTTAGAGTTAAATCCGTGACAGTACAAAATTAAGCAGTTATTTTTCACAAATATTCATTCAATGGTTGTTTGTTTGTATTTTTATGGTGCAAAAATATATATTTAAAGCAAATACACTCACATCGACGTCAGACACATGGCCAGCGAAAATACGAAGGGGTTGATAAGTATCCGTAGCCCATAACCGAGCAGTTTTGTCATGCCCACAGGATGCAAAGTAGTACCCATGGGGACTACATAAATGATTGAACAAAGAAATGATTAAAAAAAAAACATGCAAGATTATTATATGGAAAATATTAAAAATACTGAGTGAAGATAATAACACTAGTTGGAAGTGCCTAAAATTTCTTTGAAAGGCAATTTTTTCATTGTTAGTTACCCATTTGTTTAATATGAAAACAGACTAATTACGAATGTCTGTTGTGTTGAAACCGTTAATTAGGTTACTAAATTAACCAAGCTCAAGAACAGCTTACCTAAATTTAACGTCCCATACTGGGAAGCAATGCCCTTTATAGCAGACAACATTTGTCCATGTTTGAAGACTCCACAAACGAACTAAAAAAAATTAAAAAGAAAACCTCATTAGTTTATAAAAAAAAAAAATAGTAAAATCATTCTCAAAGCATTAATAAAAAATATTGTTTTATGGTGCAAAGACATCAAAAATCATGCTGCATCAGCAGTTACAGTTTTCAAGGTATTCAAACTTCTTATATTTAGGGCAGTGGGTCACAAATTAATTTTTGGATGGTAGTTGCAATTATTTTTATAAAGAATTTCACACTGAACATTTCCAACACTTACATTTCAACATGGCTACAGTGTCATATTCCACTAATGGTTGTAACAATGATTTTTGATATATCAAAAAAAAAAAATGATTTGACGAAAGATTCAGCATGGCAGATGCTCGATTTTTTTTTTTTAAGTATGTTTTTTAAGTATTCTATGCTCATATACAGTAAACATTTTGCAGTATTTACTATGGCTGGCTTTCAATAGTTTTGCCAATATCGGCCACAGCTTTGTTGTTGTTAGTTGCACTGGGATTAATTGGGAAAGGCGGCCACTAAAAGTGGCACTGTGTTCCAAGAATGACACCACATTTTCAATGATGCAATTTAAATAACATCTTATGTAAATTGGAGGCAACTCAGTTTACTGATAATTATGTTTATATAATACTGTATCGATATGCCTTTTAGTCAAATTAAAATATGTTTTCTGTTTAAATAAGTATGAATTATGAATCAATCTTATGTTTATGTGAAACTTATTCAACAGTTAATTGATGGTGGCCCTTTCGTTTTATATTGCATACTAATAAGTTTTAGTTCAATGCCACATATGGATAACTCTCCAGTGTTAACCCTTCAGTGCAGTAATGGAAACCAACTGCATATTTATTGCGAGAATTTTGATGCTACTTCCTAAGATATAAGTGCAACAATCATACTGAATATTAGGTTAATTGCATATACGAATTATATTTAATGTGTTTTTTTACTCTGATAAAGATGCTGCTTTTATTATAAAAACACGGTGGCAGTGGTCGCAGGTTACTTAGCTATTATAAAAGGTCTCACGACCTGAAGAAAGACATTGATCAATTTGATTGATTGAAGAAGAGGAAACATCGATCTAGGGAATCAAACCTTGGATTACAACTATGAAGAAAAAAGCAGCGTGTGTTGGATGGCAACTTGTTAGAATTAAACATAGATTATTCGCACAGTGGTCAAGTGTATTAATAGTTACACCACTCAAATCGAAATCAAAAAGTATGTTTAACATTTACTTGTTGAATCTTCAGAACAAGAGAGAAGCAAATTCTTATCAGGACTGAAGCTTGTGCTGTAGACGGGCCCGTTATGTCCAATGAGAGTTCGCATTTCTGTAGCATTTTTGTCATCCATCATGCGATATAGCACATCATCTACAACAAAGAAAATGTTTAGTCATTAGAGTCAGGTTTCCTTTCCTTTTCCACATGGACAGCTAAGGTTACGTTGTGCCAAGTCTCACAATTTCCTGTAAAATCCAAAGACTGAGAATTTTTATCATCATAGCCGATGATGTGGTAATATTAGATGATAAATCGTTTTTTTATATACGAGACGTTATTACCTAAATCATTCTTTTCTTTGTGAGCAATTTATAAGAAATACAACCCAGTGGCTCAGTGTGCCGAACATTTGGCTATTGTGCTAACCCTGTGAAGGGTAATAATATCTCGTATATAAAAACATAAAGTTTGCAAACTCTAAAAAAACTATGGAGCTTATAAACCGTTCTCTGGAAAAAGCCATCAAGGCAAAGAAAAAGAAGCATCTCTGAGCAAAACACAAGGAGGGACCACGCCCAGTTGGAATATGTCACTCAAATTAGTGATGTCAAGTTTTAACAGTAAATCAAACTCAAACAGAAAAGAATGTGTTAGATTCGTAAGTAAAAAATCTGCAGGCAAAAAATCACAATGCTTTCGATTTAAAAAAAAAAATTCAGGCTTTTCCAGGTTTTTTGCTCAAAACACAGAAATTCCAGGTTTTCCAAGCCCCCTGATTGTGCCACCACAGGGTGCAAGTACAGTTTAAAATCTAATCCAATGTACCACCACATACATATACATATCATCCTCTAAAGGTTTTCCTTCCGAATCCTTTGATGTTTGCGAATATCAAAGGTATATAAAAAATACCAAGAAGTCCTCTTATCGCCATCCACTGCTGGGAAAACAACAATAAATTTGATTTCCTGGAACTGTCCATAATTTGCCAACCAAAATCTCCATTCAAATTGGATTTTTGTTGAAGCTTTCCACATTAAAACCAATTCGAATAATTAAATCAATGAAACTACAAAGTCTACCCCATTAACATTTCTTTAGTTGTGCATTTTTGGGCAACTCTACTAACTTTAAAAGAAATTTATTCAACCCACTCTTTCCAGCCCGACAAGTTCATTTAGCCATCTTCCCTTAATTTGTTTTTTTTTATAAAATATTCAATACTACACAGCTACACTTTCAAAAAAAAAACTCTCACCCCCATAGCAATAATTGATTCTAGAAAAGAATGGCCAACACACCTAATGTTTCCAGCAAATATTTATCGCTACTTCACCCTGGATAAAATGAAAAAAAAACTGCACAGCAATATTTGGACAGCTACTTGTGTCTGATTTGACAATGTAACATATTGCACAGTTTTTGGTTCAGCAATTAGCAATTAGTTTTCACTGCAGGGATCGGTCAGTATTTGAAAAATTTGTGTGTACTTTCTAAAAACTTTGAAAGTGCAAATCATATATTATTTTTTTGTAGTGACAACAATTGGAGCTGTCACTACAATCAACTTTCAGAAGTTTAAAGACAGATGTTTCATTAGCCAAAACATCTTTCTTAATAAAATGACTCACAAAACCCTTAAGCAATTTTTCTAAGTCATTTCTAGGAATGGTATGATTGGCTTGTCTGTCTGGTAGTTCTTTAGAAATGGCATTAGGTGTTTAGAAACAGAATTAGAGAATTCGAGCTTACATAAGGATAATGGATCATTCATCCATTTCACAATTACATCAAAAGATATATTATTCGGATTCACAAAAATATTTTTCTCGACTTTCATTACATATTCTTTTAAAGAATGCCACATTTCTATTGCCCGCTGATGCACAATAGAATTTTCGGTCCATCCGTGAGGGCAAAACTTGAAGGGCATTTTTATTGCACAAAATCTTCTCTTGTGCAGGAGAATCCTTGGACAATCTATGAAGGCTAATTAAAAAATTTTCAATTCCGCACATAGATGTGAAACTTTGCCTCAATGCACTATGCACAATATGCAGTCCACAAGTACCAATATTTAACAATTTTGCACTTCTTTCAGCACCTAATTGATCTTGAAAGTCTTTAAACATTTTCAAATTTACATTTGGACCATCCATTGAGAGTTGCAAATAATTGAGAGTTACTGGCAAACACTCTAAACACTGCTGGAGGTTTTCAAGAATTATATTAGCTGCAGCATGGCCCAAAAACAATGAGGTAAGATATCAGGTGATTACATTTTCTTTTTCCCAAATTTGAATGTTAACATCCATCTATTTATTATGTGTGTATTTGTTGTGGCATTCATCAAATAATATTACAATGTCCTTGTTTTCACTCTTAACATCTTCAAGCAAGATAGACTACTTAAAGTGTGGTGCTAAACCAAAACAAGAAATATACACACATTTCTTCTCGCCACAAGAAAAAGTAGAAGCTATTTCATTATCTGCAAACATTAATCGAAACAATTTTTCAATACCATTACACAATCTGTAGGAAAAATGACTATTGATAACTTTCATGGCCTTAATTAACCCATTTCTGCCTTAATAATTTCACTTTCGTGCACTTTTAATGTTGATTGTGCAGAAGCATGCCTCGTTAAAATCTGGAAAGAAGTCGATTCCGGGACTTTGGAAGAAAGGAGATCTTCTAAAGATGGATTTTTCTCGCGTGCCCTACTGATTGAGGAATGCCTTCTCCCTTTCATATGACTTCGTAGTGCTGACTCTCCCATGTTTGAAATGTCAAAATTTTTCAAACATAATAAACATCTTACAAGATATTGATTAGAAGTTTTGTCTATCCAGTTGTCATATTCCGGATTCTGCAACAAATAATCCTGAAATGTACACTTTCCCACTGAATGTGGGAAATTAAAAAAGGAACCTTCGAATAAATAAAATGGTGTGTTCAAACAAGAAAGCTCAATCCACAAAGTGGTGAAAAAACAAAAACAACAATGTAGCCGTTGCGATCACAGAAGTTTGAAAAACCTCCAAATTTTATTTAAAAAAACAAGTTTTGGAACCAAAGTCGTTAATTGCTGAATGTTGTAAAAAAAAATACCTTTTTAATTTTATTGTTAGAAAAAATATGGTTTTGAATCAAAAACGGCTTTTTTTTATCGTACATTTTTCCCAAGTGTAAAAGAAATGGACAAAACGGCTGTTGTCAAAAAAATATCGGACAAAAAATTATATTAAAAAAAATGGAACAAAAATGTCAAAGTCAAAAAAATATCAAACAAAAAACATCGATATCAAAAATATCGAAAAGTATTCAAATTTAGGAGAAAATATTGGAACTGGAAATGTTTTTCAAAAAAGATAGTTTGGCAATGTAATATCTAAATTCGATCATCCATCTCAAAACAGCAAATTTTCAATGTTTTGCATCTCTAAAAAAAAACTATGGAGCTCATAAACCGTTCTCTGGAAAAAGCCATCAAGGCAAAGAAAAAGAAGCATCTCTGAGCAAAACGCAAGGAGGGACCACGCCCAGTTGGAATATGTCACTCAAATTAGTGATGTCAAGTTTTAACAGTAAATCAAACTCAAACAGAAAAGAGTGTGTTAGATTCGTAAGTAAAAAATCTGCAGGCAAAAAATCACAATGCTTTCGATTTAAAAAAAAAAATTCAGGCTTTTCCAGGTTTTTTGCTCAAAACACAGAAATTCCAGGTTTTCCAAGCCCCCTGATTGTGCCACCACAGGGTGCAAGTACAGTTTAAAATCTAATCCAATGTACCACCACATACATATACATATCATCCTCTAAAGGTTTTCCTTCCGAATCCTTTGATGTTTGCGAATATCAAAGGTATATAAAAAATACCAAGAAGTCCTCTTATCGCCATCCACTGCTGGGAAAACAACAATAAATTTGATTTCCTGGAACTGTCCATAATTTGCCAACCAAAATCTCCATTCAAATTGGATTTTTGGAAGCTTTCCACATTAAAACCAATTCGAATATTATCAATGACTAAAAGTCTACCCCATTCTTCAGTTGTGCATGGGCAACTCTACTACAAGAAACCATCTCCACCACAGTTCTAACTTAACTATTTATATTCACTAGTAGAAAAAAAAAATCCCATAGAAATGATTCTGAAGAATGGCAACACACCATGTTTACATTTACTTCTGAAGAAAACCAGCATGTGCCTGTGTTGAAATGTCATTGAGACTTTGCAATTATTCTATGCTAAAAAATTTTGTGTTTTCTAAAAATTTTAACATATACCACTACCTTACTAATGTGACAGGTCATTTGATATCAGCATATTTATTCACAATATAATTTTAAGATGTTACCTGCTTCTTTATCGATCTGTTCTAAATCTTCAGCTGGCTTCATGGCCTTCAACTTATTTAAACTCAAGGTCCAGATACGAATTGTAGAGTCTGCAAATCCTGCACTCAACAAACTTGAATCTTCGCTGACTTCAGCGCAAGTGACACTAAAAGAAATGGTACCAAAATAAGAAAATAAATTAAAGAAAAAGTAAAAGAAATTTATTTCATTTTCCTGTATGTGCAGGTAATACACTAATTATAGAACAAGGATTGGTAATCTTTTAGAGAAATTGTGCCAAATTAATACTGCAATCTTATTCATATGCCAGCTTATGTCCCCTAAATTGCATATGCACATTACGTTTGTTTTTATGGTAAAAAGATGGCAACGGTTATGCTACACTGAGACCTACAGCTTTTCAAAGAAACTGAACCTCTCACGGCCCAGGGGACTAATCCTTATACTACAGTGAGCAGCTTGTTGGTAAATATTTATTATCGAGCTACTAACACAAATTACGCACATTTTTTGTTCAGTTCCTGATACGTTAAAAGAACTTTTTCCACCTTGAAAACGCCTTTGTTAGCTCGATTTTCGATTTACACCAGCCAAACTAAACAAAATTCAAGCAGCACAATCCTTTTCCTGTATGAATCTGTATGCGCTACGACACGAGTTGTGATAAAATGAATATAAATTTTCTGCACTTTTGTAGCAGATATTTGGACAGTATTAATTACTTACAATACTAATCATTTAATCACACCTTGTCAGTGATAATGTGAAAGCAGATGGAGTGTTAGCGAATAAGTTGGAAGGGAGAGAAAAGAAGTTTTAGAACAGAACTGTCATTTCAGGCGATCGTTCAGTCTACTTGAAATTTACTGTTTTGTACATTGTTGCCATCAATATATATACGCACATAGGTGCCAACTTCTGAAAGTGAAAAATCGGAGTCAATTGCGCCGCATGCGGGCAGGCCACCATTTTTTAATTAAACAAAATCATACATAATTTATGAAAAAAGGGCACAATGAGGAAATTAAGTATTTATTAAATTAATAATAATAGAGGATTAAACTGTATTAAACGCAATATTAATTCTTAGAATTTACAAATGCTGTAGTGCAAGATTTTGCATTTTCGAGAAATTTTTTGTCAAATACATTCTCGTAACATTTCACATGTTGTCTGCATTTAACTATTAGTAAATTTTCTAATGTGTCATCAGACATGGTTGACCTGAAGTCAGTTCTAATTTTCTTCACTTGACTGAAGACTCTCTCGCATGCTGCATTACTGTGAGGGATCGTAAGTATTGACAGCATAACCTGAGAAAGTCGTTTAAATTTTAATTCACAAGTATCATTTTTTATTTTACCTATGGCTGCCCATTGTGCATCAATGCTACCTTCATTACTCACAGTTTGTGGAACTTTAAAAGCCTGGAACTCGCTGAATTCTGTTTGTAAAGCATCAACAGCTTCATCTTCTGTATTATTGAACAAAAGAACAGGAAATTTTTCTGTAAAATATTTTAAGCTGGAAAATGATGCATTTTCAAAATTCGATATTTGTGTAACCTCTGCATGATGTAACACTTCTAACTCAAAAGGAAATTTATTGTGCATGTAGTCACATGCTGCTATGAAATAGCTTCTGACGTTTTCATAAAATTTATTTTTATCATGGATGTTAAAATCTTGGATTACTTTCAGTGTTCCATTTCCAATTAAGATATCAACATCATCTTTTTGATTACTCCTCTCATGATAGTGGACTTTCAAAATATCACTACATGATTTAGCATATGAATATGTGGTTCCGCAGACTAAAGTTGAGCATTTGCTTTTTCAAATACAGGCACAGTATAAGATAAAAATAACCAGAAAGCCTTATTGATATCTTCCGACAGAAAATAAAACAACCTTTCTTCATAAGACATGGAGTTTTCAGTTTTTTGTTTCTTAGAAATTTAAAAAATAAATGCATTTATTTATGCATATTTATTATTAAATATGCACATATGCGCAAAAATTTAAATAAACATGCATCAAGAAAAATAGGTATTTAATTTTTTTAAAAAAAATCAGTATTTTAAAAAACACTGGGGGATTTTAGATGAAATCTCCGAATGTCGTTTTCGACTGGAAGATCGATAAAAAATCGGAAGAGTTGGCACCTATGTACACAGGTAAATCACATTATTAGAACCACCAGGTACTTCAGACATCACACATAGCACATAATCAATGAAATAAGGCATGTATTATGATCTGGCTTGGTGGATACCTAAGGGCATGTGTTAGCTGTTTGCTAAATATATCAACACAAATACGATAGGGAAAGGACACAATTTATCTGAGTTAGAAAAAGAGGTAATTGTTGGGTATCACAGTGCCAACAATTCTGAAACTGCAAATTTTGTGAAATATAGTCAATTCTGCTTAATTGAATCAAATCTTAAGGAATGGAACTCAAACCAAGAAACTAATAGCAATTTACATCACTTAACCGGGACAACATTCCACTTAACTGGGACAAAATTTTAAGATTACGATTAATTTGTGTATACATATTACTTTACACACAGTCACAAATAAAAAAAAATTTGCAAGCAATTTAATATGATGTAATCTTATATACAGTACAACAGAACTTGAAGCTTAACTCAGTTCAGTTGACCTGAAGCAACGTTTATAGCCATTGGGGCCAGACCTTTTTTTTTTTTTTTTTAAATAAAATTATTTAAAATATATTAAATTAATTTCTGTTTTTGTTTGTCCCCTATTTTCTGTTGCCTGAGGAATCAAACTCCAGACTATGATTAGCAAGAAAATAATGGCAGGTGTTTTATGGTATCATTGGAATTAAACCTGGTTAACGGACAAAGGCGTCCCGTATGCCATCGTAGGCCCAAGTTCAAACGTGAGTGAACTGAAGAGGGGAAAAAATATCGAAGAAGAAGAAAAAATGGGCTTGCCAGAAGATAGCGAGTGAAAGCGAGGATGTTGATTGAGATTGCGAAATGGAAGAACGACAAAGAATTGATAATGGCAATTGAGTCATCTACAAACAATAATCTTCCCCAGAACACAAAATGGCATAAAATTTAGAGGAGACACTTTTGTGATCTAAATTATCTATTTGAAAGCATAACGTTCTTTTTATTCTTTTGTGGCTATTTGACACTTCGAGAATCAAACTTGAAATAAATAATTGCAGACACTTTCTAATTCAACTACTTACCCTTGGTGAGAATTTAAAAATGTGTAAAAGCAGATGGACGGCAGACTACCAGGACCCATGCGCATTCTTTTCGTGGCCTCCCGCATCGCATTTATTTTATCTACTTTGTCAGCATCTCGCCTGCAGAAAATTTGAGCAATAAAGTTACAATTTTTACATCACAAATTTCTTTTGAAACAATACATTCCCGTACGAAAAAAGTTTAGCAGCCATAGAAAATGTGTTACATCAAAACTTACAATTCAGGTAGTGGAATTCTGTTGTTAGGTGGGGCGTTTGGGTCGCTTCGAGATTTTTTCGACAGCATTGGATCTTTTTTAGCCTTTTTTTTCTAAGCAAAGGTGAAATATAATTGTGATTTAATTCTCTTACTATTTAAAATTATTTAAATAGATGATGAATTTTGGAATATTAAAGAAAGCAATAATTTGATATCGGTGAAATTTAACAAACCTTTGGTTTATCGTCACCCTCTGCCGATTCTTCTTCCTCGTCGAGAGGAATTTGTATTTCTGGCTCTTTCAATAGACCATAATAAACCTTTGCTTTGTTGGCTAGAACAAAAAAAAGAGTTTGATCATACAAAAACAAATAAATTTCTAAGGCATTTATAAACCTGTGTAAATTGTTTTTACGGTCTACGAATAAAGACAGTCCTGCTAGGTCAGACAAATTATATTTAAAGAAGCTCAATAAACTGTCTAGAAATTTACTCGATATACTCAAACCATACAAAACTTTTAGGCAATAGGAAAAATGTCAGGATATTTGGTTTTGTCTTATGGTACAAAAGTAACTAAAACCATGCTGTGCCAGAACTTACAGTTTTCCGAGAAATCTGAACCTGTGTAAGCCACCTACAGAATCTAACTTTGGAATATGAATTAACTGAAAAAAATGCCAAGTGCTAGGGTACTAGTGTAATTCAAACCCTCATTTCCCATACAAATCTAAGGATAAGGGCCCACTTTGAATAAACCAGAATTGAAGAAGAGCAAATTGGAAGCCTGGATACCAAACTTGCTTCGGAAAACCCAAAATAATTGGGTTTTACGGCAAAAGGACAGTTGGGGTCATGCTGCACCAAGGTCCACCATTTTCCACCTACTCCATTATTTCGGAAAATTAAAATCACTTGGGAAATCAAACGTAGAAGCATGGGGCTTAAGAAAAAGACAAACACCATCAGATACCAAAACCAGAATTACAGTACGATAAAGGGTCCCATTACTACAGCTAAGCTTAGCCTAAGCTTTAGCAACAATGCTAAATCGAAAATACACGAGTCCCAAGCTGCTAAAGCGTAAATACAAGTTCTTCAACACTTTCCATTTCCGCTCTGGATGCGTCCAAGTTGAAATAATTATTTGGAAATTGTGCAATAAAAACGTATTTTATGGTTAGTTTGTACTTAATGGTGAACAGACAGCCAAGGTTATGCGGCACCAAAGCTAAAAAAAAAAACTCAACGACTTTCTTACAGTATAAATATATAGAGAGAGGAATGATCAAGGAATTCGAAGATTTTAAAGACCACTTTCTCTGAGTATGTCACACAAAAACGAATACCTGACGTAGGTTGTGATTAATTTGAATACTGGTTCTTGTCTGCCTTTCTGCGATTGCAGGACATGAAGAAGAACCATTATACACCTCGTGGTCAGGGTTCGAAATCAGCGGTCGTTAGTCATATTTTGCACATACAAATTCCGTTTCGACGATACAGATTTCAGAC
>QLNU02003225.1:15803465-15821061 GCA_006491805.2 Dysdera silvatica | reverse complement strand
TGTGGAAAGCAATTGGAGAGATCAGTGGATAGATAATGGTTGAATATGATGATATATATATATATATCATCATCATCATATTCAACCATTATCTATCCACTGCTGGATGAAGGTCTCTCCAAATGCTTTCCACACAAGTCTATCCTGAGCAATTCGCTTCCACGTCACCCCAACCTGTTTTCTTATTTCATCCACCCATCTAGTTTGAGGACGTTTTCTAGGTCTTCGGTGGTCTCTTGGAATCCAGTTCAGAATTTCTGTTGTCCATCGTTGATCAGTTCTTCTTGCAATATGCCCAGCCCATCGCCATTTCAGCCCTTTTACTTTAACAATGATGTCCTCTACTCTAGTTTGCTCTCTCACCCAAGTGTTTCTTTTTCGATCTCTCCTAGTTATTCCAAGCATGCACCTCTCCATGCTCCTTTGCGTTGTCTGTAACTTTCGTATTGCTCCAACTGTTAGACTCCATGTCTCTGATCCATAAGAGAGGACTGGCAATACACACTGGTTGAAGACCTTTCTTTTTAGACACAAAGGCAATTTCCCCTTCAGGATAAAACTGTTTCTTCCAAATGCACTCCAGCCAAGTTTAATACGTCTGTTGAGTTCTTTCATAATGTTGCCATCCATTGAAATCAGCTGGCCAAGGTAAATATATGAATCAGCAATTTCTAGCTCAATGTTGTCAACTTGTATTTTTGTTTCCTCTACGAACACACTTTTCTTTGTAGATTCAATCCTGTGCCACTTAATTCATTGTATCTGGCCCAAACAAAATAATGATTCTGTAAATACTCGTTGATTGAAATAATATGTTTTTTTACGTTAGATCAAGGAAATAGCTAATAAACATACACACTACTTTGACCATTAAGAATAGTTGACCATGAGTTGTATGTAAACAACAGTGGCAAGTCATCAGGAAAGTTGTTTTTGTCTGTACTGTGTTTTACGAAATAATAAAAGGAAAGTAAATTTTATTGCAAATTATTTTTTCATAAGCATTGAAAAATCAATTCAAATATTGTTTTTCACTTCAGATTTAAAACCATTAATTTAGCCAAAATGAGTTTAAACTTATTTTTAAAAATAAATTAAAAATTCCAATATAATGTTTTGATTTTAATCACATAATTTTTTCAAAAAATCACATGATTAAAATCATGATCGATTTAAATCGCATGATTAAAATGGCTGACACCCTGTTCTACGCCATTTCTAATTAGTACTGTAGCTAGGGTCAAACCTCTTAAATCGGAGACCTGAATGGGCCTATGTCTTCAGCATCAAACTGGCCCGAAATTAAGAGCGTCGACCTGTAGGCTTGACCCGACATAACCAGCTAGTCTAAGCCTGACCCATACAGGTAGGTCTCCACTCTAAGACGTTGCATTTTTAATTTATTAACTCATATATAAACTTAGTTTTAATTTCTTTAGATAGCAGGTTCCACTGCAATCATAATTTTTTTTATATTAAACGCTGTAACTATAAGCATGTGCATAATAGTTCAGGACTAATAATATTCAGTTTACATTTTGAACCTCCGTTAAACCAAACAAAAACTCAAGTCATACGAACAATTAAATTAATACAAGAAAACGTTATTTTTCTTCTCAAAAAGTTGTGATGGAAATATGTATATCAGTTACATAAAGGCATGCATGGAATTCGCACAACACATAGTCTTAATAAGGAAACTTACTTACCTACTTAACTTACTACTAACTTACTTACTTACTTACCTAAAACTTCCCATGAATTCATTGCCCTTCATGTGACTTTTCTTTGTTAGAAAGGATAATTTTTTCACATCGTCCAAATAATATTCCTCTTGTTCATGCCCAAATTTCTCCATAAATTTTTGAGCTAAAAATTTGGAAATAAACATAGAATCAAAATAATATGACAGAAGTAAAATATAAATAGCAAAATGTATTAAAAGTTAGATGAAAAATTTGGATCAAATGCTACAATTTTAAATAATTACACAGTTGACAAATAACACAGAAAAAATAGTATTAACCAAGGAAAACCTTTAGTCCCATAATGTTCAGTATAGCTGAGTTTGACTATGTGTGTGTGTGTATATATATATCTGTGGCATATTCTCCAGGCTAGCAAAACTACCTCCGAAACCTGGAGAACGCAAACAAAAACGTTGGCAATTATGTGACAAATTAAAATAAATGTTAACTAATAGTTGTTAAATAAAAATCGATGCGAAATAAAAATTCACAATTCATGGAATGATTGAAAATTGGGGAGTGAGGGTGGTTATATACTTTATCGTTACAATTTAAGCTGCGTAAAATACTTTCTGTACGGAACAGGCATATACAGTTACCATGAAGATTTGTACCATACTGATCGTAACTACCAATAAAAAATAATGAAAAAATTAATAAATATAAAATTCAGTGATAAAATAAATATTTTTATCAAAAGAAAATAAATTTAGTTATAAAGTTCGCAAGATGAGACAAATAAAAACAATTAGCATATGCAGTCATCTCTTACCACTGAATTTAACTATGTATGTATTTATTTTGCATGTAACCTACATAAGACGGAAACCTGCATACTGCGGAATTTTTTCCGGTCCCCTGAGTTTCCGCCTTAGACAGGTTTCACTGCATATATATATGTGTGTGTGTGTGTATTACCGGCAAAACTAGTTTATCCTATGTGCATTAGGATAAACTAGTTTGGCCTATGCTAATCTAGATCATCCTAATGCATATAGAATAAACTCGTTTAGCCTGCTATATGCTGGTCTGAACTAGTTTCACCTAGACCAATATAATTTAGCGTAATTTTATTGATCTTTGTGTTTTAAAAATAATTCAATACTTATATAGAACATCTCATTAAAAATAGTCATATTTTGCTAAAAATAATTTGCCTCTATGGATCAGCGTATTATGTTTTCTAGCACGTAACTACTAGTTTTAGGCTACGGCAGACTGACTTTGACCTATGTATTAACTTACGTCTAATAAAAGGAAGTAACCTAAATTTTTTTTTTCAAAAGTTAAATCTGATAATCGCCTATCTTTTTATGAAAGGATAACAAAGCAAATTGAAAAAAAAATTGCATCAGTAACAAACATCGTTTTATGACTTTTACGCATTATAAAGCTACTCACGTCTCAATACGCTCTTACTTATTATTGTAAGCTACGGCACCTTGAATTACAAACTGATGATTTCTTCCTACAGAGACATTTCTTGAACGTACACATTTTCATACAGCTGTAGTGAATGAATCCGTGACCCGTACCAACCAAATGTTTGATTGCAGCATTCAAAGAAATCCGTTGCGACGGTACAGAGCACTCCATTCCAGCAGAACATGAGACAGACCCCTCTTAGGAATTTCTGAAGGAAGGGGGATGCACGAGTAGCGAGATATCTTCGGCGGGGGGTAGAGGGAGAGTCGAGAGAGCAGGCCGTGAAAACACACACCTATCGCTCCGGCCCCAGTGTCAGGCCCTGTCCGTTCTGGTTGAAGTGGAAGCTTCACCGAGTGAGTATGATTCTATCCCCAACATTTGGGATATGGTAATGTTGTACTGATTTCGTTATAGCATATACCCTAGTATGAATAAAGTAGCTGATTAGTTACGGTGGTGTCTGCGTCAGTATTTTCCGTGAAACCTGAGGGTTATGTCACACTTCGATTGCCAGAGGATAAACACTGCGCCTCTTAACAAGCTGTCGATGTGAAATGGTGCCTATAGGCACATGGTGGCAGCGAATGCCTACCCATGTGCCAGTACTCCAAAATGAGTGGGATTAACACCTTTTCCGAACACATTACACAGTTGTCTTTGATAACTTCTCCTCCAGACAAAAATGTCTGTGCACATATGTCAAATTCCGTTATAAGGGGGGAAGATAAACTATTGGCTTAAAGTTTATGCCAGGTTGGCACAGGAACAGTCTTTTAGATCAATAAAATTATGCCAAACTACATTTGTCTAGGATAAACTAGACTGGCCTAGACTAATCTAGTTTGGCCTAAAATCGGGTTTTGCTGATAACATATATATAATAAAAGTCCAAAAGTCTAAATTACTCAGGAATTTGATAAGCCTGGATTTAGGGACTTTCCAGGTTATCAATCAATACTTTTAAAATGTAGGCAATAAAGAAAAGGGAGACAGGCAAATTGTGTTGGTTTATTCTTTAAGAAATAAAAAGAATGTTTCATTTGTCAAAATGAGTATAGAAAAAATCGAAATAGATTCCATGTTACTGCTATGTATTTGTCCCTAGTGACAAAAGCTCAGAAATTTTTAAAAAATTTATTTTCAAACAGACCAAACTTTTCACTTTTACTGCATGGGCATGACCTCATAGAAAAACTCGTATTTCCTCAAAAAAAAATCTGCATTCCACTGCCTATGATAAGACAACCATTAAAAAACTTTAGATTAAGGTTATCTATTTTTTCTCCTTCAGTGACCAGTATGCTTTCCATTGCTAAATATCTGCCCTTAGCCTAAAAAGTACTATAACAAATTATTAAATTTAATGTACAAGTTAGTACAAGTCACATATTTAGTATGTTGCATACATAGTACTAGTGACGTGACCGAATATCCGGCTAACTTTGAGGCTAAATACCAAATATTATTGCAGCCAAATATCAACTTCTTTTACAATTCACTATAAACAAGACATATGTCATATTTATAATTGAGAATAAAACTGAAATCCATTTTTTTTAATTTCAAAGGATGTTGACATTCGGCCTTAAAGTTAGTTGAATATTTGGCTACATAAAATTTAAAATACTGTATTTAACTTTATTCGAAATTTAGAAAATGACAAATACATTTTCGTTTACATTCATGGTGAATTTTAAAGGAAATTTACATTTGGTTGCCAAATATTTGGTATTTGACCTCAAAGCTAGCTGAATATTCAGTTGCATCCCTACTTAGTACAAGTAAGTTTTGGTAAATTACTTGCAAGGGATTACCTGATAATGATCTCTCTGATTTGCTTGAAATTTACAAAAGAAGTTAGCATAACCCAGACAAGTTTTTAATTGCAAATTTGTGGAAGCGAAATTATCCACGTTTTACGTCCCAGTGAAAATGTCAGTGTTTTTTTATTATCAATAATTCAAATATCACCCTTGACTTTATAGTTTCATTTCTCATGCTGACATTTTGCCTCGATCACAAATTTGTGTTGATTTTCCTTAAAAAGTGAATGCGTGCAGAATGAAAAAATGTATCTATCAAATAGCGAAGAAAAAAAAATGACGACTCGGGACATTTAAATTGAACTGTAATTGAATGATGGGTGGAAAGACTATTGGATTAGTGAGCTATTTCTCAAAGTGGTAATGGGGGTTGTACAATAAAATGATCAAAATATAAGCCCATCTTGTAAAAGAAACACGGATACAACCTTCCATATAGCACAGTTACATACTAATATTGAAAGAAAGCTAATTAACATAGTACAGGAAACTATGCATACATACGTTTTCAGCTATAAAGTCGACAAAGTAGTTTTTCAGCTACTGACAATAGACAAAAAAACAATGAAAATTTCTATAGAATGTAAAACACGAATAACTTCACATTTACGAAGTTGCAAATAAAAACCAGGTAGAGTTACGCTTCAGCAATTGATCTGAATTTATTTTGTAAATTTCATGCAAATGGGTGAGATCATTACCAAGTACTTTCCTTGTTAGGTACTTAAAAATACAAACCTTGTCCTTCGTGCTCATTGTACACCAATTCCAAGTACATGTGGACAAACACCGGATATAATATCATTGCCAATTCATGCTACAGGATTTAAGAAAAGATGTTATTAAACATAACATTGTTATTAAAACACCTAATTTATCAAATATGATCATTGGACCAGCGTTTCTCATGGCACACACATACAAGGAATGGCAGCGCTCTTCTAGAAGCGTTATCTCTATACACAGCACCATGTATATCATGTAGCCTAGGTTGTGCTGATCAACATCAATTATGTGAATTGTAGTTTGAAAAATATTTCAAATGCTCGCAAACCCCAAAGAAAAGTATACAACTCAATTAATGCTTAGATGCTAAATTATTCACAAAGAAAAGAATGATCTGTCGGTGTCTAGGGGGAGACCAAACCTACAATAATCTCTCAGTATCTGATGGAGATCAATCCCACAATGATCTCTTGGTCTCTGATGGAGACCAATCCTACAACCCCTTGATAACCAGACGAGTGTTCTTTCCCATTTAGCTACACTAATCAATACTTATCACAAATTCTGTTACGCTGATTACTGACTCATTGATTTTAAACATTCCACTTTATACTGCTTACAATTTACTTCTTATCTCTTGTATTAATAATGTTGCTGAACATATTTAGTATCTATTTCACATTTCTTCATATTATCCTGTTTGAATTAAAATATTTGTTGTTATTTTTATTGTAGCACAGCCACACTATTTTGCAGTACATCCGTTAGGAATCAGTGCATTAGACAATTGAATTTATGGACATGTTCTTTTGTATTTTCACTTTAAGTGACATGAGAGGTAATTTTATAAATAATTCTAAAAGCCAGCTGAAAAATTCTGAATGCCATCAAGCCTTTTTTTGGTAAAATTTCAAAGCAAACTGTTTAATTTTAACTATTATAAGACTGTACAAAACTAAGGCAAGACTGACGGTTTAATGCAGGGGTCTTCAACCTTTTTCAGTCCAAGGGTCAATTTTGCTTATTCTTGTTGGTTTGCGGTCTGCATACCTGTACTAGCAATATTAAGACTGAACAAAGACGGATCGTGGGAAGCATAGGGGTGATTCCTCTGGATTTGCTTCTATTGACATTTTACTTTAGATCATAAATGGTTTGTCCCCCCCAAAAATATTTTCTAGATCCACCGCTGTAACTGAATATGCATATATTACAACGTAAAATACACATGGAAGCAAACATTTATAGTACTTTTAGTTATTAATATATAAAGCAAAATTAAACCTTTTAGTGAGATTTTTAGCAGTGTTTATTTTTACCGTTGCAATCCTAAGAGTGATTTTAAGGTGGACATCGGTTATTCTGAACCTAGTTTTTGATTTTACTAACTTCATCTTGAAAAGAGCTTTTTGCAGACGTAAGTTCTCACGAATAGTGATATCGTTTTCGGAGCATGCAGTCGGATGGTTGGGAAGATATTCTTATCGATGTATTTAGAATAGAATTCAGTGAGTCGTAAGTTGAATTTTATTTTAAAATCACTGTTACACTGCAAATCAATAAGACTACCTTTAATACCCATATAAGTAAGAAAATTAAAGTAAAATATGATTAAGGGAAGACCGTGTGTTTAGTTTTCTATGGTTTTAAAATATTTATTGCTGAATGTGAACAGAATAAAATACAGACTTAAGATTAACAGAGAACAAGGAGTGTATTTGTGTGTGAAACCATTTGTATTTTTTCATAAGCCAGCAGGCCGCATGTGACCAGCATGTTGAAGACCCCTGATTTAATATGACAAACACACCATGGTTCAACATCTAACCATGGTGTGCTTATGCACAATTAGTTTGCTTAGGCAACAAACCCATATGATTACATCGGTTAAATCATATTATTATATGAGTTCCCCCCCCCAAAAAAAAATTGAACAGGATGACAGAGATGCAGATAGAAAGGTTCATAAATTTGGGAAAAGCATATCAACTAAATCTTGAAAGATAACGATTTGTAAACATGAATATCAATCAGTGAAGGTAACAGGTCAGGAAATTTCCTTTTTTTAACTTGATATTACGAGGGTTAGGTACGATTGGGTGCAGACCGATTGGGAGTCAGCGGATTATACTTTGGTGTTTTGGATGCTGGATTTTTGGTGCATGAAATTAATAATATACAGTAAAACCACCCTAGGGTGACCACTGTCAGTTCTGTGAAAAAGTGGTTGCATAGATGAGCAGTCTCTTAATGGAGGTATAGAATGTGACAGCGATAAATATTATAAAATATATAAATATAATATGAAAATAAAAGATATAATATATAAATAAAAAATCCACATATAAATGGCAAAATATAAACTTAAAAAATATGATTTGATAATTTTAATGTCAATTGCAAGCCATGGAATTTATAACTCTTTGAAAAAGGATAAATAGTAGTAGTTCTTTTTGATGTTAAAAAAAAATTTTTTTTCTAAGCACTTCTGCGGTACACCAGACAAACGAATAGAGTGTATTTTATTGTCTTCAACCAATGGTGTAAAAAAGGGAGGGGCTCAAGCCTCTGCCCACTGAACATCAAAACACATTGTTTTTGTTAGCGACGCACATAACATGATCTTCTTTAAAGTTACATAAGCCCCCACCCCCTAATTTTTGAATTGCTATGCCATTGTCTTCAACAGATACGGAAGTTTCGATTAACTTGTTCACTTATTTCGGTGTTTCCTAAGACGAGAGGGTAGGAAGTTGTTTCTTCAGGAAGCGTTTTTTCAAAACCACACATACAGAGCTCTTAAGTACTTTCCTTCAGGTCAAGATGTTTGTTTGGATTTTTTGTGACGCAAGTGCATCTGGGCTATGCTGCACCAATCAGGTCAAGATGAGAATATACACAGGAAATTAAATTCCTCTTTCATCAGTACCCAAAAAATGTAGTTGCTATTAGAGAGAGGATGATTTTCTGTGCGGAGGTAAATTTAGTATTGGGTCGACAGGGAAGAAAATCCGTTTCCAGCAAAAGTGATCATCAAGGGAGGTGATCATTAAGAGAGGTTTTGCTGTAATTTAAAAACGGGAAAATCTGCTCTGAATACATTTTTTAATGTCAATAAAGGATCTTGTTTTGGATAAAATAAAAATCGAAAACAAAATTCACTATTTAGTTCATCATTTGGTAATTATGAGCCACGTTTCTCAGGTACTTGAAAGCACTCATACTTTCAAATTTAAGTACGGTATTATGCATTCTTGTATCTGCGCCTGAGTACTTTTTTAGTTTCCTAGGCGGTCCGTGGCCAGCTAATAGCTGCTTAAAATAGGCAAAACCTTTCTGTACTTTGCGCCATTCATCTATTAATTTCCACACTGCGGGATATTGCATACCAAGTTTGTACTGTGGTCAACGGCGAGCTGCTTCTGCATGATTGTTTGTGTAGTCTTCTTCATTTAATGTTCTCTGATGAATGTTCCAAATCTTGGCAAGCAATAAAAGAGTTCATCGTCCATTTTCTCGTCTCTTTGAACGACAAAAAAAAACGCAAATTTTAATTTTTCACGTCTGGTTAATAATTCCTTGTCATAGATAAAACACACTACTATAAATTCAAGAGCCACCAATACAGATTACAGGAAACTGTACATAATTTGAATAAATCTAGTGCCAGAATGTCCAAAACAGGTTCGGCATCCCATCGGCTGCACCCAAATGTCCAATCTCTATAACATGAGAGCCCATTGCATAGAAGTAAACCAAAGTTCGAAAAAGGGCAGGGTCAACATCTCTGATTCTGATAAAGTAAATTAAAAACAGGAAGTGATACTTCGGAGAAAATAAAATTCATAATATAAGGAACTTACTCTGTATGAATCCAAAGCTGTTTCAATACACTTTTTCAAACTACAATAACTTTCTTCGTATATATCCGGATCGCCCTCGCTAAAGAAATATATATACATATATATGTATATATATACAATATACATACAGTGAAATCTGTCTATAGTGATATTTTTGGGACTGTTAAACATACAACCATAGACAGCACTATATATATAAATTTTATATACAAAAATGCAAATTATACGAATATATAAAATATATATGCAAATTATATAAATATATAAAACTTTTATTTTCAGCATTCCAAATCATATCTCATTCATTTATTCTGTTCTTGCTGGGAAAAGACAAACTGCGTTAGCAATATTGAATGCTATACGTCTGTACTTAAATAATGGAATGCTCTTACCACACACTTGAATAATATGCCTGAAACCCTCCCTCCCTCAAATTTATTTTATATGATGACGAAATTTTTTCCCAGTGTTTGGCGGAGGGGATGGAGGGTTTGTCAGTAGAAGCGAATCGACGGAGGTCAATGATAGGTTAAAAAAAACTGCCATCTATTGAAATTGTGCACTCCCAAAATTTAGTGCATGGGGCATTTGCCCAACGTGCCTATTTATAAATTCCGGTTTGACCGCAAATGCACACAATTTAAAATATTATGCATATGTGGACACTTCACTAAAGAAACTTTACTACCAATTCCATTTTGAATAGCCTTCATGATTGAAAATCGATAGCAAACTTAAAAGTCCAAATGAGTGTGAAGCCAAAGAATATCGCTAAATGTAAACTATCCCTAAAAAACTTCCTTACAAGGTAGAAAAGGCTATGTTGAGGACGCTAGTGGAACACTAAGGGAGAGAATTGAAGTATCGTAGTTGGCCACAGCCCACTCGATTGCAGACCATGGGTTCAACCCCCCAAACGAAAGTAACAATGATTTTGATCTTGCGATCTGCATCAACGAGGTTGGTAAAAGGAAAAATAAAGAACTGGGAAATCAAAATTCGCATCATATAAACAATGAAAATTGAAGAAGTTAGTTAGGCACCAAAAATGATGATTGGATCTAAAATCTTGGTCGTCAAAACAAAATTTATAGGTGCCAAATTTAACTAACGACTGCTAATTTCGAGTCCTCCATGACCGCATCCATCCATACATACACACACAGGGACACATATATTACAATTAGCACACACAGAAAATTCATAAAAGAGGAAGGTCACAGGCTTATAAGGAAGGATTACAAGCTCACAACTTCATATATTCATATGTATATATACAAAAATCGATCACATTGAGCTAAAAATTGCTGAGTCATACGTTTACCCTGACCAACTGATTTCATTGGAAGGCAGCATTATGATGAAACTCCATATATGTATAAAACTTGGCTGAAGTGTATTCAGAAAGAACAGTTTTATCTTAAAGGGAAAATTGCATTTGTATCTAAAAGGAAAGTTCTTAAACAAGTGTGTACTGCCAGCCCTCTCACATGGATCAGAGACACAGAGTCTAATGAATGCAACAATATGGAAAGTACAGACAATACAAAGGAGCAGGGAGAGATATATGCGTGGAATAACTAGAAAGAATGGAAAAAGAAATACTTGGACGAGAGAGTAAATAGGAATAGAGGACATCAATGTCAAAGTAAAAAGGCTGAAATGGAAATGAGCTGGACATACCACCAAAAAAAAAATAAAAATAAAAACTGATCAATGATGGACAACTGAAATTCTCAATTGGATTGCAAGAGACCACCGAAGACCTAGAAAACGTCCTCAAACTAGATGGGTGGATGAAATAAGAAAAGAGGTTGGGGTGACGTGGAAACGAATGGCCCAGGATAGACTTGTGTGGAAAGCATTTGGAGAGACCTTCATCCAGCAGTGGATAGATAATGGTTGAATACAGTGATATATACAAAATTACATCACGGTTGGGTGGGGTTGACCCCATCAATACCCCCCCATCCTTGCAATGTCAGTGTACACTACGCACAAAAAAAATTATTCATAATTTACAAACCAAAACATCCATATAGAAATTACTATATCCGAGTGGATTATGTCTAGGTGGTTCAGCAATACGAACTCAAGTTCCTCCCCCTTCAAAGCTTTCAGAAAGTGGAGTAAGTCCACTTTCCAGCTCGGGGGGCATTTCTATACATTGGGCAGTCCCAATTCATTAGCACAGCAACTGGTAGTAAACAATTATTTTGATAAGCAAATAAAAATTCGTTTCCAATTTTGTTTGTTTATATTTTTCTTTTCTCTTCCTAATTGTATTTCTTTTGTTTTATCCTTAGCTTCACTCTGCCTTTTTTCTTTTTCTTTCCTTATCTGTCACATTCTGAACAGTGATAAAAAGAAAATCTTGCCAGTTACACGTGATATTATTACTATTAAGTCAATATGTAATAATGACACTAGAGTTAATTAAATTTTTATTTTATTTGGACAGAAAAAGTAATGTATCAAAAAACACAAAAACATAAACATATATAAAAGACAAAATATGAAAACATTGAATTTTAAATAAATTGAATGGTATGTTGGTAACCTACCTCTTGTAAGTAGTGAGAACGCTACTAACATCTGATCCATTTGGCACATTTTCACCCAATTTATCATTATCGAGAAATTTTGTTTCCTTTCTCAAAATCGCTTCAGTTTCCTTTAAAAACAAAATAAGTATATACATATATGTGCGTATATATATATACACTCTATAACAAAAAAATCGATGCACAAAGGAGTTGTCCGATTGTAATGAAATTTCGTATGCAAAGACATTTTGACCGAACATGCAAATGATTAAAATTTGGTGTCCAATGAATGAATAGCGGGAACTCCAGCGCATCGGAACTGCGCATTCAGCAGGTGTATATAAGGAGCGATTCTCAATATGTGGTCAAAATTTCTGTTGCATTTTGACTGCGGATATCTTACGTCGACTGTAACAATGCCTCGCCGAAAGATTCGTGCTCATTACGAGCATATGTCAGAGTTTGAAAGAGGCTGGTTGGACGAATCGAAGAATCGCTGGACATGTGGGTCGAAGCGATGCGGCGATTGGACGGTGCTGGCAAGAGTGGGTCAACAACGGCAGATGTCAGCGTCGGGACGGCAGCGGTCGACCTAGGGGCACAACAAGGCGGGAAGACAGAGCGATTGTCAGAGCAGCTGTCACAGCACCGGATTCGTCGTTATCAACTATCCAACGTGTGGCCCGCACACATGTGTCCAACATGACCCTCTGCAGACGACTGAGAGAGCGGAATTTACGCTCGCGCCGACCGTTACGCCGCTTACCTCTCACGCCTTTACACCGTCAAGTCCGATTACAGTGGTGCCGGGCTCGATCAACTTGGAACTGCGCTGACTGGGGACGTATAGTCTTTAGTGACGAGTCCCGTTTCCAACTGTGTCCTGACGACAACCGCAGACGTGTCTGGAGACGTCCAGGGCAGCGTGGGGATCCTGCCCTTACTATCGCACGCCACACATGCCCACAACAGGGCGTTATGGTCTGGGGTGCCATCTCCTTTGATAGCCGGACCCCTTTGGTGGTCATTTCTGGCACATTTACATCACAGCGGTACGTAGACGACATTCTACGACCGGTTGTGTTACCGTTCCTTTTGCGACACCCTGGACTTACGTTTCAACAAGACAATGCCCGGCCGCACACGGCACGTGTTGCTATGAATTGTCTTCAAGCTTGCCCAACACTTCCTTGGCAAGCTAGATCTCCTGATCTCTCTCCCATAGAGCACATTTGGGACGCTATGGGAAGGCGATTGCAACCATCCCGGAATGTTGACGATTTAGCCCGACAGTTGGAGACAATTTGGCAAGAAATTCCGCAGGACACCATCCGGGATCTTTATCAGTCTATGCCACGCCGGGTGACAGCTTGCATCCAGGCCAGAGGTGGACCAACGCCTTATTGACTTCCTCCCTTTGTAACGGTCAAACTCTGCAATAAATCATTCAATTGTTCTGAAATTTTAATCGTTTCTTTTTCTATGTATGTTCTTCACATCCACCAATTTTTATCGCAATCGGACAACTACTTCTTGGTGCGTCGATTTTTTTTGTTATAGGGTGTATATACACACATGCAATAGGCAAAACTCCAATAATCATTTATGACAAAACAGTTCATCCTTCCAAACATTAAAACAAAATATGGACCGTGGTAGAATGTTTATAACTGGAATCATTTTTTGATAAAAAGAAAATAGTAACAATGATCACAAAAATAAGCCGGTATTTGAAGTGCAATATTGTGTATATAAACTTAGAAATTATAAGAATATCAACTATATATAATTTTGACATGGAAACACTCATGTTTAATGGCAAAGAGACAGTTAAAGCCATGCTGCATTGGCATCGACAGTTCTCTAATGAATTTAAAACCTCTGTTGTCCAGGAAACCAAACCTCAAACTACAGTGAGCAAAAAAAACCAGTGTGTAGTTTATATTAACACTGGGACACTTCTACACAGTTCATCACCGGGTTCTCTCTCTTCCTGAACTTGTTCGAAAATTTCAGTAGTTAGGCTTGTGCCGTCATGCATCGGTGTCTCTTCTATGAAAGAGGGTTTGATTATGTCGGAGTATAAGTGTCTGAATTACTGGCTTTTGTTTTTCCTCAATGTTGACCTCTTTACAGATTCAATAATATCTAATTTCAGGCTTATCTGATGATTTAAATGGGTGGTGTGGGGGCATCTCCCCCACCCAAAGCATTCACCGATTCAGGAAAATTACAGTGCCCCAAAAACCTCTGTAAACCACATTTTCAACACAGAAAAGGGTTACTCTGCCTGTTGCCAGCCACTTTTGGCAACATTGAAAAAAAATCAGTAGGTGATGAACTATGCAGTTTCACCAATATCAGAATTGAATCTAGGTTAATAGAACAACAGATTAACGCATTACTTCTACACTATAGGGCATAGTGAAATAAGATCCAGAATAGCATTGTGCTAGGCAAATGCATTTTCATTGTACCACTGCAAGATAAAGATGGAAGGAGCATATAATGAATAACCCAAAACACAATTACCAAAACACTTTTACTTGTAAATCATTAAAAAAAATTAAACATATTGGAAAAAAAAATACCTAGATAGTTCATGAGTATAAAATGAATGCATTTGGTCCAGTAAAAAAAAGATACAGGAAATGAAAATTTTTGGTGTATTTTACTTGTAAATTATGCTTCTTTAAGAATTGTAAAACAGCAGATAACGTGTTCTTATCGACTCCATTGGTGTTTTGGTCCAAGACTTTTGCATCAAGTGCAACTTTAGAATCAGACTCTTGCTTAATCTCATTGTCGACTTTTGCATTTTCCACGACTAATTCTTCCTTTGTAGATGGTGGAAGTGTTTGAACAGGTGTTTCGTTTACAGCTTGAATAAGATCCATACCTAAAATAGACATTAAATGATAAATATAAAGAAATGTAATGCAGGAAACTTCGGTGATAGTACAGATTTTGTTACCCAGTTCTGACTCTGTCCTCTTAAAATCGCTGGAAAAAGCACTAGATGAGATTTGTCACATAACTTCCGTGTTTATGAAGCAGTCAGAAGTAGCTTCTGTATGATATACCATTTTGTTTTTACTTTACGTTCGTTCGCTGTAGACAAAATGTCCCAGAGTCTGAATGTTATTTTTTTTCTGGATTATGTATGCAAGGTACGAAAAATGGGTTTAAGTAGGCACTGTAAAAGAGGGATTAATGCTGTCTGTATGAAGAGGAAGAAGCTGATGAATGCATATACGAGTTTTTTACTGGCGTTGTAGGAAACGTCCAGGGTTTTGTTAGGCTAGAGGGAGGGAGGGGGAGGAGGAAAAGAATGGACAAGAATTATGAAGAATCTCGCAGAATGGGAAGCAGACAAGAAAAAATGGAGGGGGGATGATGAATCCATGTACGAGAATTTTAGTGGCTTCATAGGAAACATGGTAGGTTTTAAGGTTGGAGGGGGAAAGAATCCAGAATTATGCTGGACAAGATTGCAAGAAATTTAGGGGGATGAAGACTATGGGGGGCGGTAGGAGGAGGATTCACCAAAAATATAAGGGGAGGGGTGGAGGAAGAGGATGGAGAGAAAGAAAGAGAAGAATAGAGGGAGAGAGGAAAATCCGAAAAAACGCCGTAAACAAATATTGTAGGGGTAAGAGGAAAAAGTGGATGGACGAAAATCCGAGTAAACACGGCCGTAGAAAAAAAAAGGGGGGTGGAGAGGAAACAGCCGTAAAGAAGCACGAAAATCCCAAAAACTCGGTAAACATGGCGGTGAGCCACTGTAGGCCAACTGCCAGGTTTGGAGTTCTCGGCGCTAGATTTAGGGGGTAACCAACCGTGTATTAGCGCCGAAATTTGATTATTGTCGTATTGATCTTCAGCTGTTTTACATGTTTTGTCTGTTTGCAAAAACTTGGATCAACAGTGTTTGTCTGCCTTTAAACGAGATGATTTTATCTTGAGGGACATTTCATGTAAGTGACTCTTTGGATCACAATATCATTTTTAAATTTACATACAAAAGGTTAAACACTGGTAAAATAGCAATGAAAAAGATCACCCAAGCTTTCAGACGCGTCAGCAGCAGTCCTTCATAAGGAGTAACATTACTCCTGATGAAAAAATATCCTACAGAAGTAATCCCTCCTTTTAAAAATAAACAAATAAATAAGACATACCGGAGTTAAGCCTATACTGGCTCAGAGATACGTATATTAACCAATTCTATTGTTTTGAATATCTTAAAATATCGCAACTAGACAACAACGCCGCAATTTTTTGACAAACAAACGTAAAAACATTGAATCCAAGCCGATGTTTACGTTTACAAACCTACTGGTGCTGCCAAATATTAGACCATTTCAAAAAAAAAAGTTTTAAATTTCCATAGAGATAGGAATGGTTAGGAACAAGCATTGGTTTAAGTTATCCATGATTTCCTAAATTCCATGGGAAGGACTATAACCATGGAGTATTGCAGACAGTTTTTTTTAGAAAAATATAATATAGATATAATGTAATGGTCCATATCAACAAAGATAGCCTGAAAAAGTTGAGGATCTTTGTGATGAATGGGGGAGCGCTTCTTGAAATTAGAGTTTAAAAAGTCTTGAAATGTTTTTCATGGGAAATTTTGGTAATTAAATTTCGTCTACGGTTTTCTTGAAAACGAAATCGACTGTTAACACATTATTATTATTATTATTATTATCATCAGCACTTGGGGTTTCTTCCTGTTGTTGGTTGTTGGAATTAGTTCAGAAAAGTTGTTCACTGCTGCTGCACTGTTTTCGCAGGATAAGACTGTTTCAATAACAGGCTAGGGGTTTCTTCCACTGGATGCTAATTAGGTTTATCTGCCTTACTACTGACACAGAACATGTTGCTACTAATTTGCTTCTCAGAGCCTTCCCAGCCTTGCTTTCGTAGTTGTTATTTTTCTTGAAATTTTAGAATATCTTGAAGTCGAATTATAAAAACCCGGGAAATTTGGACACATTGGAAACTTTGGCGGGAAGAAACCAATATAGCTAGAATACAGGAGGTAGTCCCGTCCTTACCTTTCTTCCTATTGGTTAAATATGTCAAATTGAGAAGTAGGAAGAAAGGTGCGGACAAGACTACCTCCTTTATTCTAGTTATTTTGGTTTCTATGTTCAAAATTTCCAATGTGCCCAAAATTCCCGGGTTTTTTACAACTCTGTCTAGAAATGAACGAACGAAAAAAGCTGTGCTCTCTTCTAAACCTTCTATAGTCTTGATGTTAATGTCATGATTCAGCATCAGATTTTTTGGATACTGAAATTGCTCCCAATTCGTCCAAACTGAACACCCAGAAATCAATGTCACAAGTTTTAACAACTATTTTATTTTTATGAACTATTCGGAATGTATACCCACTTACTCAAATAATTTGTCTTTTTCGAAAGAAGACTCAGGCATGTAGCCAGGATAAAGGG
>QLNU02003225.1:15778956-15803365 GCA_006491805.2 Dysdera silvatica | reverse complement strand
GTTGGCTGTGAACATGGCAATGCTGTTGTTGGTTGTGAAGATGGAAACAACACTGTTGACTGTGATGATGGTAATGTTGGCAACAATACTGTTGGCTGTGAACATGGCAATGCTGTTTTTGTTTGTGAAGATGGTAACAACACTGTTGACTGTGAACATGGTAATGTTTGCAACAATACTGTTGGCTGTGAACATGCCAATGCTGTTGTTGTTTGCGAAGATGGAAATGCTGTTGTTGGTTGTGAAGATGGCAACAGCACTGTTGGCTGTGAACATGGCAATGTTTGCAACAATACTGTTGGCCGTGAACACTGCAATGATGTTGTTGTTTGTGAAGATGGCAATGCTGGTGATAGTTGTGAAAATGGCAATGTTGCTTGTTTTGGAGATGGTGCTGCTGATAGTTTTGGAGATGGTGCTGCTGATAGTTTTGGAGATGGTGCTGCTGATAGTTTTGGAGATGGTGCTGCTGATAGTTTTGGAGATGGTGTTGCTGATAGTTTTGGAGATGGTGTTGCTGATAGTTTTGGAGATGGTGTTGCTGATAGTTTTGGAGATGGTGTTGCTGATAGTTTTGGAGATGGTGTTGCTGATAGTTTTGGAGATGCCGCCGCTGATAGTTTTGATGACGCTGCTGATAGTTTTGGCGATGCTACATAGTTTTGAGATGCTGCTGCTGGACAGTTTTGGAGATGGTGCTGCTGATAGTTTTGGAGATGGTGCTGCTGATAGTTTTGGAGATGGTGCTGCTGATAGTTTTGGAGATGGTGCTGCTGATAGTTTTGGAGATGGTGTTGCTGATAGTTTTGGAGATGGTGTTGCTGATAGTTTTGGAGATGGTGTTGCTGATAGTTTTGGAGATGGTGTTGCTGATAGTTTTGGAGATGGTGCTGTGGATAGTTTTGGAAATGGTGCTGCTGGTAGTTTTGGAAATGGTACCGCTGATAGATTTGGAGATGGTGTTGCTGATAGTTTTGAAAATAGTACTGCTGGATTTAAAGATGGTACTGCTGGATTTAAAGATGGTACTGCTGCAGTTGGATTTACAGATGGTACTGTTGCAGTTGGATTTAAGGATGATAATGGCACTACTGATAGTGATGACAATAATATTGGTTGTGAATTTAATGACGTTGCTGTCTGTTTAGGAGATGGTACTGTGGCTGTTGATTTTAAAAGTGATACTGCTGTTGTTATTGGTTTTGAAAATGCTGCAGGTTTTGTTATTGTTGGTTTTGGAAATGCTACTGCAATTGTTGGTTTCGATAATGCTGGTGCTGTTTGTTTTGATAATGCCACTGTTGTCGTTATTGGTTTTAAAAATTCTGCAGTTGCTGTTGTTGGTATTGAAAATGCTACAGCTGGGTTTGTTAGTTTTAAAGATGCTGTTGCTGGTTTTGAAAACGTTACTGCTGCTGTTGTTGGTTTTGAAACCGCTACTGCTGTTGTTGGTTTTGAAAATGCTACTGCTGTTGTTGGTTTTGAAAATGCTACTGCTGTTGTTGGTTTTGAAAATGCTACTGCTGTTGTTGTTGGTTTTGAAAATGCTACTGCTGTTGTTGTTGGTTTTGAAAATGCTACTGCTGTTGTTGTTGGTTTTGAAAATGCTACAGATGCTGTTAGTTCTGAAAATGCTACTGCTGCTGTTGTTGGCTTTGAAAACACTACAGATGGTGCTGGTTTCGAAAATGTTGCAGCTGGGGTTGTTGGTGTTGAAAAGGTTACTCCCGGGGATGCTGATTTTGAAACTGGCAATAAGGCTGTTGGTTGTGAAAGCAATAATACTCCAGTATGCACAGGAGGTTCCTTATCACGAAGTGGTGACTCTTTCTGCACAATACTAATCTTCTCACTGGAATAAGACTTCGTTTGTTCAAAGATATTGGGAGATTCTACCGTTTTTACATGGTCTAATTTTATTTTTTTTGAAGGAAGTTCTTCCTCCTCTTCCTCTTCTGAAACGTATCTAGCTTCATTTGAAATACTTGCTTCATTGCAAATCGTTAAACACCGATCTAAATAAACATTAAGCTTACAATACAGCTCACTGTCCAATATGTTAGTTGAAACCATGTCATTTAATAACTTAATTTTGTCTGAGAGTGGAAGCGAGGTAAGGGATATCTGAAATAAACAAATCAAAAGCAACATTTAATAAAAAAAAATAATATTTTTATAATAAATTTGCACCACTTTCTCCCTTTGAAAACTTTCTTAATAATAAAAATAAAGCTGTTGAGTTATCAACACTTTTCATCATTTAATCAATATTATATGAGAAAATTAACTTTTTTCAATGAATATAAAATAAAATGCATACATATACACTCGAGACTCCTGATTCTCCACCCCCTTGTTTCTCAGATATTATACTCCCTATGACAATTTGTTACAATGTGATTTTTAAATTGCATTCAATTTTTAATTGAAACGGTTTAAATAATACTTGACAGTAGCAGCTGTCACAATCAACATTAAAACATCCAATGTAAGTGCTTCATATGTGCTATTTTAATGTTATATAATGTTGATCAAGAATTATAGTATATACAGAATGGTAACAAAATGCACGAAAACATTTTTTCTGATACTTTTTTGATAGATTTCTAAAAATTTCCCTAATATTTTTAAGACTGTGTTGTCAGCAAGAAGACGAAAAATATCAAGTGCACAAATACTTAATATGTGAAAAAACCTACACAATTATAAAAAAAAAAAAAAAATTAAAGGGCCAGGTGTTCGATCTTCATCACGGCAGGCCTCAAATATCAGTCTTTTATGTCTATGCTATAATCCGGGCCTACTACAAGCAGTGTTTCTTTCAGGACTTCTTGGCTGGAGGGGGGTGGGGATGGCACTTTAGAGGGGTGGGTTTTCTGCTTACCATGTCAATATATATACAGTGAAAATCGTTTATAACGACCAACCGCATATAACGATGGAATTTTTACAAGAAATTTGGTTTGCTATTCTACTCTATATTAAATATATCGGTTATAACGACATCGTATATAATGACGGCGATTTTGTAGCCTACGTAGATTCAAGTAGGGAAATTCGTATCGGATATAACGACGCGACTTGACAGGCTTAAAGCAGAACCACGTAGGTTAGTTATTAAAATTTAAAGTTATCAAAATTTAAGCGTTATTCTAATCTTGTTTATTTACAAATGTCTGAGAAAGTTTTATTACTGCTAAACCTGAATATTAAAGATAATAAACTAAAATAAAATGATTTATTAATTGAATATCACGAGGGTCATATTCTTAAGGGGCCCATTCTATTTTTTCAGCGTAGAGCCCATAAATCTCTTAAACCGGCACTGTTCTGAAGTCATTAGTATAATATAATAAATACTATTTATTACATTTGTTTTCTACATTATATACTTTAGTAGTATTTTCTACAATTTTTTCAATTTAAAAAACTAAGAAAGTACTATGTTTTTAGTGTGGTTATAACATAATATAAACGGAAATTAAATTCATTATAATTATGTTTTTATTTAATTTTGAAACCAAAAAGTTTAATACTTTCTATTATCAAAATAATATATAAAACTCTACAGGGCATTGCTATAGGCTACTATGATTTTAAAAAGATATCGTTTATAACGACCGAATTTGCACAGTCCCTTGGAGGTCGTTATAACCGATTTCCACTGTAATTATATATTATATAAAATGTTTGGGGGTGTGAATGATCGATTACGGGGGTGACATGTATGCCTAAAAAAAAACCACTGACTACAAGGGGCGATGAATTGTTACCCATTTCTCCCTACTATATACAAGTGAAGACAGACTTGTAAAAAAAAACATGTACAAAACGTCTATAGTGAAAATCTATTTTGAATACATTTTTAGCATCAAAAAACCATTTAGATCATCTTCCACAAAATGAAAAACTTTAAACAAAATGAATGCAATTTTTGATATTGCGATCTTCAGGGGTGATTTTAAGTCCAAACCAGAATCCCTGAACATACCAGAAAATTCTCTGATTTCCAAAAGAATATAAAAATTATAGGAAACAAAACAAAATTTTTGTAATTTTTAAAAAGAAATCCTGTAGGAGTCAAGATGAAATTCCCGGAACATAATCATCCCTGAATCTTTCCAATTCTTCAATTCCATAATAATTGATTTTCAGAAAAAAATGAAGCCTAGACTACTTTCCATGAGGCTAAGCCCCCCCACCACCTCCTCCCCAACGGCCTTGATATACAGAAGAATTATGATCCAAGAACAGATGAACTATTTGAAAGAGCAGTTTACTTGATGAGCGGATCAGTTTTCAAGATCACGTTGATGAATCAGTTTGTCCATCTCTAGTATTTGCGTCTGTTTTAGCGATCGGAAATTTTTTGTGAAATTTTGAGAAATTCCCCGACATTCCCAGAATTGAAAAATTTCCTGATTTTCCGGTTCTGTTAGCACTCTGTATGTATAACTGTATATTCTAGGTGCAGCCTTCTAGAAGTGAAAGATCTGTAGTAGACTACACACAGTGCCATTTTCGAATAAAACAAAATAATACATAACTTGTGAAAAAAGGTATAATGGAGAAAACTAAGGATTTATTAAATTAATAATAATAGAGGATTAAACTGTATTAAATGCAATATTAATTCTTAGAATTTACAAATGCTGTAGTGCAAAATTTGGCATTTTCGAGAAATTCTTTGTCAAATACATTCTCGTAACATTTCACATGTTGTCTGCATTTAACTATTAGTAAGTTTTCTATTGCGTCATTTGACATGGTTAACCCGAAGGTAGTTCTAATTTTTTTCATTTGACCACAGCCACTCACATGACCATACTTGCCAACTTTCAAAAATGTTCAGCAATAAAATCATGCACTGGGCTCTGTCATCTCTAGTAAAACCAAAAAATTAAAATACCATTTATTCACTAAGATTTTTGAAAATGAAGGCTGAAATATTAAAAACTTTTAACTTTAATGTGTATCAATTTATCTAAAATTTGTCTCAATTATATCATTTGACCCCCAATGAAAAAAAAAGTAATTAAAACACAGCTTATACAAATGCCATCAGCCTTGACTTTTCTCCATTAATAATGAGAAATAAATAGAAAATTTGTTGGTACATGGGCCATTATAATGAAATACAGCAATGAGCAAACAACCGTTCACGAAAAGGATGCAGAAAACTTGAATATGGAGTTATGGCCAACATATATAAAAAGGTTTAACACGTGACAGAGACCTTCGCAGTCTTTGGCACGAGCCTTCGATGTTACAATCAGTTTTCATTGTAAGTGTATGCAGATATTTTAAGTGCATTTGCCTCTACATTCTACATCACAGCTTGTAAGCTGGTGGTCCGGGATATCGTCTGCACCTACCCTTGATGGCAAGCATCCCATCGAAACGTAAATCCCTCTATTTATCATTACCGTGATCTGCCATGTACTTTTGTCTTAGCGTCGAGCCCTGTATAGATACATATTCATAGTTTTATAGCAGATTGTATTCAATTGAATTATGCATTTTTTTAAAATTATTATTTCTGTTCTTGTATCGATCTTTTTCATTAGTGGAAGTTGGCAATAGGGGAATATAATTTGTTTATATTATCCTTTTAATTGTTAAAATTAGTAATGTTGTAAAAATATATTTTATAAACGACTTTGTAGTCAGAAGGGAAGAGAAACTTATGTACTTCAGTTTGAGCATGTACAGATTAATTATGACAGTTACTCGTGCCAATGGTTGGTTGTATTTTTATGGCACAAAGACAACAAGGGCCATTCTGTGCCAGACAAGGTGAGACCATACAAGCATACTTGTGCCGACTTTTAATGTAACGTTATGCAGTTAATAAACTGTTGGCTGAATTTTTTTGGCATGAGGACAATAAAGGCCATGTTGCACTGAACAAGACGGAGTTGTACACATGGTTTCTATAAAATATGAATCAGGTTTGACATAAAGAACAGTCAAAAAAATTTGCCTAAAGTGAACGTCCCAAAGTTTCAACCCGTATTCGATACTTACCCCATCATTTAGGTCAGATGCAGAGGGCTTTTCAACGTAGGAGATGTTAAAATCTCGGCAAATATTATACAGGTCATGTCTTTTCAGCAAGTGAATTCTACGAATAGAATCATGGGCAGAAGCATGTGCATCATCAAGGATTTTGTGAAAATTCACGCCTTGCCTGAGTTTTTCTAAAACCATAAACACAACGATAAACATTAATTTACAATAAAATCATCGATTTCACCATTTAACATTGCAATTTATTTTAAAAACAAGGTAAATAATGAGATTAATCGGGGAACGTGGTTGGCAATCTTACATCAATCGACAATTGGTTTATACCCAAATCCCACTCACACGTTAAAATCTCATGTTGTGGTCACAGCCCATGATTTTACATTCATATGCAGTAAATGTAAAATTGCAACTGATAAAGGCCTATGCTTTTCTTGTTTATTTTTTAGTTTGATATGAAGAATCCGTTTTCACATCAGGTTTTGATATATAAACTTAGTTCTATTTTCTGTCCTTCTTTCTAGTGCAGCTTGCCATTTTGCACCTATTCTAGTCAGAGACCAAGCATGTCTGCTGATTGACGAATTTAAACCAGTAACCAGGCATCTGGGCTCCGAACACTCGAAATAAATATTGTCTGCTGACAGACTTCCATTGAGCCTTATTACTCATTTGTTTTGTCTAGGTGAGAACTAAATATCTGGCGTCTGGGTTCCTCTCTTCCTTTGTCAGAGAATGCATAATTCATTGTGAAAATTAGGCTGGAACTTTCTACATTTATCCTTTTGTAATTATTTTAAAAATTATTATTTTAAAATTATTAAAATAACTTATTATTTTAAAAACATTAAAAAAGCTTATTATTTTCAAAACTTATTAAAACGTATAATTATTTTAAAACCTTAAAACAAGCTTTCCTTGAGTCATGAAAATTTTGGTGGTGGGCCACGGGTTGAAGACCCCTACGCTAACAGATAGCATAGTTCGATGCTGTGGGCGCTTGAGAGTTGGAAATGTAGGAGTGCTGCAAATGAATTGCACCTTAAACTAAATTATATTTTTAACACAATATAAACAAAAATGTTTTTAAAAAATATAACCGATTAATTTTTTTTTGTAGGTAAAATTCTTTTTTTTTTTGATGATGAACAAACATTTCAATGATTGCTATAAATTTCTGATAATTTACACACACATACATATATATTATAATAGACCACTAGATCACACTAATTTAAAAATAAAAGGTAGTATTATAAACACGCTTTCACTGATGAAGAGATTCCAGTTAATACGAAATATATAATACGTTGATTCTTTTGTAATATATTTGAGTAGACAACAATTTCTAAAGGAATACTGTTTTGTGCAACTGGAAGAAAACAATGGGACAATATACCAAGTTTAATCATAGAAATAAATGAATTGTTAAACATGCTTTTACCGCAAAATCAACTCACCTGCGATTTCCATCTTTTCAGCCTGAGATAGAGAAAGATGCCCCAATTCTGTAGCATGTCCAAAGTGTGTTTTACAAAACAGAATTTTAACTCCATTTTTCGATATTTCAACGCGAATTGCTGCAGGACAATGGCCTCCAATTTTTTTCGTACCTAACTTTTTCGGACTTTTCTTTCCTGTCGCAGAAATATTATAATATCCAGAACGATGGCAAACATAAGTAATTATCTTCCTTCCAGTGGATGAAACCTTTCCTACAAGTCGCAAAATATAAGAGCTACATGTTTCTGTCTCTAATACACTCTTCCATTTTTGAAAATCTGCAATTATATAAAAAGGGTGATTCAAAATAGATGGCAATTGTTCTCTTAGCCATTGCTAATTTGCATTTTAATTATAACATTTTCATAACATGTTAGTAATACAGTCAAAACTGCATATATGCAAATGGACGGGGCAATGAAATCCTATGCATATATGTGGATTTTATATATAAACGATATTCTCCAAACTATTTTATGTAAATAATTTGCTCCTCAAATTTTTATAGTACAGTAGAATTTCGATTATTCATAACACATGGGAGCCTTGACGGATTACTGAAAAGATGGTTAAACGAGAAAGAGTTATACAGGCCTGCACAAAAGTTTAGACACAACACAAATTTGAGTATAACAAAATACTATTAAAACTGAAGAAGTAGGAACTTTAATATTACGAAGTATGAACACATGTAATATGCAAATTAAAAATTTGAGAACAGAAATCACATCAGTAGCGAACTTGCTGCAATATATAACTTAAAATAAGTAAAATATGTGGCACAAAAGTTTAGGCACAAACATAAATTTTAGCACTTGCATAAGGAAATGAACAATTTTAATAATCAATGTAGCCACCATTACTTCGTATTAGATTAAATACGCGGTCGTTCATTGAAAGCACAAGATTTTGAAAGGTTTCTGGTTCAAAATTAAACCACGCTTCTTCTATAGCCTTTTTAAGTTCTAAAACGGACGGATATTGCTTTCCATTGGCATACACAACATTCGTTAGTATGCCCCATACATTTTCGATGGGATTACAGTCAGGACTAAGAGCAGGCCAATCGAGAACTGTAATATTTTTAGCGCTCATCCATTCTTTTGTTGACCTGGATGTGTGGATGGACGCATTATCTTGTTGGAAAACCCAGTTTCGTCCACATAAAAGTTCGCCAAAAGGTAATAGGTGACTTTCAAGAGTTGCCTGGTATGCCTTGGAATCTTGTTTTCCATTCAAAAACGCCAAAGAAGTCTGTCCATTGAAGCTAAAGGCTCCCCAAACCATGACTGAACCTCCTCCTTGACGTCTGCTGAACCGACTTAAGGGGCGTTTTCGAAGATCGTGCCAGTAGTGCGAAAGGCCATCGGGACCATCTAAGTTCCACTTTTTTTCATCACTAAATAACACCTGCAGCCATTCGTCACTGTATGATATGTGCTGCCTTGCCCATTGTAGTCGTGCTTGTTTATGATGTAATTGCAAGCAGGGCTTGCGGCGCATTTTTGCATATCTCAAATGCCTGCATTCTACAATCCTTCTACGTATGGTTTCTCTTGACACTCGCATTGCTAACGTGTTTTTTATTTGATTTGCAGACAGGCTTTCATTTGAAGCCAATCTTCGTATTTGTCTATCATCCCGAATGCTGGTCACTCGAGGCCTCCCAGATCGTGATTTTGGTTGATACTGATCACCCCGGGATAACACTCGATAAATGCCTCGCTTTGAACGGTTCAATGCAACAGAAATTTGAGTAACAGATTTACCTTTAGTTTTCAGCCTCCAAATCTTCAAAATCTCGTCATTCGTAAATTGCTTTGACTTCGGCATCGTTCTAAGCATTCTAAATTATTTCAGGCCTTATATAACAACTCTGGGAAACGCCCCTTCGATCACTTGGGAACTTCGCGCCGTTAATTTGCATAAATCTGACATATGTGCCTAAACATTTGTGGCATGCAGATTCCAATATTACGGTGTTGGGATATTTTGTTTCAGTACTTTTGGTAATCTTTTAAGTTGCACAATTTATTATTGGTTCTAGGATTATTTAGATACAATATCGGCGAAGTTCAATGCAAATTCTCGCTTTTATTTATAATTTGCCTCTGTGTCTAAACTTTATTACCCAGGCCATAGTACAATATAGGCCATTTTATTAAATGATACATTTAAAAGTATGTCATGAAACCTGCTGAGGCACAAAGTTTGTTGAATCAGGAAAATCCCATTTAATGAAACATGAATATAAAACATAATAACCTGTATGTAAAACTGAGTTTAGTTGAAAAACGCAGTTAAATTTTTTTTTGTTTAAGCACACTACGCATTTTTTTTGGCTGCCATGTCTCGCACTCCTCGAATCAGTAATAACTGAGTAGCATCTGCTTCAGTCTGCTGTTTAAACCAGTCAACGCATCTGGAAAGCATACATTCTGCTTCAGCATGGGTGATGGTTTTGTAGGTTCCCCAGCCACCTGTGCATTTTGATCATTTTCTTTAGGATCATCGGGGTTCAACACTTGGGAACTAAAAACCTGTTTCAAGTTTGTCAATGTTCATTCATTCATCAATATAGTTAATTTCAACGTTTTTTTCCTGCGAGTAGGGCCGCACAAATGTGTAAAATTGACTCATTGTCGATGTTAACAGAACTTGAACTCGACAGTTAAGCAAGAAAGACGGTACCACGGGAGACAGATAATCAAGGTTCAACTGCATTTTGTTATTAAATTAGATATTCCTATCACTAATTTTATAAATCATATATATTGCTTATTTTAATACAGTCAAGCCTTATTAAGATGAACACGCTTAAGACGAATTACTTTTAATACAAACCGTTTTATGAAGTTCCGTCAGATTGTATAGCATACTATACTTTCCGGATAAGACGAATTACTGTTAATACGAACAGATTTTCTGCTTCCCTCAGTGTTCGTCTTATGAGGTTTATAATGTACAGAACTATTACTCTCTTAATAAAAATACTACATAAATATCACACAATACTACGTGTATCTTACATAAACACATGTTATACTGTATTTATGGAAAAAATCAGTTAACATTTTTTGCACATACGGATATTCTAATGACTGATTAAAGATTTGATCTGTTAAGGTATTAGCGCTTTCCATATGAAAATTGTTTGATTTTAAATAATCTTGCAAAAGTATGACAGAGGAAACAACTTCTTTATGAGTAGGCACATTTTTCACTTCATTTGGTTATATTTCTTCGTTTACAGTGGTGGTTACCAACACTTTTCCAAACTGTGATCCACTTTCATGAAGGTCAAGTAATCCGCGACCCCCTTTTTACAGTAACCAAAAGATCTGTGACCCCCGCCCATCTGCTGCCGCCACATTTGCATAATAAAAGCATTTTTAACAGAGTAAAGAAAACACATTAAATATATTAATTAAATATATTAATGTATATTATAGATATAAAATTAACAACCGTTAGTAGAATATTGCAGTGTAGCCATGTTGAAATATAAAAGCATTGGAAACATTTGGTGTGAAATGTGAAATTCTCTATAAAAATAATTATAGCTAAAAATAGTTGTGGCAACGCCCAAGTTGGGAACTACCAGTCTACGGAATCTAAGTTTTCAGAATTTATGACATCATTAAGGATATCTTCATTGGTAAGTTCCTCGTAGATTTCCAAATGATAAATAACTTCGACAAAATTATTACATTCATCTTCTGTAATCTCTATTGGGATTTCTACTATCAAGTTTTCATTACCAATTAACTCACCATTTTCAACTAGACAAGAAAATTCAACTTTTCTGAAACAACTTATGGATATTGTAGTGTTACAACTTACGTTTTGTAGTAGATGTGACTAATTTCAAGGACTACTTGATAATAGTCACTGCTTCACAGACATTAATAGTTTTGCAAACTTGAATAAAGACTAAATAATTTAAATAATTTTCCACTTTGTTAGCCCAAGGGGGGCGCGGGCCCCCAATGTAGGTGCGCCAGTGCATGTTTGAACTAATATGATTTTTAATTAACTTTAATTTAAAAAAAGAACGTTTTGTACTTATATACGTAAAATACGTGAATAATATTAAGTATTTCATCTTTCGCTTTTTGTGTTGTGGTAGTTTTTAACTGGGAATCTCTAGAGCTTGGGGTCCCTGGTAGCTGCCAGCCGCTTAATCTGCCACTGTTCAAGACCATAAAAATCCATTAATGCATTACCCAAAGCCATTTATAACTCAATTACTGTGAATTTACAAATACAAAACTGAATTTCTTTACACTAAAAACTTGCATTAATTTAATATTTACAACGACGTTTTCATTTGGCCCTTTTTGAGTTCATTATAAAAGAGCTCAACTATATAATCACAAAGCTGATGCTCCATTTTATAGTCCATTTAAAGTGTGTATGACTATGTATAAGGCAGAAGAGTTCGTTATGATCAAAATCTCTTACAGATTAGAAAATTTAGCTCGAAACACTTTTTTTCCTTCCAAATTCTGGTTATATATTTGACAAACATTTTCGTCTGGAAAATATATGGGCTTAATAATTTTATATAAATTACATTAGTTTTAGTGCAAAATAGTAATGTTTGGAAGAAGTTTAGTCAAAAGTTCAAGTTTTTCAAAATTTCCAGTACGCAATGAGGTATGAAAAGCATGGTTCAGGAGAATTATTTTAATACAGTAAGTTACTGATTGTAACAATGAATTTCAAATTTTCCTGACTTTTCCAGTTAGAAAACACTTCTGATTTTTCCAGGTTTCCAGATACATAGACAGCCCGTGATTCATCATGATATTGATTCATGGATGCCAGCCCGAAGTGGGAGAGGTCTTCCCCCTACTATTCCTTCACTTATACATCCCCTTCACTGATTCAGGAAAATTACAGAGCCCAAAAAACACAATAAACAACATAACGACAGGTCACTGCCTATTGCCAGTCGTTTCTGACAACACTGGAAAAAATTCAGTAAGTAACAATGATTCATTGAGTCAAACAATTGTCACATTAAAACTATTTTGCGACATTAAATTGTCAACCTTGGTTGAGAACTATTGTAGAATAATGGGGTATGAATAAAGTCAAAATAGAATAAAAGTTGTTTAGAGGTGGCATTCTGTTATTAAAAAGAATGGGAGAGTTCATTTCAATTTCATTCAAAAGTAACGGAATGAGCATAACTGGTAAAAGGGATAAGCCAAGAAAAGAAGGAAAAACATTTCACAAAGGGATTCAACTTAACCAGAACAAGTTGAAGATCATCCACTGTTGATGAATAAATATGATGTGCATATGTGGATATACGATTTTGGCACTTATACGCTGATATGTTTTGTTGCCATATCATACCATATATTACTTGAGGTGCAACTGAGATTTTGACTTTTGTCAAATTCTTAATTGATGCCCCTGAAGATATTTCAAATTTGCCTTTTTGCAAACATTTATAAATTTAGCATGTTTTGAGCCTCTCTCTCTCTCAAGATGACACCCACGGCAATTCACCTTATGCCAATGACTAATTACGAGTCAGGGACATAGGCGAGCGGGACATAAAATCGGCTGAATAACTTGCATGGGAATACATGTCCATGACTAGGGATGCAACATGGATAGTTCTTCAAGGGACAAAAGATCATTTAGTTACCATCCTGGCCCTGAAGGTTATTTGTTAGTTACGAAGCTGTGTGACAACAGACCCTCTACAAATAACGAAGATTGATAAGTTTCTTTGAAAATCTTCACATTTTTTAATTTTTACGATTGCCCAATTTACGATTTCCGCAGGTTGCTGTTCCAGGATTTACTGTATGTTTTTACTATGTGGGGAGAGGATGTCCACATAAGCCTGATACTGATTCACGAAATATACAGTGTCCCAAAAAACTCTCAAAACCAGCATTGCATCATGGATTCTTTAGGAATTTAATAGGTTGTAGTTCCAGGATTTAATGCGTGTTTTTAGTGTACAGGGAGCACACTCTCTACTCTGTTGGTTCTGATTCACAAAACATACCATCGTAGCAATTACAAACTCATTACGCTGAAGTTCCAGAATTTACTAGTGATTTTAGTAAGTAGAAATGTGAGGGATACCTCCTCACAAGGCTGATACTGATTCACGAAACGCACTGGCTTTTGAAAAAACACTTCAAACCAAACGTTCAACCATGAACGATGAACACTAGTCATTAGCATCTGTTTCGGAAATGTTATAAAAAAAAAACAAACCCACCAAAAATAGTGGATCTAATATGCATTTTTACTGAATGCAGAAACAGTTGGCGACTTCATAAAACTTGCCACCATTATGGACGTGCATGCATATACTGAATTTTCATGCTTGGGATTTAACGTTTCCTAAACCAGTGCCTGCAGGTTTTTTTTCATGGTTTTCCCATACTGCTGAAAAAATGAGATTTTTGTTTTTTAATTTGAAAAAAAACAAAAACAAACCCACGAACAAAAACATATAATTTTGATTAACATTAAAAACCTTATAATTTCCTAACCAGCAATCCAAAGGCCTTACCAGGTTTCTTAAGTTTTATCTATTGGGGTGGAGAAATGCCAAAATGTCTGGAGGGGTGGGGATCAGAACTTCAGTTTTCATGCGAAGGGTTGGTTGTATTTTTATGGCGCAAGGACAGCAAGGGTCATTCTGCACCAATTAAGGCGAGATCGTGCATGCGGTGTAAAGGGGGCAGTTTAAGTTTAAAAAACGCAAAAGAAAGAAAGCCCTATCACAGGAAAACACAAACTTTCCATCATACTGGCCTGTCAACGCTATGACAGCAAATAGGAAAACTTTGCTGAGGAATGCGCGTTCGGAAGTATCGTCGAAATTGAGGACGATCGGCGTCAATATTGCCAGTGTAACTATATTTTTAGCATCATCTACGTACACTAACGACTGTATGTGTCAAACGGCTATGGACAGTGAATTTTAACCAAAGCATTTTATAATACAGCAGTCTAATTACGCAAAAACGTATATTTACCTTCAAAATTTGCAAACTTTAGTCTTTCATATTCCATGACAGTCTTGTGAATCATTTGAATGTGCATTCGCAATTGTATTAATTGCGAAAACACTTTATTACAATCTGGATTAGGGCATTTTATACTTTTTTTTATATCTGGCTGAATTTTATGGACGGCACCCATGTGTCTGTGCATGTTGCCTCTAATCGTAAATTCCTTTTTACAAATATAACATGGATGTTTGGGGAATATGCTAGGAGAATTCATGATCTAAATTTTAAGGAAAGAAAGTAAAATTTTAAAAACAAGTTTCAAAACAGAAATATTATTCAAGAAATTAATAAAACAAGAGCAAAAACAACAGCAGACTTTTAAAACACTAAAGCCTACATGGGGAACGTCTGCATCCTTCTTCTTATCCCGTGTTCTGAGCATGCGCATCAGAAAAAAAAGTAGAAAATAAGCACGGATTCTATCATTTACTGCGCATTGACGACGAAGTCACCACGTGAACTTACAACTACAGTAGAACCACGGCCAACTAGATTACTACTACTAGTACTAATGTAGTTGGCCATGTCTGTATTAATCACATGTTTGGTAACTTTATTATTCAAAAACTTATAGACTTGGAAAAGGCATCGTTTTCGATGTTCAAGTGTCATATGTTCATAGTTCTAGTTCATATGTCACTTAACTTTTTTCTTCTGATGAGACCTTTTGGAATAATTTTAAGGAATATTGCATAGCCCTCTGAATAAAAAACATTGAACCTATAACACACATTCTAATTTAATCAAGATCACTTATTTTATGCGGCCCAGCATGCAATCATTGAATTCAAAGAAACCCAATGTTCAGATTATATGAAAATTCATAGGCAGGGAATAAACGCATTGGAGCAACCAGTCTTGAAGTCAAGAGAGCTTCGTAATCATAGGCGTAGAGTTTTATGGATCTGCGCCTCCAATAATTAGAAATGATTTACCATTTTACATTTATTGTAACGTATAATCGTATATAATATGTGTTTCATGGTCCCCCCCACTGCAATATTTTTAAAAATTCTACGTTAATGCCTATAATTCTCTATACATAGCGTTTATTTGTAATTTTCTTTTTCTAGGGGGATTAAATTTCTTTTAGGAGGAGCTAAATCAACCCTACCCCCCCCCCCCCCGTAAAGTTACGCCGGATAAGCATCTAAGCAACTCTTAAATTTAAAGGTACTGATATCTTTACCTTTACCTTTCTGCGTGGTTACTAACATAAATAGACCGTGTTTAATCGAACCGAATGATGCGAGTAGATTTCTTTTTTATAATTCATGTTAGGTTCCACGTTTGACCGATATTGGAGATGGCTGAAGAAATTGATCCTTCAGTTTTAAAAAAGACTCAAGAAATATTGGGTAGCATTATTAAAAGGCCGGCATTGACAGAAAAAAATCTGAAAAGGCCACCTTTTCGATTTATACACGACATCATTACGAGCGTAAGGTTTTATATTTATTTACATGTATGGTAGAATTCCCTCTCAATGGATACCCCTCAGATATGTTAAATGAAATTCCCCGGCAAACTAGAGGGGTTTTACTGTATGTGCAGTAAAACCGCTTATTAGTGGACATTCACCGGATAGAACAAATTTGTCAAAAGAGGGGCATTATTCTGAAGGAAGTTTCTTGCTAGGGAAGTTTTGGCTGACCTTACCTAAGGGGTGCCCGTTAAGACAGGTTTGAATTTGCCATGCACCTTGTTTAGATAATGCATTTAAGTGCACTTGTAACACACAGTATTATAAATCAGTGTAGTTGTTTTAGTATATAAATTTGTTTCAGAAGTCCACGTTCTCTAAGTAAGTTTCTTGTTCTCGAAGTAAAGTCCATCTAAAAATTATATATATACATTTAATAATTATCTGATTATAGTATTTTACATGTTTTTGCATTTCTGCAGACTGTAACAGAATGTAACAAAATTAATGATTACGTGATGGTTAACCCTCCATCGGGTGCATCTCTGGGTCACCTGAGTTCAGGTGCAATGTGCCTGGCAGGCACATGTTTGAAAATGGCCGTTTCTAACAATCTATATCAATTCCAGCTATCCAAAAGAAATCACTGACATTTATAGGGATGTGTACTAAGAGAATCAGTGAATTTTGATGCAGAAATATACATTTAATGGTTGTAAAATTAATAAAACAAAAGGTACTCAAATTCCGCTCAGGCGGGGAAGGGTAAATAAAAGTTTCCGACCTGTGCCTGTCAGATCAGGTGCACCCGATAGAGGGTTAAAAGAAAAATGGTGTAGAATATTTACCATGCTAATTATGTTAAGCTAACAACATTGTCATGACAAGGGGGGTGGGGAGGCAGCTTAGCTCTCCCTAGACCTCCAGGCTAGTTATGACCATAAACCATGCTTGTATTTATGGGGGGGGGGGACTTTAGGGACCACTTTTCCCTCCCCAGAAATTAAATTTTTAATAGAACCTCAATAATATATGTATGTATTTACTTGTTCAACTTGTAAAAAGGAGAGAAGAAGGAAAAAAACATAAAAAAAAACCAACGAAAAAAACCTCTCAAACCTTGAATAATTATGAAAATTCTGACCACAAGATCTCGTTACGTAAACCACTAATTTGAGAATACTTTGAAGAAAAAATATAATAGAAATAAGATACAATGTACCAGTGGAAAAAATTTACATACAAAAGGTTAAACACTGGTAAAATAGCAATGAAAAAGATCACTCAAGCTTTCGGACGCATCAGCAGCAGTCCTTCATCAGGAGTAATGATTTTTACCCCTGATAAAGGACTGCTGCTAATGCAAAGTTTGAGTGATTTTTTTCATTGCTATTTTACCAGCGTTTAACCTTTTGCATGTAAAAGGAAAAACATGGAAACCATTTTCTTTAAAAGGGGGACATTATAAAAAATTAAATTTTGATGGTAAAACTACAAGTAAAAAATTAAAATGATATCTGAAGGCAAAATTAGTATTTTCTCATTTATTGTTTTATGATGTATTTATATTTCTTTTTTACCATTAAGGTAACACATCTTTATTCAATATTATTTTGTAAAATTTTTTAAAACCCGTTCCCCAAACTTAAATCGTAGCCAGCAATGTAGAGTTTCCAAAATTATTGGTGGTGGTGGTGGGGCGGGACAAGCACATATTATGTACATTTATTCATTATAGTATATATATAAATTTACACATTATTTCAAATTATTGGGGGGGGAGGCTTGGGCCCCAGGGACCCATGTAACTCTATGCTCATTATCCTAGCTATGGCCCCTGCAATGCACACAAATATTCTTTTATGTTAAAGAGTTACCTATAAGATATTGATTAACAGCAACGATTTTTTGAAAGTAAAGAAATTAGGGTTTATGCAAATTGGATTAAAATTAAAAACGATGGAAGAGGAAAAAGAAAGAAAGTAAAATTCAAAGAAAAAAACTAAAATTCAACTAAGAAAGAAATAATGTTTTTAACTTTATGTTTCCAGTTAATCTTTGGTTAATTGTGTAAATCTCTTCTAATTGATGTTAATCGAAGATTTTTATAAATAAATGCAGTATACATTGAAGTTTATGTAAAATGATCTCATAATTTAAATAGCTATTGTTGGACGAAAGATTTAAAACTAGTCAATTAGTTGGTTTCTATCACCAAAGTAGAATACTAAGGATAACTCTTTCTCTACTCACATCATCAAATACAGTGAAAATCGGTTATAACGACCTTCAAGGGACCGCGAAAATTCGGTCGTTATAACCGATAGTCGTTATAAACAATATTTTTTTTAAAATCATAGTAGCCTATAGTATAATATACTCCAGAGTTTTATAAATTATTTTGATAGTAAAAAGTATTAAACGTTTAGGTTTCAAAATTAAATAAAAATATATTTAATTATAATCAATTTCATTTCCGTTTATATTAAATTATATTTATAGCCACAGTAAATACGTAACACTTTTTATTTTTTTAAATTGAAAAAATTCTAGAAAACACTAAAGTATATAATGTAGAAAACAAATCTAATGAATAATATTTATTATATTATACTAATGACTTCCGAACAGTGTCGGTTTGAGAGTTTTATAGGCCTTATTCTGAAAAAATAAAATAGGCCCCTAAAGAATATGACCCTCGTGATATTCAATTAATAAATCACTTTTTAAAGGTTTATTATCTTCAATATTCAGGTTTAGCAGTAATAAAAATTTCTCGGACATTTGTAAATAAACAAGATTAAAATAACGCTTAAATTTTGATAACTAACCCACATTGTTCCGATTTATGACTGTCAAGTCGCGTCGTTATATCCGATACGAATTTCCCTGCTTAGAATCTTCGTACACTACAAAATCGTCGTCGTTATATCAGGTTTCGTTGTTATATACGATGTCGTTATAACCGATATATTTAGTATGGAGTAGAATAGCAAACCAAACTTCTTGTAAAAATTCCGTCATTATATGCGGTTAGTCGTTATAACCGGCGTCGTTATAAACGATTTTCACTGTAATTAAATTTTAATAAAAATATAGTTTAATTGGCTACCTTGTTGCTAATCGTTGTCAACTCCCAAGCGACCACCAAGTTGGAAGTAAAGCCTCAGAAAATAAGGTATTTGTGACTGTTAAGCTGGAGAAGACTAGTTTTGACAGGTTTTGAAACAAAATGACAGCAATGTAGAAATTACCATGGGGAAGAAATTCAAAAAAATAAATGGAAGATAGCATTTAGTATATATATATATTCTAGCAAGCATACTATTAACTTTCTAAATTATACAAACTGGCTATTGCAGACATAAAACATGTGAAAAGTTCCTGTTTCCGCTACATATCTCTCCTCATCGACATTCTTTTCATGGAGCTGTATAAATTGTTAGAATTGCTATCCATATCGATCCTATCTCTAGAAATTTTGTGTCAACATTCGGTGCACAATTATAACTGGTGTTTTGTTAACCAAAAAGTACCTGATTTTTAAACTGAAGGAATTATTTTTGACTTTCATGTGGTTTAACTGAATTTTCTTTTTTTTTTTACAGTTAATAAAAACTACTGGATATTTAAAAGGTTTATACATGCCCGAAGAAATGATTTCCGATAACTTGAAGGTAAAGTTTTTAAGCCTTTTACATATAAAACTCTTTAAGTATTTTACATATGTTTTTATAAGAAATGCATTTCTTTTGTTGGCTCTGCAGTGGTAACATGTTCACCTCTTGTGTCGTTAATTTGGGTTCAACCTTCAACACTGAAAAAAAAAATGCTTTCCAAACTAACTGCTCAATGTAATCTGGGAGTTGATTCTCCAGAGCAGGGTTGCCTAACCTGTTTAGGCAACAAGCCACTTGAAAAATTTTCATGGATCTCGCTGGCCAGCAGTTTCAACTTTCAGCGAATTTTGTAAAATCACAAATCTCAATTATTGTAGTCAGAAAAAGCAAACCAATAACAGGGATTTTGTGCGGTCCCTGATGAAGAACAAAATTCTTGGTATTATTTAATCTTTCATTTGGGTTTTTTTTTCTTACTACTATAATTTTAGTTTTTTAGATTAAATTGTTTCTACTACTTTAATTTATATTGTTTTACTACTTTAACTTTGTGTGAGTTAATATGCATGGCAGTGTGGTGTATTTATGTATATTACATTAGAAGGTACTACATGTCTTAATCATATTATAAGTTTGATTCTTAATGTATAAATATTATCATATATAATATTATGATATATAATATATTTTTATGATATCCTTATCCACTTCTGGATATATTTAACTGACATTAGGATCCATCAAATGAAACATGTACTACAGTTTGATTTTGTGGGCTGACATTAGGTAATATTTTCATTGCTATGGATTCTTATATAGCATGATTGTATTTGCTGTCATAAAGATTCAAGCAGAATTATGTAAAAGTGATTCTAAAACAAATCATTGAGCAAACAATATAGAATTTAAAATGCAGCGAGTACGTCTGCATGTCATCCCAAACGTAGCAAAACCAAGACTGTGAGCAGGATGTATATACCTGCTCAGAAAGAAAGAAATATTGGATAATATATTGTACCAGAGTTCATTGGGTTGGCAGGACAGTGATCAGTGTTTTTTTTGTTCTTTTTTGCACTGTTGACATGTACAAGTCAGAGGTTGGTTCCCTTACCTGAACAGAAAATCACAGATGCAACAAAAAATAAATTTGTTGAAGTTGTGTATATTGAATGCAGTTTACCTTTCATTTTAAACTAGCCAATTGAGGGAAGTTTTTCACGGAAAACCAGTCATTAAAACTTTATGATGTTAGGCCATTTTTTCCATCTTTGAGGGATAATAACTTTTTTTACAAAATAAAATAGTTTTGCTTTGTGTCCCAGACTTGAATTTTGAAATATTCTTATATACATATTTTCATTTTCAGGACAAAGAACTAAGATTGGCATACTTACAGAAGGCAATTGATGTTCTGTGTAAGTAATCCACAGCTACCATCAAATAAGACAAAAAGAATAATACCGCGAAAGTTTTATGTGGGGAAAACATATAATTACTATGGGAAGCTACCTTGCCTCCCCTTGTAATTGCCATGTGAAAAATGATCACACACTCTTTTGCAAAAGAAAAAAAATCCCACACCCCTAAAAAATTATCCGATCATCTCAAAATTTCGCATGCAAATTCCTTTAGATCAAGTATGAATGATTAAATTTTCAAAGCCAATGAGTGTTAACTTCGATCATAGCGCACATTTCTACTGCTCAGCTGGTATCTTATAAGAATGGTAAAAATTGTTGACGGTTTATTTTTTCGTATTGTCGGTGTTCCAGTTTTTTGCAAGTGCAACCAGTAATACCGTTACAACATCCTTGAAGACCTTATAGCCAAGTGGACGACTTTAACTGTGGTAGGATAGTTGGGATGCAAGAAGCTGGCTGGTCCTACTGAGCAATAGGCTGCCACCTGCACCGTACGGACACTGCTGTTCAAGGGTGTTGGCAGCAATGGTTTCTGCGAGGAACTCATCGGCAGAATGAAAGCTCTGGAAGGCCAAGGTGCATGGATGCGAGGCTAGATCGAGTGGTTGTGTGACAGGCATAAGCTAACTCAACGACATCATTGTGTGTTTTCCAACGTGCTGCAGTCTCTTCTATACCGCCCTTGCGGCCTTCCACCATCTCACAATTCTTAGCTGAGGTGGAGTTACACTCACAGTGGCCTTTAACCCCAGACCATCAACAGAATCATCAAAATAAGTTAGTGCCATACCCCATACTGCTCACATAACCGTGAGCAGCCTCTGTACTGTTGATACTCTTCCTTGGCAAGATAGGTCACCAGACCTTTCGCCAATCGAACATGTATGGGACATGGTAGGCTGCTGGATTTGGGCACCGCAAAATGCCACAGATCTTTAGCAACAAGTGAGGAATGACTGTGTCGTAGAGTGTGTCGCAGGATGACATTAAGAACCTTTGTCACCCCTTACCTAGATGTATAGATGCATGCATCACCACCAGGTTGTTTTTTATCAACTATTGATTTGAACATTCAATGTGCAATTCCTAGCCATTGATTAATCCTTGAATTTTTTATCATTTCCTTACCTGTGTATGTGCTGGATGCATATTTAATTTTAATAAAAACCGATAATTTATTCATGGTGCTTCGTTTTTTTTTTTCTGCAAAAGAGTGTATATTGAAGTACCAAACATGAATGGACAGACCATTCTCCGTGGATATTTGTTTCTGGAAGCAAAAGCTCAGATATGCTGTTTCAAGATTTACATCAAAATAAGATTCCATGCAGCAATAAAATATATATTTGCAAATATTTTGGCATTAAATAACAATGTTCTGCAGTAACTAATTCTACTAAAATACAATTGTTCTTATTCTGAAGGAAGAAAAGAAAAATTAGTGTAGATAACATTAGCATCGAGCAAGTCTTAGATTCCTTATATTTCAGTACCCTCTTGATGGCTAAGTTTCGCTTAATTGCTCTACTGCTTTAATCTATGTGTGAAGTAGAACTAGGCTTATCAGAGGCATACTTTTCAGAGCATCGATTACGGTAGCTCTCAGAACTCACTTTCCTTATTACATCTCACACTTCTTTTAACAAACTAGATTATAATAATTTTGCTTTTTATTCTACTAGTTCTAATAATTTACATCGTTGCACACATACATATTTTCAGACTATTGTTTTCAAATAAGAGCATGTGTGATACAATATGGCCTTAGATCTATTTTGCATGTAAAACACAATCCCAATCATTGTACACAGTATCATGAAATCAGTATCATGGAATCATTGAATGGTGTTTTAAAAGTCAAAAGGAATGTTGTAGGGATAGTTGGGTCTCAATAGAAAATGTCTGAGTATTGTTGACTTTGCTAGATGTTATAAAGCTTATTGAATATTATTGAAATGATGTATTGCATCAGAAAGTATTGCATATTACTATAGAAAATTAGATTTCAACACATTTATTGACTTAAACTAGAGTTCTTGGCTCATTGCTACAAGTAAAGACATTGTTGCCTTTCTTACGGGAGTAGTATGATTAAAGTGAAAAATAAAATAATTTGGGTAGCATATGGGCTTTGTTAGACTTCGTCTTTACCTATTGTTGTCCATATGGACATTAACAATATATCACTAAATGCAGGGTGTCTACTCATCTGGAAAAATCGGGGAAGTTTTTTCTAACTGGAAAAATCAGGGAAATTTGAAATACAAAGGCCCAAGTCAGGAAAATTGGAAATTCATTGTTATAATAAATAACTTATTAAAATAATTTTTCTGAACTGTGCTTTTCATTCCACATTACCTACTGAAAAATTTGAAAAACTTGTACTTTTGACTAAACTTCTTCCAAAAGTTACCATTTTGCACCAAAACTAATATAATTTATATAAAATTATTAAGCCTATATATTTTTCAGAGGAAATGTTTAAATGTAACTAAAACTTGGGGAAGTGTTTTTAGCTAAATTATTTAATCTGTAAGTAATTTTGATCATATCACTCTTCTTTATGTATATAGTCATACACGCTTTAAATGGAAATAGAAAATCAGCTTTGCGATTATATAGTTAAACTCTTTTATAATGGACTTGAAAAGGGCCGAATGGAAATGTTGCTGTAAATATTTAATTAGTGCAAGTTTTTAGTGTAAAGAAATACACTTTTTAATACAGCTTTTGAATTTGTAAATTCACTATAATTGAGTTATAAATGGCTTTGGGGTTTGCGTTAATGGATTTTATGGCCTTGAAACTTATTTTGATTACGCAAATTTTAATGCGTTGTGTGTTGTTTACTGTAATTAGGGACTGAAAATCGATTAAGATTTGGTCTGGAAACCTGGAAAAGTCAGGGAAGTTTGAAGCATCACTTTGGGGCAGTGGTGCCAGATTGGGCTATAAGTAGGGTATTGGGCGATGTTTTAAGTGCCCTCGCTACAAACATTTCGAATTGGGCGACACGCTACTTTTAATTACCTTCAGGCTATAAATCTGAAAAATATGCTACTTTTTTATTTTCATATATAAAATCACAAAATATTATTAGTATTACATAATACAATAAAAATTTTGTTTGTTGAACATTTCTATTCGCAGTGAACGATAGTTTTACTAAAACATAACATGTTCGATACTCGTTCAATTCCTATGAGATCTCTGTGGTTCAATTCTTGTTTTGGTACTTTCAATCACAGAGATTTTATATGTACTAGAGTGGACGTCACGTAATTCCGAAACACGTTTAACATTGAAGGTCTGTGCAAACCTTCGAGCATATGTGCGCTATATAGGCTCGAAATGCAAACC
>QLNU02003225.1:15749056-15778856 GCA_006491805.2 Dysdera silvatica | reverse complement strand
CCATGAAAACAACCAACCAACTTTCACAATTTGGGTGAGCATAGGCTATGATGTGGAAGGAGATTGCTGTATTATTTTGGCACCATACCTTTAAAAGGTTGCCGACACATGCTGTAGGTTGTGGTACAGTATGGTCCCACGTTGTCAAGCACAAATATGAAAACAAAGAACAGGATCGGTAATCTGGGCTTAGAATTTTGTGGCAGAACAGTTTTTGAAACATCACTTTACACACATATTCAATTGTACACCATGTCAGGAAGATATTTTTAATGCATTGAATAAACAATAACGGTGGTGGTGGTGTGTGTCCGTATTATAAAATATTGGTTATTTTATGTATATATAGGTACTGTTATTTGATACATGTTATCATATTCAATTGAATTATATTGATGTGTATTTCAGCTCCCCCTTGATGCATTAAACGATACGAAGATAGGAGACACTAATGAAATCGTAAGTTTATTTCTATCTCTTAATTCTTCAGACCTTTTCTCACTTGCATTACAAAAGTCGCTGTTATGCAATGATAATGTTATTGTATTATGGATTAAGATGAAATACTGTGCAATTATATATACTGTCTAACTTTGGTTGAACGATGCCTGGTTTCCTCGATTTAACGAATGTTTTTTTTTTGGTCAGGATTGAGCAATGTTCAGTCCAGTGTTATGTTTTTCTTGATGTAACATTTGTTTTCCGCAATTCAGTGGTGATGTTTCATCATTAACTTGTAGCTGTAAGTAGAATTTCAGTTAGAAAATCAACTGTCAAAGTTTGTCGTCAAAATCCCAACTTCAGTGGAGTTCACTCAATTAAAGCGAATGCTGGTGTACAGTGTGCAAAGAAGTATGTGCCCCATTCTGACATCAACGATCTTTTTGATGCATTTGAAAAAATGAAATAGTGTTAAATACCAACTGTCAAGAAAAATCAAAAGAAGTATCAATCAAAGCTTTCTTTTTGCAGTAGTGCTTACGTAAATACTTCTATTACTTATGTTTATATATTAATGCTTGTTATATTTTATGCATTATTGTTATGTACTTATGCTTATTAAAATTAACAACTATTCTTCAAAGCACTGGTAAGCATTTTTATGGCTTTCCGTTTTGATAATTAATTATTTTAGTTCCGATTAATAATTAATTATTTTAGTTCTGATTAATAGCATACCCAGCATTTTTGTTTTGGGGAGGGCCAAAAATGTAAATAAATATATATTTTTTTAAATGTAATAGTTCCACTTTTAACGTATTTTATATATAAATTTTCAGCCCAAGGAAGGGCTTAGAAACCATTGGCCCCACCCATGTAGGGGACCGAGGGGCCTGGCCCCTCCCTGCTCTAATAAAGCAAAAAATTATTACGCCAACAGACACTGAAGTTATTTTTTTAAAAGTAGTAAAACTGAAAGAAGTGAGGATCTCAGCAACGTTTCCCTGAACTCTTGTGACATTGATGAGATTGCTGTTGAGGAAAGCAACAGCAGTGGCTAGGGGCTGTCTTTAAATGCTTACCAGAAGATAAAGGTAGACCAAAACAGTTGAAATAGAAATTCCGACTGCAGATATTTTTAATTATGTCAAGAAATCTAACCTCACTGATGGAGATGAGATAACAGTGCAAAAATGTCTTTGGCAACCATATGCAAATTGCAATTTTCCCACAAGCGTCACTAGTGCTGTATAAAATCAAAGAAAATCTCACCACAGTCAGAAGTTCTGCTCTTCTGAACTGAGTAAACATAACTATCTAGCTTGCCTAAATGCAGAAGACAGCGCCTATAGCAAATTTTGTGTGTTCTCTTTTCACCTCATTAAGTCTGTTTAAGATCAACACAAGCCACAGGTCAACTTGTTTCAAAAGAATTTAATAATTGGAAGAAGGCCTTGGAGAAGTTCAGCCAACATAGAACTTTTCTCTATCATAAGGATTCAGTTCACAAAGCCGATGAGTTTTTTGAAGGTCGCAAAAGGAAAAAAGGCTTCCGTAGATCAAGTAGTGGACAGAGGGCAAGAAAAGTAAGTTTTGCACAATAGGGTTATTCTTAAACCTATTATCAAAACGGTAATTTTTTTGTGGAGAACAACGGCTGGCCATTGTAAAATTTTATGAACATAATCTGGTACTACTTCTAATGATTTAAGTATCTTGCACTGTAGAATTATTAGTAATTTAATAATGATAAATGAACACAAAAAAACAACCGTAATTGATATGCCCCCCCCTAGCCATTTTCAACAAAAATTCTTGCACCACTGGCTGCTAGATAGTCTGGGTGCACCGCTGGCCCTGTCTGCATCATCGTCTTTGGTAAATGTGTTCCCTTCGATTTAATGATTATTTTCGCTAGTCCCATGAAATTCATTACATCGACGTTGGATTGTATATAATTATTATTAGTAGTAGAAGTACAATTTATTTCTGTAAAGAAAAATTAATGTATTGTGTATTTCAGTCACCTAAAAAGGAACCTGTGCGGAAAGCTTCTGCTCACGTATCGAGACCACCTTCAGCTCGAAATAAAAGAACAAAACCAGGTTTGTCAATAATTGCTGTCAGTTATTTGCGAGTAGTCACGTTTAAGTATTTTGTTAGTAATTGTTGTTATTTAGACTCGTCAGCAATTACCATAAATTTTATGGATGTAGTGGTTATTAAATCCCTCATCAATAATTACCATAAATTACATGGATTTGGTCGGCATTAGAACACTCGTTGTTATTTCCATAAGCCACATAGGTTTAGCTCTGTGGCATAACTAAAATTCTTGAGATTTTAGGCAAGAAATTATTTTGGGTTTCTTATTTCTATTAAAATGTGGCATCCAAAAAATGAAGGAGGTCCTCTAGATCTTGCCTACATTTGCTATAACAGTGTTTTTCGATTTTTTTTTTTTTGCTAATGCACTTTTTTACAATATCTTAGAATGTCATCCCCTCCCCAGATTTTCTGGTTGTCCATGCTACTACAGTTCAAGTTTACCAATTTAAATCTGCAATTCCCTCTAGAACCATGGAATAACCCCTGACCCCACAGGGAATTCCCTCCTGGTTGAGAATCCCTATGCTGTAGGTGACTATCTGTATAGCTAGTTGGCGTCAGGGGAAAAGTAAGGGAAAAACAAGATTTTTTTGGCCAAAACCTGGAAAAAGGGAACAATTCCTTAACTTCTGTTTCGAATAGTTAAATCTCCCATGAATGTGAGGACATTTTCCCTGCAACTGAAATTTAGTTGAAAGTTCTGTGATTGGTCAGGGAATTTTGCTGAAAAGGTCAGGGGGAAATCTGGAAAAGTTAGGGAATTTTTCTGAAAAGATTGGGGAAAACCTGGAAAAGTCAGGCAGTTTTTCTCAAAAGGTCAGGGGAAAACCTGGGAAAGTTAGGGAATTTTGCTAAAAAGGTTGAGGAAAAACCTGGAAAAGTTGGAGATTTTTTTCCTTCAATGCGAGTGGAAACTCTATGGTAAGTTTTGGATGATGTCACAGTACTTGGTGTATACTACCAGGTGCGATTCAAAACCAACTAGGTTGTGCAGTGGTAACGCCTGTTAATGTGCCATTAACCCAGGTTTGACTCCCAGTGGTGCCCCTCACAAAAAAACAACAACCCCAAACCTACTTACCAACTGCTTGTTTTGGTCCTGCGTTTGATTCCCTAGACTTTAAGAGGCTTGGATTCATTAGAAAAGTGTAGATCCCTACACAGCATGGCCTCCATTGTCCTTTCACCATAAAACACAAACTAACGATTCAATACCTCAAAATTCTCTGACCATCTGATTTGTATTGAATATGGACTTGCCTTCTCCACTGAGGTCATACTGTGTATAGGGGCGGTGGAAGAGGAGGCGAGTTACCCCCTGGCGATTTGCCTGAAGGGGCGATGCCCCTCCATGAAAAGTCTTGCTACGATACATCATTTGTTTTATTTTAGGTCTTCTGAAAGGCAAACAAAGTCATCCAATGACGCGAAAATGCCACATTTTTATGTTTAATAAACCTTTTGTTTTTGGAAAACTTAGTTATTCTTGCTCTTATCCTTTTATTCTGCACTAATCCAAGACCTTAGTTTTCTAATTTTCTTGGTTTAAATAAATTATTTGTTTTTATATATTAACATCTAATTCTATTGCCGTTCTGATTCATAGGAGATTGTGAGTAATCTCTGGAGTCTCCAAGACAAAAGCGAAAAAAAAAAAAATTTAAAATTGTCATTTATTTTCTGATAATTAGTTAATAAGTATATCTTCCTGTCCCTCTTCTTCTCGCCACCCCGGACAAAGCAAGTTCCGCCGCCCTTGACTGTTCACTGCCTACTTTAAAAGAACATGTTTATTGTATGTTTGTGCTAGTGTAATTTCTTGTATGTCTATTGTAATTTTTACTTCCTGAAATTTTTGTTTAATGTTTTTTCTTCTTCTCACATATGCTTTGCCTTTGTCGTCTAACATAGAAGTTGATGGTGAGGAAGCTAAACCTGAAGGTACGTTATGCCACAGCATGTTTCTTCTGTCATGGTCAGTTGTTTAATGTTATGCACTTATCTGTCGATAAAATTTTAGAAATTTGTGTATCTACACCTACTTGCCTTGTCATGGCATAGTGGTTACATGTTCATTTGTTGTGCTGTTGATAAGAGTTGGACTCCAGTTGTATTGTAGAATGCATACTGTCTTTCTGTTCACCACAGTCTGTGCTTTGGTTCCCAAGGCAATAGAGGTCCATATTCGTTGGAAACCTGTAGGTCAAGGAGCAGCATGACCTTTTTGCTGTCTTTGTACGAACAGGAGACATTTACAAATTATAAAACTTCATTGATTCGCATGTTTTTAGCAGATTTTCAATTTTCATAAACGGAATTTAATGCTTGCTGAAAACAGAGCAGATCTTCCATATATTAAACTTTTGTATATCGAAAATATCTCTCTCTCTCTCTACGTATATATAATTATATACATATCAAAGTTTTTGTGAATCTTACGGCTATTACATGGAAACACCCTTTCTATATATGTCAAACATTTCTAAGACAACTCTGGGTTTTTGTTCGTCAAATGTTCTAAAACATTATGGGTTTTCATGTTTGCCAAAAATGTGCCTGACATATTTAACAGACTTTAATAAATGTGAACACTTTTATGATATAGATGACAACAAGCTTTGATTATAAATTATCATCAAAAGTTTTTGCGTAGTAATACATCAGAAAGTTTGGGATCAATGCATATTAAAGTCTTGTCGCCAAGCCAATGCAAATGTCGCCAAAACTTAACTCTATACTCTAAAAATGAAGGGAGGTAATTCTGGAAGTGCACGCAGAATGGATGTGCGTTCCTTGCGAAGCATTTGCATGGTTTTGTTATATAGTTTTCTTTCGGCAGTTTAGTTGTATATTTAATTAGTATCTTACCTGAATCAGTGAAAGGTTAGTGGAGGAAAAGGCCATTTCCGTTAATGAAGTGGTATATTTAACGAGTATCTTACCTGAATCAGTGAAGGGTAAGTGGAGAAGGAGACCCTTTGCGGCAGTTTAGTTGTATATTTTATTAGTATCTTAACTGAATCAGTGAAGGGTATGTGGAAGCGGGGGAGACCCTTTCCGGTAAATGTTTTGTATATTTAATTAGTATATTTCCTTTAATTCGTTATCCAAAGAAAAAAGATAGGTGCAATGGCATAATGGCGGTTTAGACAGCCGATAGAGACACTAAAACAACGTAACACATGCAACGACTGGAAATTGGAAGAGGAGAGAAAAGACGCATTAATCGAAGAATAGGTTTTAAAAGAAGGAAAAAACAGGAAGAAAAGGTATTAGAAGGAAAAATAAATAAAGGTGAAACGGTAATAATGTCTGTTTACAGAGTCGATAGAAATGCTATGACATCACACACATGCAACGACTGGAAATTGGAAGAGGAGAGAAAAGAAGACAGATTAATCCAAGAAAAGGTATTAAAAAAAAATCAGGAAGAAAAAGTATTAGAAGGAAAAATAGATATGAAATGGAAATAATGGCAGTTTAGAGAGTTGATAGAGACGCTAAGGTATGACGTCACACACGCAACGAGTGGAAATTTGAAGGGGAGAGAAAAGGCACATTAATTCAAAAAAAAAAAAAAAAGTCATAACAAAGATAAGCACTTCCTAAAAAATATTGATTAAATAAAGAATGAATGTAAGGAGGGATCCTCCCCATCCCTTATCCGATAAGTTAAAGCAACCCTCCGAATTCTATTCCATCATGGAAAAACCCGAGAAGGAAGTTGGCGACAGAGGCAAGGCTTTAATAATCAGTGTGGCCGAAAGTTTATAATGCAAATAAATGTCAATGTATATAAATGCTACAGAAATGTGGTTTTCAAGGTATATATAGCATATTTTGTTCTCATTAATTCTTGTTTTTAATTATTTATATGAACATAATGTGTATATATATGAAATTCATATTTACTTATTTATAAAGAGGAGCGCATTGATTTAGGAAATGTATCTTAGACTACCAGATATTACACAACATATATGAAAAAAAAGTTTCTACAGATCGAAGTTTGTTTTTTTTATTTATTTTTGTTATTGAACCGTCGATTTCAATATGTAGAGGTTCTGCTGCATGTGGCTTTATAAATAAAATGAAAGCTATTTGCTGTGTGAGGGTGATTCAAAAGTTATTTCTCTTTTCCGACATATTGAGCTTTCTAAAACTTGTTCATGAACAAGTGTTGGTTGAAATATTCTTAGCTCATTTGATTGTAGTTTAGTGTTTGTGCACAAACACGAATCTGTGGCTTGGAGTATATAGTTTCAGAACTCACTGTCGAAGGTTCTCTATCTGTGCTTTGTCTTCAAGACTGGCTTCTTTATTTTTAAATCAGTTAAAAGCTTTCCATTCTTTTAGATATTGCTCATTTATCTTCTGCAGTCGCCTTTGTTGTTACAATTAACTATTTTTTTAAAGAAAATCTGTAACACTCCGTTCATGTGTATCTCATGCTTGTCACTTGATCTTAGAAACTTTTCTAACGAATCACGGCAGTGTGGACTACCATTCATACCAACTGCATTGTACAAGTTTTCAGATCATGCAATGTTCTTACATGCATCACTCATGCACACCAAGTAATTGTCTTATACAAGACAATTTTTCAAAACTTGTTGACTTTCGAATTACCTAATTACTGGGAAACGATCATATTGTTATTTCAAACTGAGTGAAAAGAATAAATTTAGAAGTTTTATTAACTTTGATGTATGTTTCAGTTTTCCACTAAATTTTGATGTTTCTTTTTTTTTTTAGAAGTTACTCCCTCAGAAAGCATTGGTTTACGACCCACAGATGTATACACCCAAGAAATGGAACGGCCTATGTCTCGGTAAGAAATTAATGCATTTCATTAAATTATTATTCATGAAAAGATTAATAGAATTAATAGAAATTATTTATGGTAAATTAGCGGGGTTTCATAAACAATACACAGTGAAACTCCTGTTAATGGACACTCCTCAGATGGGATCACCTTATTTTTACGGGTAGATAAAAATTCCCCAGCACAAACTGATTCACAGTATTTCAGACCTCCTGCTTAGCATTCACTCTCAAATACAGATGCGGGCATTGTTTTCATGACTCATAGCATTAGACTATAACCCTTATATGGACAGGACAAAATATGTTTGAACTTCGGCCTTCACTAGAGGCGTTCTTTATAACGGGAAACTAAAGATAAGATCCAAGGGGAATTTCCTCTCCCATTAATAAAGAGCAAGGCAATTGCCTTGGATTCACTGATTTAAATGACTAATGCTATGAAAACTAGTGTGATGCATCATGTGAAACTAATAAACAATTATCCACATGAAGCTATGTAGTTCAAATTTGTTATTATCATTTATTCGACTACAACACAGGTCCTGTAAGCTTAACAACAGAACAATGATGAATTTAATCTTGCAATTAAATGTACATTTCAAAGAAGAATGACTAATGAGTAAGACCCACTGAACAGCTATTGGTACATTTTTTTCCAATGTAAATAAATTTTAATATTGAACGTTTTGTTGTAAATTTGCTTGTTATATTCAACAAACGTTTGCGTTTGTTATCTTAAACTTACCTTATGTGCTCAAAAATAATTAAATTTCGAAATGAAGTATTTAAGTGATTGAGGTGTAATATTTCATCTACTTCAGAATGACCCCCTTTTACAGCCAAATTTTTCTGTCCTGCAAGTGTCTGCTAATGAGAGGTTTCACTGTATGTGTGTGCGTATATATATATATACACACACATATATATATATATATGAAGGTTCAACAAATCACAGCAAGCTGTATTCACCCACCTTAAAAGGAAAACTTAGGAACTTAATAGGAAAAGGGAGATTTCTTATTTGTGCGAACTTCAAACATTTAGTTGCCAGTGGTGACTGGATTTGTTCAGTCCTGTGTGTGCACATATTCATAATCATTGGCCTTCACATAAAATCTAACATTTTGAATGCACAAGTATGTTTCATTTGTTGGTATTTGAATGTGCAAGTGCACTTAAGGCTCACTGAGGGCCAATAATTTTAAATATTAACGATCTTAAATAATTTGTTAAAAATGTTAATTTTTAATGTTGTTGTTTCACCCTTTCAGTTCCATAGACAAGATTTAAATTTTACGTATAATAAATGCGTTGTGGTCTCCACAAGGACAGATCTAAAAAATATTTTTGGGGGTGCAAAGTGTGAAAACCAATGCAAAAATATATGGAAGAGTAAATTCATTATTCTTGGAGAGGGTGTACACCCCCTGGATCGACCCCTTGGATGGTTATAAATGCCATCTACAGACCAACTGAGCTGGGTTTGCAAGAGTAAAGCCACTAAGCATTATCGTATGCAAGAGGGTGTTGATGCAATGAAATTTTGCATTTTTAATATAGGAATATGTCACTTGTAGCTGTGTAACCCCCCAATTCAGCATATAACCCCTTTATGAACTTTCTATGTACGCCCATGCCACTAAGCATGGTTGCGTGTAAATGTACCATGGCTTGGAGGTCATGCTGAGCTGTCAGCCTCATCATGACCCTTAGCATAAATGCAACAAAGCACTGGTGTACAGGGGGTGTTGATGGGGGTTGTAACCCCCCATTGCAATGAAATTTTGTATATTTAACATAGGAAAATGTGAGTTGTAGCTCTGTAATCCTCCTATTGAGCCTATAACCCCTTCCCTTACGAACTTTCTGCATACGCCTATGCAACAAAGGTATGAGAAATAGTGCCTGTGCTCATGACCTTTGAACTTCTCAGGGAAGGTTTGATCCTCAGTTGGCCAGTATAGTCATGTAGACACACGTAATGACCCAACAGTCACATTAGCTCAGATGGCGTCTTACAGTCTTAATACAGATAAAAACATAGGATTAAAGCCATGACCTTTAATTTGTCTGATCTACATTTAATTCTTAATGAGTTTGATTTAGCGTATACGACATAGAAAATTTGGAGCATTTGGTTTGAACATCATTACAGTAAACTTGAAGCATTTGTTTTAGATATCATTTAAGTAAACTTGGAGCATTTGGTTTGGATATCAATACAGTAAACTTAGACTAGTCCACTTAGATAATCTCTCAATACAATCGCGGAATAGAAAAAGACACACTTCAGTAAAGCTATGACCTTTGAACTCTCTATTCTATATTCTATAGACATTAAAGTAAACAGACCAGTCCATATAACCTCTTCGTATATTCTCGGAATAGAAAAAGTCAGATCTAAGTAAGGCTATGACCTTTGAACTCTCCCTTCTACATTCTATTACAAGTGGACTTGTTTGGGTGTAAATGTGGTATGGTTAGGACATTGCAATATGGTCTCAGCTCAAATGACCTATTAATGCAGAACAGAGAAAGTATGAAAAAAAGCTATGACCTTTTAATGCTGTTTTATGGTTTTTCTGTAGAGAAAAATGTTATTTCTTACGCAGGACTATAGCTAGAAGATGAAGGGGTGGGGTGAAGCTTTAAAAGCTACAAGGCAGGAGTTTAGAATTTATTAATGCTTTTATGTGTTTTATTAGTATTTAATATACTAATTTAATTTTATTAGTATTTAATATACCGGGTGATCCAAATTAAACAGGAGGTGTTTAGACCTCTCTGTAGAGAAAACTACTCTGTCAATTTCACCCAAATTTCGTACACATGCTCCCCTGAGTATGCGGTTTTGATTTCTGAAAGAAAAAAAATTGAGTTCATATTTCGGCCGCTAGGGAAGGAAATGGTGCTGCGGAGCAGGCAATTTATTAATATTAACAACGAAAAAGTGTTTTAACATGCAATAACCTTTATTGCAATCACATGAAATTAACTACAAATTACAGTATACCATAGGTATGACTAAAAAAAGATTTGTGCAATAACTTTATTGCTATCACATGTGGAACCACACTATCATCACAGACACGGCTCGATATGTCCCCCGTCTCTTTGCTCTAGAAATTGCATTCGATGCACAACACATTCCACGGCAGAACGTAACTCATTCGCTTGGAGGTGGGATACATGTTGCGAAATTCTGTCTTTTAAGACTGCTAAGTTCGGAACATTGCCTTTATAAACGCAGCTCTTTAAATATCCCCACAGCCAAAAGTCACAAGGGTTAAGATCGGGTGACCGAGGCGGCCAAGATGTTGAAAATGACCTGCTAATCACTCTGTCATCCGAAAAGTTTTGCCGTAATAATGTTTGAACAGGCAACGCGATGTGCGGGGGTGCACCATCTTGCATGAAAATTGTAGTGTCAAGACAATTTCTCTGTTGAAGCGAAGGAATGACAAAGTTCCGGAGCATAAATGCATACCTAGAGCCAGTAACAGAACATGTCATTGGCCCCGAGGCCGTATTTTCTTCAAAGAAGTAAGGACCAATGACGAAAGATGAGGTGAAGCCACACCACACTGTCACTTTTGGAGCATGCAACGGAATTTGTTGATGAACGTGGGGATTTGTGTCAGACCAAATACGGCAGTTACGTGTGTTTACAGCGCCATTCAAGTGGAAATGGGCCTCATCACTCCACAGTATCTGCCAAGGCCATTCATCATCCACTGTCATCCGAGCAATGAACATCAAAGCAAATGTTTTCCGCACGTCATTATCACCAGAAAGCAATTGCTGAGTGTGGGCTATCTTATATGGATAAAACTTCAGGACATTTCTCATAACTCTCCACACTGTCGTATATGGCATGTCCAATTCCCGTGATATCGCACGTGCACTACTGCTACCATGTGCACTTGCTGCTTCCTGCTCAACTACTGCATTTGCAACTTCTTCAAATTGCTGCACTCGAGTTGGTTTGCGGCATCGTCCTGGTTTAACGGTGAATGTTCCGCTCTTTTCGGAATGCAAGATTATTTTTCGAAGATTTGTAATTGTGAGAGTGCCTCTGCGTAAACCTTTTACCTGCCGAAATGCTTTAAGTGCCGCAGAAGCATTGTTATTTCGTTGATAAAAGAGCTTAACAAGTAACGCGCGATCTGGTAAAGTAAGTTTCATGACGGAGTCCTCGTATGGTGGAAAAATGCTTCACGACTCCTTATATAGGCAGAGGATGTTGCGCATGTTAAGTAATATGTAAATTGTTTGCTCCGCAGCGCCATTTCCTCCCCTAGCGGCCGAAATATGAACTAAATTGTTTCTTTCAGAAATCGAAACCGCATACTTAGGGGAGCATAAAATGTTTTAATGAAGCTGATTAATTTTTAGTACTGCACACTTTAACAGAACTTCACAGACGTGAAACAATTTGGCGCAGAATGACTGTCGCTGTTGTTGCATCATAAAAAAGCAACCAACTAACCAACCAACCATGGGACAATACAGGTGGAATATATAAATAATGTAAAAATTGGTGTATGCGAACAAATCATTTTTAGGAATGAAGTCGAACTAATACATTTGACATTAAATTAATAGATGTCTTAACATGAATTCTCGTTGAAAATTTGTAGAGGTATATTGAAATTGATATATAATTTACATTCTTCTTACTATAGACTGAACAAAGACTTGAAACATTTGTAAAAAAAAAAAAAAAAAAATGTCCTTTTTTATAATGTATACATAATGTATTACATAACAGTTGCTATAAAAATCTGTTTTAAATATGGTTTTAATGTTAAAGAACACTTTCCATTGAGGTATACAGTTTCATACAAAACAAATTTCTATAATAATCTGTTTTGAGGAAAAACGGATATTTTCCAGGAGGTGAGGGCTAATTATATTTTGAGGTGAGGGGAGGGGCTTAGCCCCTCCTGGCCATTCCCCTTCTTCTCTGCCACCATAATGAATTGAACTGACTATATGATTACTGTGGTAGCAATTTGCCAAAATTTTAACACCCAGTTTGTTATGTTGAAAAAAGTTTTCCAACTGGTTCGCTATGAAGCATATTAAAGAGAAAAGTGAATTGGTTCTTATTTTTTACAAATATCTTAACCAATTCTTGAGAATTATTGCCAGCTGACTATTGGACTAGCATAAACATTCATCACTCCTGATGGAGCTAAATCTTGGAAATTGTTTTTTTTTTACAAAATGTGAAGATACTTGTAAGAGTGTTTTTTTTCTGCAATAATTGACAACACTGCATATCATAACATTTGCTGATCAGTAAGCTCTGAATTAAAGCTAAAGCATTTATGTGAATTCGTGTTTTATTTGCAGTCCATCATCGGCACGACCATCTAGTTCGCGGCCTGCTCCACCTCGAATACGAATTCGGCATATTGTAGAAAATGACGAAACAATGTAAGTTGTGGTCAGTTTCTTTATTCCATTTGATTAACAGAGTTTCATTATCTCATATATATTTATTAATTCATAGAAATTTAACTGGAGAAGCATCAGTATATTGGTCTAGAACAGGGTTGTCCAACCTTTTTGGTCAGCGGGCCATTTACAAATTTTTCACGGATCTCGTGGGCCAGTGATTTCAGCGAGTTTTGTAAAAAAACAAAACAAAAGCTAATTACAAAAAGCCTCTCTTCAGAGCTTCTTCTGATTATTTATTTGTTCACTTACGATTTGAAAAGGGGTTACTCATGCAGTTTTTTTTTTTTTTTTCGATTTTTGAAAAAAGAAGTCTAAAATTTTTCTGAATATTTTTTTCATTCCAAATAGTTGCTCTCGGCTAGATTAACACTTGGTGGGCCGGATTGTGGCCTGTGGGCCTTACGCTGGACAACTCTGGACTAGAATGTCAACAGATTGGTTAAAGATGTTTACACTAATCTAAAATGTCAAAATACTTGTAACGGATGCATACACCAGTATACAATATTAGTATGTTCTTCTAGAGTGTGAAGGATGTTAGTACATCATTCTACAATGCCTGAATTCTGGTCAAGTACCGGTCCAGAATATTAGTACACTGATTAAGGTGTACATAGAAGGTATTAATTGTGACATAGGCTTGTATATATACAGTGATGAAATTCTCAACTGTATTCCAAAAGACTGTCAATGGTCTAAGAAACGTTTTCAAATAAGATGGATGAAACAAAGTGTAAACGAAGTAGAACGAGGTAGAAAGCAAGGTAAAGTGTAAACAAGGTAGCTGCTAATTTTTTTTGACACCTATATACAGTGGCATTTCTAGGCTAAAGCTGGGGGCATGGCCCCCCAAATTAACTGGATTTTATTATTCTGTCTATGTGCAGGTGCCGCCAGAGGCACCTATGCATATAAGCAGGAGTTTGTGACCCCCCAATTTCTTTGTCCAGAATCGCTGCTGCCTACATATAAGCTCAGACAAGTGCTTTTTCTTCTTTGTGAAAAAGCTCTAGTTTGAGCTTATGCGTGGGTGTAAAAAAAGATTAACGATCTCAATTCCATGTGAAAAATTTAAAAAAAAACATGCCTGGTTGTTTTATGTGTAGGCTAATTTGACAATTGTGTTAACCCTGAGGGGATTAACAATATCTTAACCCTGAGAAGGGTAACAATAATTTAACCCTGAGAAGGGTAACAATAATTTAACCTCAGGAGGGTAACAACATCTTAACCTTGAGAGGGGTAACAATAACTTAACTCTGAGAAAGGTAACAATATCTTAACCCTTAACATCTTAACCCTAAGAAGAGTAACATCTTAACCCTGAGAAGGGTAACAATATCTTAATCCCGAGAAAGGTAACAATATCTTAACCCTGAGAAGGGTAACAATATCTCAACCCTGAGAAGCATAACAATATCTCAACCCTGAGAAGGGTAACAATATCTTAACCCTGAGAAGCATAACAATATCTTAACCCTGAGAAGGGTAACGATGTCTTACAAAGTAACATAGAAATAAAATTGCTCAAAACAGAGTTGCATGAATGACCCTTGGGGTGACCATCATCCAGCAATACATACACAGTTGTGGAACATGAAGATGAAATATATTATACAGACAAATAAATGACAACTATGTTGTTTTGTGTTACTCAGTAATAGGCCACCGACAGCCAAACCTGCTGTAGAAAATGTGATATTGTATCCAACTCAGCAGTCAGAAGATGAAGAGGAGGAGGAAACGTTCGTTGTTGCCGAGGAACCACCTATAGATCTACAACCACCCGAGGTATGCATTGTATTTATAAGTTCACATAGTAGCATTAATGTTTTAATGTTATAATCTCTCAAGAGAGAGAGAGAGAGAGAAAATCCCCTTTCGACAACCATATTTATAAGAAGAAAACAGTGAAAGGCTGATCTCGATAACCTAGTGATTAGGAGCGACTGTTATCCAAAGGTTTGAGACAAACTTCAGGCTTTGCAATCTTCTCCGATGATGGTAAATCATAAATAGGTTTGCTCTGCACAGGTTCATAGCCAGACACTTGTTATGGAGGGTACTCAAAAAGCTACTGGGGCTTAAAATTCGTAAATGCTTTTGCTGTATTTTATTAATACATTTAATTAAATAAATTTTTAATGTGAATTTTGCATTGAAATTTAAAAATTTAGTATCTGGAATTTTCTATCCTTATTGCAAACTATATATTAAACAACTTCTGTAAAACATTGCATACACCACATATCTGTAAAAGCTATTTTGAATACATTTCTAACATCAAAGAACAATTTCCATTGTCATATATAATTTCATATAAAACAAATTCAAAATAAACTCTACAATATTTTATATCTAAAAAATTCTGGTGGTGGGGGGGGGCTCAGTCCCCTATAGCATCAGCCTGCCTATGGCTCTGTTCTGCAGTAATACTATGCCTAGCTTGCTGTTAAAAAAAGTTTAAAGTTTAAAAAACGTTTAAAGTTCGATTTCCATTGATTCTCCCCCCACCCCCACCCCCCAAAAAAACAAAAACATACCGATTAACTATTGACTGCAATCCAGTGTTTTTTTAATGCCTTAAGAGATTCAAATTCCTTGTGGAAAATGTAAGTCCATGGCCCTATGGTTGCATAGTGGTAATGCATTCATCTAATGTGCCATTAACCCAGGTTTGATGCCCAGTGGTATCATGGAATGCATGCCATTCTTCTCCCACCATAATCTCCACCATTCTCAATTAGTTTTCATCGCGGACCACTTTGGACCTTTTTTTTTTTCCCTGCTAGAAATTTTATGATTCAATGAAACAGCAGCCTACGGACTGGATCTGGCCTGTTGGCTACCTATTGAGAATCACTACTGTAGGTCCTGGTACAGCACTAGTATTTCTATCCTTGTACCATAAAAACACATACATGGGTTCCAATTAGAACCAAAAGTGTGGATATAAAAGAAATTAATTCCTATAATTAGTCCTCCATAATTTAAATGGGGGGAGGGGTTGAGGTATATATATATGTTCTTTTATGGGAGGGGGGGGAAGCAAAGGTTGAGGAATTATGTAAAGGAAAGGAAAAAAAAACCTGTGCATCTTTCCACAGCCATCATTTAGGGCAGAAATGTTACAAGGGGAGCAGTTGCTCTCCTTGCAACACCCCCCCCACACTTCCTGAGTATGCTTCTGAGGGAGAGCTTCCTCTCTGAGATATATTGCTATGTATTGCAAGCTGCTGCATAGTGATAAAATGAATGCAAAGAACTTTTAACATTGAAAACATTTTTACTGAACTTAAATCCATAAAATTCATCACATTTTTTCATCGTGCCATAAGTAAGGTAGTTTATGTAACCGAAGATTGTAATGTAATATTTCTAATGTTATCTTATTTTTAAACTAATTGAACATTTTTTTAGCCACCAATTCCAGTGCCTGAAGCCACTCCAGATGAAGATAAAGGCAAGTAATTTTCTAGTAGCGACTTTAGAATAATATGAGAAAATTTTACTGAGATCGAGAAAAATTATGGAAATTTTAGTCTGACATAGTTGCCTTTTGTGAAGCTTTTTTTTTATCAAAGTTCGATTTGTATGTTTATAAGTTTACTAAAATATCCATTGCTTAACTGTAAATATTGGTCCTATATTTTGATTTTTCCTGTGTTTTCGCCGTTCATAGTCCTGTGGTGGCCCAGTGGTAACACATTTGCCTTCCATGAAGTTATCCTGGGTTTGACTCCCAACTGTACAAAAAAAAAAGGAATGCTTACAGACTAATTGCTCATTGTAGTCTGGGGGTTGGTTTCCTGGGCCTTAGGAGGTTCAGATTCTTTGAAAAACTGTAGGTCCCCGTGCAGTATGACTCTTTCTATCCTCGTACTGTAAACTTGCACAAAAAGAACAAACCACTGTTCATATTAGGAAATGTGGAAATGTAAAGATAATGCGTCAAAGATATTGAAAAGCAATGCAAGAAAGATATTGAAAAATAATGTAATAAAAGTATTGAAAGATAATCTAACAAAAGTATTCAAGAATAATTTAACAAAGAAATTAAAAGATCGTGTAACAACTTTATTCTCCTTTTCAGCACTTATTTAAAAATTGGGATTTTGATTGAATCTGAAATTTTACCGTAACAATTCCTTCAGTGTAGTTGCAGTGTGAGACTGTATTCTTGATACCAGGCTTTGTGATTAATGGAATGGAAATTTTCAGTTTATTGTTGTATATTACACTTACATCTAATTATTATATCCGTTACTTCTATTTATTGCTTGCAGCAATTAATGATGAATTTGGGTCTCATTTTAAACTATTCAGTCCAAATAACTTTAATCGGTTTTGGAGCGTTAAATTTTAAACATTAGTTTGAGATATTAATGTGCTTTGAGTGAAAGAATCATTTCTGCATTCTTTACAGACTAAACCTAGACTAAAGCTGTAAAAAAAAACCCCTCCTGCACAGGTTTTTGATGTATCTAGGTGGTACGGGGCCGGATTAAGGCCATAGTGGGCCTCGGGGCACACAAAAAGATGGGCCCTACTCCTCCCCTGTATTGCACAGACAAAGTTCACTCCACTAGCCAACAATGCACTGAACATTTTAAAATTATATTAATTGTAATGTTTTATACAGTAAGGTAATGAACAGTCTGCCCATAAGCTTGTGCTTTGGTTGCTACAAATTTTTTAATAATGTCTCCCAAATTAACTTTTACTTCTGCAGTATGATCCGATTCAATTGATAACCACGCTTTCAGACTTCAGAAGTAAAATCTAATTCGGAAACGAAATGTTTCAAAAACGCAAGTATTTTTAGCATGCTGGTTGTTGTGCTGGGCCCTGTGGGTAATCCGGCCTTGAGGTGGCAGTCCTGTTTATATAAATTATCATGTTAAAATGCACAAATAACTTTTATTGTGTACGAATGGCAAATTATTTCATTTCAGGCAGCCTTGTGAAACAGCTCCTGGAAACGAAAAAGGATTTAGAAGGAGGAAGTCAACAAGTAAAGAAGACGGAAATCGTAAGGACCTGTGTTTAAACTGTCTTGGGAATCGTTGAGGGGCAGCCTTTTGTACAGAATTTCAAAGTGTGTGTGTGTGTGTGTGGGTAACACTCTGCGCACAGCCTTGGTTGGGGGGAAAGTAAACAAGTATTGAGGATATCACTGTTAAAGCTGAAATTGGAAAATGGGCTAGGTTTATCATAAGACGTATTGACTAGTAAGGGAACAACGGAAATTCTTAGTGGGGTTTCAGAAGACCCTTAAAGGCCAAAGAAATCCTTTCGGGCAAGATGTATTGCTGATATAAGAATACAGATTAGGGTAACATGGAAACAAATTGTTTAGAATAGATGGCACCTTGAGAGATTTTTATCCTGTATGGATAGGCAGGCAATGATCGAATTCGAAAAATTCCTAAATTCATATTGTAATTTTTGCAATGAAAAATTTACAGAAATGGAAGAAAAAAAAAGGATAAGTAAATTTTTTAATACCGTAAAGACAAGACCTTTATTTACTATTCTGTAAGTGATTCTCGAGGTAGAATAGTTTAGTAATATTTTGGATTTCTTCCAATAGAAGGTCCTTTCTGAAGTATTGAAGGTCCCTGGTGTACAAGAAAACTCATAAGTAGCGAGGAGAGTTACAGCTCCATATATACATGTACAAAATTCTATTATAATGGGGGATATCAACTTCCCCCACCCTCCCTTGCACATACCTATGGTCCCTTTTTCAATGAGTCCCAGGTTTGAGAAGTCCAACTAAATTATTTAGTGTGAAAAGAAGAACTGTTTTCCATATTTCATTTCTTAAAAAATAAATTTTGAAAGTAATAAATCTTGGTATTCATTAATTCTTCCCCACTACTTACGAAGGACAAGTCTCAGATGTCGACTGCAGCTACTCATCGTGCCAGGGAAGCGTCAAACAAAGAGCTTGAGCAGCTACGCCTCTTCATACAAAGTGTGAGTAAGACGGCGAATCCTTTGGGAAAGATGTTAGACTACTTGCAGGAGGATGTTGACTCCATGAAAATGGAACTGAAAATGTGGAAAGCAGAACACAAAGAAAATCTCATAGCTCTTAAAAAGGAGAAGAAGTGAGTATATTTGAAGTAATTTATGCAAAATAATTTATAATTATTGTCTTTGTAATTACTTTTCAATGAAGTGTTCTCCAGAATTCCAAAAATATATACTGTCTGTGTGTCCTGCATTTTTGTTGTGTGATGCATGTGTAGTAACATAAATTACAACCACACGTATTACATTACATGTATAATGAATTTTCTCTGAGATTTTTCTTGTAGAGTAAGAGGCCTATATGTATGATAATTACATTAATGTTAGCCCAATCTTTTATATGAAAAATGTGTTTGACACAATTAATCGCTTAAAAAACATGAGGATGTGGATATGAAAATTCTATTTACCAGTGGTGGTTTGTGGCGAGATTTTAGGGTATGTGCATGAAGCCAATTCACCAAAACCCAAAGTTACCGTAAATTTCTTTTTTATTTACTGAATGAGGTAAAAACCTGTTTCTTAACGAGTATAGGTCTTAAATTGACATGCTTTTGTTGAATTAGCCTTCATGTACACACCCTAAAATCTCGCCACGAGCACTGCTATTTACCCATTTCAATTATAAGATAGTGGTGTGTGTTCTATTTTGTTACTGGACAAGCCTTTGTAGGTTTTAATGAAGACATTTGTAGGTTGTTGGGTGAAGCACGTACAGGCTTCAGCAGATACATTTACAAGTTTCATCAGCATTTGCATTGCAGGTTTCAGCAGCACTTGCATTGCTGGTTTCAGTAGAAGTATTAATGTTTTCGTGGGGACATTCATTATGCAGAGCATTAAAGTATTCCTATGGCGGCTGTTACAGCTTTTGGATTTACTGGGCTAGATTTGGTCTATGTAAATTTGATTTTGTGTAAATGTGTCATACTTTGAAAGTTAGATCGAGCTGTCTGTCCAGTGCCAGATAACCTGTTAAGCAGTGTTGGGGTATCAAAATACAAGCAAACCTTAATTTAACTGTACACTTAAACCTTGTTAACACAAACACTAAGGGGGCCAAAGGATATATTCATGTTAAGAGTAGGTTTGCGTTATCCAGAAAGGATGGGATTATGTTACTAAGTTATTTATTCCACCTCCAATTATCGTGTACATATATTTCATGTATATTTCATTTTTTATATCGTATGCATATTTTGTAATAAAAATAAAAGTAGTGTATACGTACCTTTAAAGTCCACATCATGTACAGATGACTTGAAAGATCCCTGTATCTTATTATATGTACATATTATTATATAGTCAAACTGATTAACCACACAAGTAACTTCGGTTTTTTTAAAATCATCCATAAAATGCTTCTTGAAATCCCAGATTTTACGGCAATTTCTATTTTATTTGCCTTGCATAATTTTTTAGTTTTAGAATTTTTAGTTTTTTTTTTTTTTGTAAACGACGACTTCTGCGCTCTGCAAATCATTTTTACACTTAAACATTGAAGGAATCCAGCATAAAACTGTTCTGTATAAAATACACACCAAAACGAATCTGCTTTCAACTGTCTTATAGTGTGAATTTAGGGGTATGATGGAAATGAAACAATGAAATTGTTCCACCCTGGTCATGTCAATTCTTCAGGGTGATCAGAATAATGGGCAGCATTATTTTGATCTTCTCTGGAACTCGTTATTTCAAAGAAAAACTAGAATATTGAAAAAAAAATTTTTTTCATGGAGAGATTTGGAAAAGCATAGTTTGTTTGTGTTAAGGAAAGGATATTTTCCAAGGGCCATTGAGTATCAGTTCGTATTAAATGGTACTTCATGTTAAAAGTAAAAGCGTAGGAATTCTTATGCTATTTTATGGGAATTTAAGAAGCAGTTCATGTTAAAAAGGTTTGATTGTATTTTCTGAAATATCTATCTCATAAGTATATTTATTTTCGAGGTTTTTTTTTTATAAAATTAATACATGTGTTTTATTATGAAGTATTACAGAATCTACATTGGAACCTCTGAGAGTGCAATTAGATGATTTAGACCAAGTTGTCCAAGACCAGTTAGATGCCAACAGTGCATTGAAAGCAGCAATTCTCAGAAACGATGAAAGAATACAAAGAATGCTTGCAGGATTGAGGCGAAAGTCTTGACCACTCGTAAATGAAACAATCTCTGTTTTTTTTTGGCCATTCGAAATTTCTCAGCGAGGGTTTTTGCCATGGCATCTTGTGTTTTTTGCACCTTGTGTATTATATGATGACAAAATAAATCTCAAACAGGGGTATTCGTTTAAATATGCAGACGTTTATATAAGTGCACGTAGATAATTTGTTTTGCACATTTATATACTGATGGTGTTTCTGTCGCTTGGGTGACATTACATCCGTTCCGTTGGTACACATTTGATGGTGTAATGTTGATTTGTTTGAGAACGTTTAATTATCATTAATTGCTTTGTTGTTGATGTATGGTTAACTATTATTGCATGTTAAGAAATACTACCATGCCATTGGTGAAACTAGTCATGAGGTTTGTGAGGCTATAGCCCTTCCATGTTCTGTACATTGCACTCATTGGTAATTTTCACAGTTTAAGAGGCTGTTTTGTATTTTTTACAAGGAGGGCTATGTCCTCACCCGAGTTACGCCATTGTGCAATGTGTGTCAGGGAAGGTAATTTTTATTATTTTACCAGTGCAATGTGTACATTCTATTTGTTCAGATTTTTATTTTATGTTTTTTTTTTCTTGTGGTTCAACTGGTTCGAGATTTTAAAATATGTTTGTTTAAACTGTTGTTTCTTCATTTTACAAAAATAGTTTTATTATGTACTATTTGAATGAGTGAAGTTTGATTGTTGGCAGATAGTCTTTGTGAGTATCCAAAGGCAACTGGGTTTCCATCTACTTTTTGAAATAGTATTATTTTAAAATCCTTTGAGCTGAAACTGACAAATTGAAATTTTTTTTTAATTAAACAAAAAAATGAAATGTGAAAAAGAAGTAATAAACAGTTGATTTTCTGGTGGCCTCAATACCCTTCCCCTGCAGATAGGGGAAAGTGTGTAGTTGGAAATGAAGAGCAATTACTAATATTTAGGAGTAATCGGGGGTGTTCATCGCCCCTCTCTCAAAATAGAAATATACGCATATGGAACTGTATGTATATTTCATTTGAAATGCTACTATACACTGGTTCTTAAATTTTTCAAACCGGTTTCTATTTTTTAGGATGTCAAATATTTGTGACCCACCTGCCTTTAATAGATATGTGGTGCAGGAAGGTATTTGTTAATGTGTGTGTGTGTGTTTTTATGAAACATATTGTGTAATACATTTGTCTACAATTTCAGATAATTACAAAATTTTCACGACCCATAGATTGGGAATCAAAATAAACTGTGGCTCGCAAGCCACATGCCGTTATTTGGTTACGTATGTGTGTCTAAAGTAAAATTTAAAATAAAACTATTGTAGTTCCATTTATTAAATTTTTAAAGGATTTTATTCACTTTAATTTTTCATTTGTTTTATAGGTCTCGCAAAATTTTATGCACTAAGATGTACAAAGCGTGACCTCAGGGAGGGGAAAGCCGAGCGTGAAGGGAGTATATGAGAAAGTGGAGAGGATGGTTGAGTACATAGTAGGTGGGGCAGCTAAATTTTATATTTTAAAGTGTACTAAAAATTGTACTTTATGGTGGACGTTTTATCACAATGGAATCAGCTCAATCTTAAATTACAATGTATGGGAAATTCTATGTTTTCAAAGGTAAAAGATGTTACTTTGTTTGAAAAGAAATTTATTTTGTTTGCTGAAGATTTAGAGAAGGAAACTTTAGTTCATTTCTCAAAGGGTTTTATTTGTTGATGAGAAAACATTTCTCTCATTAACAAAGATTATTTTAAGGCAGCAGTCTTAAACACGCGACGATCTTTCCAAGGGTTTCAGGAAATCAGAAATGATAAGGCGACTCTAGCTTTTATTACAAAGCTTCCTAATGCTAATGTGAAGGAATTAAAAATTTCTCCATTTGACGTGGCTAATTTTGAAATACAATTGCTGCTGCTGCACTTCACAAAGACTTTTGGAGCTTCAAATTTGTATGTTTTGTTACTGAAGTAGAAGAGCTGAAAAAAGAAAAACAGTCTGTGATTTTACAGTATAAGCAGATTGCTGTAAAAGACCTATAAAAGACCGACTTAATAATTTTCAGTACTTGGAATAGTCTTCTGGACTCGTATTATGAGCTGAAGAAATTTACATATGGTCCAATAAATTCTAATTGATTTAAATATGAGCATTTGCTTAAATTTATTATTTGTATTAAATTTATTATTTTCATATTATTTATATTAAATTTATTATTTTAACATTATTTATATTAAATTTATTATCTTAATATTATTTATATTAAATTTATTATTTTGATATTATTTATATTGCTAAATTTATTATATTTCACTCAGAGTTGATTTAAATATGAGTTGAAGTACCCTACATATATGTTTCTTTCGGGTATCTCAAGTTTATGTATTTATGTGCACAATCATCCGGAATTTCATTAAATATAAATTGAGGGACCAAATTGTTGATACTAACTTGAAATCATGCCCAAATTAAGAATGATTAGTTGCAAACTATAATACAGAAACTTTCTAAGGAAAATGTAAATTATTGCTCAAGGGCTGATTAAATAAAACCATCGAAAGCAATTGTGTGATTTTTCTTCATTTATAAAGATTTAATATTGCAACTTGTTAAAAATTATTCTTATTTTTATTTATGGGCATATTTATAGCTCTTAAATAATTTTAAATTGCTACAGTGTTATGCCTATTCTTCATCTTAAAGTTTCCGATCCCCAAGCAGGCGGGAGAAAGGTACATGGGCAATCATCAGCATTCCTTCCGATTTTTTGTTTGTTTTGGATTTTTTATGGCGCAAGAGCATCTGGGCTATACTGCACCATCCTTCCGATTTCAACTTACAACTAGAGAATTATTACGGAAATGCAATTGTTGAACTATAACTATATTTATGAAAAATTTTCTGTTAAAAATCTAGCATTCATACAAAGTGACCACATCATTTGAAAATTGTTTTTGTTTTTAGCTAGTGGAAGAAGGGGCGATGCACATTAGTAATTATAACATGATCTCTGTATTAAACAAATAAATGTAGTTTTTAATTTTATATCATACTATTCTTTAACAACATAAAAAACCAAGATGAAAAGTGTATTCTTGAGTGTGTGTTCGCCTCCTGAATGAGACAATCCCATAGGAATCTATTTTGTGAATTGAGTAAAAAAAAGTATTTAAAGAACTCATCAAAACCAATTTTACTATGTGAAGGTGAGAATAATTAACTTGATTAGTTGATGAATTATCGTTTTGCAGTTTAACCTAATTTGATTGTGGAAGCGTATATTGAAGTGTGGAATAGAGGTGTTAATAAGTATGATGCAGAAGAATAACAATATCCAGCAGCCGTTTTAGACGACACTCATCATTTAAAAATCTTCATATAGCAAATCAACACCATGCTGAATTTGCTTTCCTGAGACCACAAAACACCATCGTTAAAAGGAAATGGTCATTAATTGGACCATCACCGAAAGATTACTCTAATTGACTTCTAAAAGCTATGCAGTAATCTATAATAGAGTGGAAGAAGATCGCCAAAGCATGGGAGTATGAGAAAGGTCTTGAATAGAGAAAAAAGTACGACGATCGTTAAGGAGGCCCAAGTCTTTTTAGGGACTGTGGCACCGAAGATGATGATGCTGTAATCTATTGCTACAGTGGCATTTTACTCAACGACCATTTCTGTTTAATGATAGTATTTGCAGTCACAGCAAGTGCTCCATAGAATTACATGCATTTCGATTATTGTTTTTCTGTTTACCACTTTTTTTCTCTCCTTACCTTGGATAATAATTAAGTACCCACTCATATATATATAATATAATATAATACTATATATAATAATAACTGAGTGCCTACTTAATAAGAGAGATTACTATATGTATATATATAGGGTGTTCCAGAATAGATGTACCACCCTTAATAACTCAAGTTCTTTTCAGTGGAAAAGGTCTGTATCTCAGTTAAAAGATTTTTTAATGCACTACCTTTCTGTATCATGAAGAATCCTGTAGAAATATGGAGTGTGTTAAAAGAGACAAAATACACTTCTTCTGTTATTTCAAATTGCATCCTATGTATTTTTTTTTTACTTAAAAAAAAAAGAAGCTTCTAATCTAATCGTGGTTTTAACAAGTCCAAAATGGATGTTCTGAGGTGAATAGAACTGGAGGTATTAAGAGTTGAAGTTTTACATATGCATCATTTTTACGTACTGTGGCTGTTTCCACTAAAAAATTGTTTTTGTCAGAAGTCAATATTACGAGAAAGAAAAAGTGTCACAATTTCATACTTTACCAGTAAGAAGGGCACTACGCTATGATTTATGGCTTTAATGAGACCAGTTCTGTGAACACAACGAGACTAATATTAAATTTTACGGAATTTAATATTCACGGAAATGTTTAATGTAAATAAAATTACTAGTGTTTTGTGTTTGTCTTTTAATTAGTAACTTTTTGTAGATTTTTTTTACTTGGTGAATATATGCATCATTTGTTGAACTCCAACTCACAGTATCTCCTGTTTTGTTTTCTGTAGAGAATCTGTTTCAGTGTCGTTAGTGCTATAAATTATAGTGTGATGCCTCAGCATATTACCACTAGCAGTGTATGAAATTATGACACAATACTTAATAATGTAAATGTTAATAGCTCTTAAGCAATTTAATACATATATTAAACTTCAACTCGTAATATCTCCAGTTCTGTTCATCTTGGAAAACCCATTTTGGCCTCGTTAGAACCATAATCAGGTAAGTTTTTTTTTATGTAAAAAAATTATATATTGTGCAATTTAAAATAAAAGAGAGAAAAAGTGTGTCACACATCGTCCTTCTTTCTACGGGGTTCTTTATGCTATAGAAAGGTAGCACATTAAAACTCCATAAAACGAGATATAAGTGAACTTTTTCCATTGATAAGAACTAGAGTTATTAAGGGTAGTGCAGACATTCTGGGGACACCTTGTATATATATATATATCCTATTTGTTTCTCACTAACCCCCCCTTAAATATACTGCAATTAACGAAAATGCTATTGCCACTATTGTTTAATTTGTAAGCTGACTTATTAATGCAGTGTTTCCCAGCCTTGGGGCCCCAAACTATTTAATAATCTAATGACATATTTATTTAATAATCTACCAATGGTTGTTAACACCCCTGTATTTATACTACAGGCCAATATATTATAATTTTTATATTTAATGCGGTTTCTTACCCGTTAAAAAATATCATAGTGCAAAGCTGGTGGCGACAGACTATTTGATTACTATAGTAAGGGGTCGCAAATTAAAGTTTAGGTTGGTGAAAACACTGTATATAAAAGTATATTTCTATAACTTAACAAAGTTTTGACACTGGCGTAAGGTTTAAAAACACGACGTTTCGGGAGCCAACTGCTCCCTTTGTCAAGTGAAGGCAAGAATTCTGCCTTCACTAGACAAAAGGGGTTTCGTTAGAGGTACTATTTATATTGTTGCTCGTGATACAGCTCATGCAGTAATGTTGCATTCATATAGGTTAAGAGCATTGAAGTCAGTCTTGCTTATGGTTGGCCATCTTGGGCCTCCCGTCATTCACTTCGAAACCATGTCCAATAATACACAGTGAAATGAACCTGTCTAAGGCAGAAACTCACGGGACCGGAAAAAATTCCGTAGTATGCAGGTTTCCGCCTTATGGAGGTTACATGCAAAATAAATACATACATAGTTAAATTCAGTGGTAAGAGATGACTGGATATGCTAATTGTTTTTATTTGTCTCATCTTGCGAACTTTAAGACTAAATTTATTTTCCTTTTGAAGAAGATCAATGAACCGATCTCTTAAAATTTATCAATCATCTTCTGCAGATACCCATTAATATCCGGAACTTTTTTGGAGCAAGTGATGCACAGTCACCGTTCTTGTAAAAGAGCTTCACAAGCAGAGCTTGATCCTTTATTAAACGAGTCATGACAAGCTTCTCAGACGCGGAATAATGAAAATTGCATGTACCTCACAGTTTTACAACAAGTGTAGTGTGTGGTGCGCATGTAATGTCTTTTAATTTGCATATCATGACTAGTATAGCGCCACCTATTGATAAATTTTCAAACTTTTTTTTCTTACGCCAGACGAATTTTCATTCCTTCACATATATTCAGATGAAATTACAAGTCATTCAGACCAGGTGTTCCTTTTTTTTTTTTTACAACCTTTTGAAAATGGGACTTTAATTATAATCACCCTATGTATATATATATATTGTTTTTTTCCGATAAAATCCAGTTCAACTAGATGAGCCATATTTTAAAATTATAATTGTGTAATTTATAATTATAATTATGCTAGCATATAGCAAGCGAAGAAATACATTAAATTGATGTATTTGTTAATGAAAGTTGGGATATCGACATAGGCATAGAGTTATATGGGCTTCGAGCCCCCCCATAACTTGAAATAAATTGCGATTTTACATGCACTGTAATGTATAAACATATTTATACATACAATGTGCTTGAGCCCCTCCCCCCTCCCCAATAATTTTGAAAACTCCATGCTGATGGATATCTAAGTATCTACCCTAACCTTGGGTCTTCATTATCATCTTTGAAAACTGGCTTTACTTTTCTGCCCATCTTCAAAGACTAGCTTTTGCTCCACTCCCATGATTGCGTTACTAGTTGCTATGGAGGGACACGTGGAGTGCAAAATAAAGCACTATGGGCGTTTACATGCAACCTGAACTATTAGGACCATGTGTGAGACACATATATACATCTATGTGAAACAGTGTAGGACAGTGATGAATTTTTGTTTGTATCCATCGTGTTGTTTAATAGAGCTGCCTTATTAAAGGTATACTGGCTTATACCAGACTGGAAATGATATATTTATTCAATGGTTTTAGCTATCATATGCATAGGTATGACAGGAGTACAGGTGTGACTATATCAAAATTTTAAACAAAGTATTGCACCCTTTTTCTGTCACGTTTGTAAATTCTCCACACTAGTCATTGTTGCTCGTGGAGTGTTTTGCCTTGCCTTGTCTAAAAGACTAACAAGGGAACCCCTTTCACTGTTCACTGCACTTAGAGATCAGACCTATAGGAGATGATAGTGCTTGACTTCCTGATCACGAATGTGAATTATTTGTCTGCTAAAATGATATGACAATTTTTTATGAATATTTGAAGTCCAAAAATGACACTTTTTTTCGCCAGGTTTGATATTTTTTAATCGCACTGTATGTGAGTAAAAACAGGTTTGAAGTCTCTAAAATTATGAATTAACGGTTTTATATAAAAGAAATTAATGGATAAAAATAAAAAATTATGTCTCAGCTAATTCAAACCATGTCAAAAAACTAATATGAAAAATGAACTTTTAGCATAGATACTTGGCGAAATTGAGGACAATTTTGAAGGCTACTCCAGGTTTTCGTTCGAGGTAGTTATTTCGTATTATCGCAGCCCATGTCAAGTTTCTTTTACATTTCTTTTTCCAAAATATTATCTCATGAGGAAAAGAAACACATAACTATATAGAACCATGCATACATGAGTATAAATAAATGAAATGTATGAATATATGAGTATCCATATATGAGATGTATGAATATATGAGTATGAATAAATGACGTGTATGAATAATGAAAAGTTGCTATATTTACACAACCTGGATGTGGTCATTGCATATCACATGCTGTTGCAACCATGGAATTTAAAAAAATTGTGAACAAAACTTAATAGTAGGCTATTTGAAAATGCATTTATTGTAATTAGAAAAAATGTGAACAAAATTTCATGAAATGTATTTTATTTCATGAAGTTATTTAACCATAAATTGTGGATTAATTGTTGAATTATGCTCTTTATTTAAAAATGAGAAAAATTAAACTGTGTACATCTCAGGAATGTCGTAAAAGTGTTACAGTACAAAAAAAGAAAAGAGTGAAGCAAAGCAATTGATCACAGTGGGCACATTTTAAGAATGACAGATTTTTGCAATTATCTCGGCTACAATTGTTATATTCAATTTCAAAAGAAATTTCCTCAACATTTTTGAATTTTCCGGGATCATGATCGCTATAACAGCACCTAAACCAAGCATATTGTAATATAGGGCGATATTTTTTAGACTGTAATTGATTGTGAACCAAAGAATGCATTTTTATTATCTCATTTCGATGTCGTATGTCAATATCCATTTCATCGATTGCTATTCTGTTGATTATTTTTTTGTACAAATTTTTTATATTGTCGAAAGAAATAAACATCCAGCGGTTGTATGAGGGATGTTGCTTTGGGGGGTATTTGCAAGGATATACAATTTTCCGGAAAATCTTAATAAGTGTTTGGGTCTGTACTACCTGTCCATGAGTTTAGTAAAACACAGGAAGGAGGAGACATGATGGGTTTCATACAACATTCTACCCACTTTCTCATTTTGATTTTGTCCATTTTTTCCGACTTGGAGCATGTAATATATAAGTTTGGAGGTTGAAATAAATTCTTTTTGACAGTCGGGCCAAATCGTCCCGCAGCTTCTCTTAAACGAAGTAACATTTTCCCTGTCAGTTCCCCATTCATTGATATTATTGGCATTATTGTATATGAATGTGTTCTGCCAAAATCAGACCCTATTAAAGAAAATGTCTGTTTTTCACCTTTATGCGATAGCTGCCTTTAATTTGGAAGAAAATAATTAAAACCACTTTGATCAGAGTTAAAAATCTGTTGGGGGATTATAATATTAGCAGTAACATTTCTCGTATGCA
>QLNU02003225.1:15738833-15748956 GCA_006491805.2 Dysdera silvatica | reverse complement strand
ACGGGTGTTTCAGAGATTAAAAAGTTGCCAGTGGTGTACTGGAGGATGGGAAAGGAGTAGGATAAAGTGCTATTAGATATTAAAGCTAAATTTGAACAAAAAAGTCATGCCTGGCCAAAAACATTAGCTAGATTTAGCTAAAAAGGCAAAATCGAAGATTTCTTTTACATCACATGAAAATTATGCGACATGTAAGTTACAGTACCTGCACCCATATCTGAGTTCGCTATTTTCAAAGAAAATATAAAATTCAGCGATCAATTGCAAATATCCTCACTGTCACTTTTTTAAAAAAGAAAGATGGCATGACGACACCTTGGACTATGTGAATTCAAGCAATGCACGATATACTAGCAGAATGAAAGATTTGGAATAAATCGTTTCACATGCTTATAAGAACCATTACACACTACTAGAATATGTCCATTTCCAAAAGTTTCATCCTGCAGCATACATACGTATATTAACCTAAAATATACAGTATAAGATGAAAAGAAAATGAATCCGTTTCAGATGAAAACAATTCCCAGAGGAGAACTTGTTTCTGATATCCATGGAAATCCCAACCAAGTTACAAATGACAAAAATAACAACAATAATTACAAAAAAAAGTCTGGAACAATGACAATTATGCATATTATGCTGTAGTTCTTCCACGCTAATCAAAGTGGGAATTCACATGGACTTTGAAACGCTTTACAGCTTCATCGTTAAGATCATAGATGTCGCTACAAATGGGACAAAGGGTTTGCTTGTGGCTGGACTCCATGTGTTTCAACAGGGTGGCAAGATGATCATGGTCATATATTTCCAGGTTGCAAGTGGGGCACCACATCGTCACCTGCAATTCATTTCCTCCGCCCGAGAGTTTCCTGCAAGACAAGAAGCAAGTGTAAATTGTTTTGCAGATAGTGCCATGAAATCATTAATATATGTAAAAACATAGTGAGAAGAGAAAAACATAAAAATACTCAAACTGGCACTGCAAGATTATCATCACTAGGCAAGAACTAGAGACAGTCCAAAAGAGACATAATAGAGCGATTATGCAATAATTTTTGCCACCCACGTATATATAGCTCAAACTAGAGCTTTTTTGTTTTTGGAGAAAAAGAGACGCTTTCCCCATCCTGGATTCGAACCAGGGTCCCTCCGTTTAGCCCGCTAGACGAATAAGGACAGGAAACAATGCTCTCTTTCTCCGTATATAAAGATGTATGTACATAATAGGGAGAGTACGAAGACTTGTACGGTACGAATGAATGCACTTATAGAACAGTGGTTCATGCTGACTGCCAACCTCTAAACCTGGGAAGAGATCTTCCACAGACTGATGTAATTTACATCATCTTAAAATAAAAACAATGGAATAGGGGTCTGTGTTAAAGGTTAAGGCTATCTGGCCTATGGTACTATCATGTGTGGCATTCATATTTTATTTTACTTTCGTTTCACGGCCGAAGGCAGGCTGAACTAAAACCTATCGTTTTCTGCAGAATTTAAAGAAATTTCTCTTGTCCAGAGATTCAAACACTGCACTTGCAATCTGTTAAAAAAAAAATTCAACAAATGCTAGGTATATACAGTAAAACCTATGTACAATGATAATTTTTCTCAGTCCGTATAATAGTGTTGTAGAGAGGTTTTACTGTATAATGAACCCTCCCTATAACTCCTTCTACAGCGACAATTTTTTTCGGTCTACGTAATATTGTTGTAGAGAGGGTTTACTGTATCAGAACCAAACGTATTATCACTTCGTTATTGCAGGGCAGCAGTACGGCGACAGACGAGGCAGTTCTTGAAGGTCATAATAATGGTAGCTATTTTGTGGTTACAGTATGTCTAGTGAGTGGACGATCAGAGATTAGACATACACTAAGAACACATCACTTTGAAACCATACATTAAAACAACAGTTTACACATCCATATGTCAAGCAGGTTTTTATTGGCCACAACTTTCAGCTCTATATATATAAACATTCATCCCACTGACACACGCACATAGATGACATATAGCCACCTAATACTTACGGGTCAGAATATTTTCTTTTTATGGTGCAAGGACAGCAAAGGTCAAGCTGCTCCGGGATCTACAGTTTTCTGAGAAACCCAGATCTCCTGCCAAGGGAACAAAATCCCAGTTAACAGTCGGCAGAAAGGCAGCTCACATTCAATAATTCCATTGGAAGCCAAACAATTGATGACACGTAAAAGTGTAACTAACCAGTATGTCACTGTGCAGTAATGGATCTTCATTTTCCTAATGAACTCGAACCTCTTAAAGCCTAGAAAGCTGAACTATATCAAGCAATTAGTTGTATATATATATATTTTTTTTAAAGCATCGTTGCGAGCTAAACCAGACTTGAAATCGTGCTAGGTGAACCTATTATATATATTTGCAGGGCCCTGATTACTTTAATCTCAGCTGGAAAGCAGACTGTATAAATCCAGTATATATGTATCAAGCCAGTTATAATTAAAATAAATCACGTTGTGTTGTATTGTAATTATATTACTTCAAGGAATTTACGTTGTGTATAGAATCATCTCTATCTACAACCGAGCCCGTTATCCCCACTCCTTCTGAAATTAATCGCATATCACAGAGCTAATTACGTTATGTAATTAGAAAAGGCAAATTACGAAAGTAAATAAGATTTTTTAGTCACTTTTTATCCTTTTGCTCAGCGGAAGCAGCAGGCTTTGAATCAGAGGAGAGTGGCCGAGTGGTCATCTTACTTGCGGTCACAGGTGCACTTGGTGGGTTCACGGGCCCCATGGTTGTATTCACAACACTGTTTAAGTGGTTTGGGGTCCTGTAGAAAAAGATGGCATTCAAATGTCATGTTACACATATGGAGATTTTTCTTCATTTTAAATTTTTGAATTCTTTCCTTTAACAAAATTATTTTATTGTAGTTTTTATTGTAGATAATTTAATGGAGTTTATTAATATATATTAAGTTTAGACAAATACCCAAACAGGTAGAGGCCCAACAGGACATACGTTGGGACCCCGGTTCGAATCTGCTAGGACGATGTCTTTTCTCTTTACACACACACAAAAATCTTGAGCATAAGTGTGTATGGCAGAAATTGTCATCTACAAAATCCCCCACAAAAAAAAAAAAACCAGTGACTGTGTGCTGACCATTTGGCAATTGTGCATGTAGAGTAATAATACCTTACATATGAAAAGAAAAGAGCGTCGTTCCGACCCTGATAGTTGAGCAGATAGAGGCATAATGGGTCATACGTTGGGTCCACGGTTTGACTCCAGGCCAGGCGATGCTTCTTTTTTTTTTTTATGCAACCCCCCCCCTCAGTTTGGGCTTAAGCATGGGTGACAGAAATTGTTATCTGTACGATATGTCCTGTGCAAAAAGGTAATTTTTAGAGGACGTTTAATCAAAAGTATTAAGGATCATAGTGAGTAGTTAGTCCATAAGTGCTTTTTTAAGCCCCAATGGGAGTCGAACCAGGATTAACGGCATGCTGAGTTAATATATTATTTATTAATTCAGTTTTTTTATCTCTCATTTTAACTCAGTCTCTTTTGAGACTGTTTCTTTATCTCTTTTTTTAATTCAGTATTATTTATTATTTCAAGTTATGGAATACTTTATCTGACAATATAAAAAAAATATCCATTCTATTCCTTTGTTTAAAAAACGCATTAAAACTTCATTACTAAATCAATAACCCAGTACGCTTAGAACGTTATTTTTCATGGGTGACACAGGCTTTGTCAAACCTTTAGATTTTTCTTGTGTCACCCAAGCTTATTAGATACAGTGTTAATCTTATATTAATTAAAAAAATAAATTTAGGAACAGAAAATTAGGCATCAATGGCACCTAACAAATTTTCCAGTTACCAAAATGTTTTCCGTAAATGCAATTAAAAAAAAAAACCTGCCAAAATAAACTTTAAAAATGCCTTCATAAAGACGTTTCATGATATTTTTCTTATGAAGGTGATGTAAGAGAGTTACGTTATTTCTTATTTCGCCATTAAGCAGCACAACAGAAGAATCAACCACACAAAAAAAAAGTATGAGCTACTTACAAGAAATTTTATGCTGCTAAAAAAAGCACGATTTCATCTATCCGATTCTTTAAATGCGACAGAAAATCGAGGTGTATGTGGGGGGAGGTGCCATAATTATCAAATATGCATTATGGTAAGATAAAATCACAATGTTTTTACAAAGAAATTTATTTTGCTTGGCAATAAAATTTTTATTCCTATGTTTGTAGATGTGTGTGTGTGTGTGGCGGTGTGGGGGGGTCTGCATGTCCAAGGTTCCCTATCTTTTGTCCTGATTAAATTCAAGGACTTTACATTGCCAATTGCGATATACATAATTAAAAATGCAAAACATTATAAATGTAATACTGAAATTATTTACACTGCTCCTTTTCAACTCGGCACACTGACAGCGAAAGTTACCTTTAATTCCTTGTGTCAGCTGCACTCAGCTGGTGGGGGAGTGGAGGGAGGGGAGAGTGTCCAAAGCACTGCTGGCTTTGTTCTGGCAATAAGGCGAAATTCTCGTCTTTTTCTTTTGCCGAAAATTGTTTGTTTGGTTTTACGGCTCAAAGACTACAGTGGTCATGCTGCGCCGGGACCTACTGTTTTCCGAGGAATCCGAACCTCTTAAGGCCTAGGGAACCAAACCCCGGACTACAGTGAGCAGTGCGATCTTTATGAGATCTCTGAGTAAGCGTTCTTTTTGCACTGCTGGGAGTCGAACCCGGATTAGCCGCGCAATAGGAGAACGCGTTACCACACCACAAATTGAAAAAAGGTTTTGGGAAAAATTCAAGTACCAACTACATTTCTGGCAGTTTTCAAGGACCCTAACTTAGGAAAGAAAAAAAAATCAAGGACAGTGGGAACATAACGGAATTTTTCAGAACTTCAAGTTAAGATCAAATTGGGTGATAACACATTCAAGGGAAGGACAGATCGATGGAATTCTATGCATTTAGCAATTTCAATAACTAAATAAACCAGAACTTTGGTACACCCTGGGCACTTGTCCACATATAAACCGCTTTCCCTACTGCCTGCCAGAAACATGACACTTTGAAATTGGGCCATTTACCGAGCTTTAGAAGAACCAATCGATGAATTAAAAGTTAACTTACAAAAATTATCCCAATCGTAGCGAATTTTTTTGAATATTCCTAAATCCAGGGATTTAACAAATAAAAACGGGAAAGCCAGGGATGTCGTCAAGCAAACGGGTGTCTCCCACAAAATACAGGGAAGTTGGCGGGTATGCACATGGCACTTTCGAACGGCTAGACAGGGAATCATGTGACAAGTAGGAGTGTGTGTTTAGTTCTTAGTCATATATGCTGAGTAGACGTTAGCGGACAAGTCGGCATCACATATAAACATTAAAGGTGCCTACAGGCTATCTGCAAAGTGCATTTCTTTAACCAAAACACCATAAAAACTTCTAAGGGACTTGCATGAGGTTTTCTGTTACTTATTTTTGTTGCATCAACCGTAAAACTATAAGATGGTTCAAATCCATAAAAACTATTGAAAATCCGTAAACACTGGTATCTCTGCAGTTACTACCATGAATGTAAAATTAAGGAGTTTCTAAGGAGTCCCACATAATATTAAGGAGTTTTTAAGGACCGTGCTAGCCCTGATTTTGCTAATTACCTTAATTTAAAGAAGTTCCTGTGCAATGCATAGAATCACTCATGACTACAACTGAGTTATTCGCACACTTTTTAAATCAAATCGTATATCACAGGGCATAAATGCACAGTAAACCACCCCATATTATTAAAATAAGATTTTTACCACTTTTTATCCTTTTGCTCAGCAGCGATAGAAGGCTTCAAATTCGAGGATAGCGGCCAAGTGTCAGTCACATTACCATGTGCATATGGTGAGTTCACAGGCACCGTGGTTGTACCCATGACACTGTTTGAGTAGTTTGGAGTCCTGAAAAGAAGAAAGTTTTTAGTGTATGATGTTTTATCATGGTAGAGAAACGTGTTACTACTATGTCACTGGAGGATAGAAGGGAAAGTAGGTCTGTGGACACCCTGGCTACGTCTCTGCTTATCATTGTATTTGCAAAAAAGACTTCACCTTGCCCTTTCTAATGTTAAAACTTAAAAGCCAAATCTAGCCAATTTATAGCGTGTTTCGGCATAACTCTTATCTAAGCGAGGTGATTATATTTAAGAAGTCCATGCACATAAGGAAGTGCCTATCGGGCTCGTAGACGCAAATTCTGAGAAAAAAAAGTTCGCCCCTGGCAATGAATACATTTTCATGTCAAGCAAAAGTTGCCAGATTTAGCTATAAATAGCTAAGAAGGGGTCAAAAATAGCTGTTTTATAGCAAAAATAACATAAAATAAGTATTTTGCTGGAAAAAATAGTGTAAAACAAGTTTTTGGCACAGAATTGTCCTAAATAGTGACTTTGTAGCAGCTTGGTGCACGGCAACAATTCTGGTGCAGACTTCCCACCCCTGTGAATAATTATAATAAACACCCACCATTCGCAAGAGAATTTTGGCGATTTGAATGTGTTTTATTAATAATAAAACAAAAATAATATTCTAAGAAATTCTCATATTCTGAATGACAATTTTCGCCATATTGCACTAAATTTGTGAAACATGCTTGATAGGACCCTAAACATTTAAAATTATGAATTTAGTGGTCCGTGAGGTCCGAAAGGTTGGCAACCGCTGGTCTAGAGTATATTTTTTATGCACGATACAGCCAGATAACTTAATTTTGACAAACTGAAGGATGGGCTGCATTAATTACGATGTACTGCTTCTACAACATCACAATTCTCCCCGAGAAACCAAACAACAGACTGGAGAAAAGCATTATAAACCGAACCTGATACCTTAACTGCCATAATTTTCAAGCAAAACAAAGCTTCTTACCAGGCGTTTGTCATCTGCATACTGGTATTAGTGACATTCAAATTTGACGAAGGTTGTTGAACAGTATGGTCAACAATGGGTCTTGGAGTTGATGGAGGAGACACCAAGTCAATGATTGGCGCTGGTATAAAAAATTGCAGCTCACAGAAATTACTACTTGGTGGATATAGACAGGCCTCCTCCGAGCTGTAACACAGATGCAAAGAAAGACATAGTTCAGGATTAGGGCTCATATACACATTTTATATCATTATTATCATAATCTCAGAACTACAAATTATGAAATAGAAAGAGTTGAGAATGAAAAGCAAATCCTTAAAACAGGGTTCGTACACATTTCTTTACATGAAATTTAAGGATTTTTAAGGACCAGAAAAGAAAAAAAATTAAGGACTTATTAGCAAACAGGAATCGAACAAATCAGATATAAGCTATGAAAATGACTTTATACCTATAATGCTCTTTTAAGAATAAAAGTTAAGGCGTATTATATAATTAAACAATCTCAGAATTAATAATTATGACACAAGAAGAATTGAGAATGAAAAACGGTTTCCTAAAATCAATCAAGCAGTTAGCTTTAAACAAGACAATATAAATCGAAATAAGGTCGATAATTAAAGTTAATGGGTTTCAAATTTATATTAAATTTTAATTCAATATATAATATTTATAATTAAAATTTAATTTGATCAATGGAATTCAATGTCACAGACAACATAATCCCAGCTGTAGAATTTAAAGCTTCACCGGTTTTTTAAAAAGTTGGGCCTTATAAAAATTAAGTTAAATTCGCAGTACTAAATCAAATTTTTAGTTTTGTTTGAGATACGACAGCCAATCACAAAATAAGGAACCTTCGTCACAAAAGTTCCAAAATGTACCAATGTAAATGTAAAAAAAAAGAGAGGATAAATGTCACCAGAGGACGCTATCACCTCTTTTTCTTCCCTCTTATATGGGAGTTCTGTCTTTGTTCTCTAGCGGACCACAATATCGACCGTTAACTCAAGCTTGCTTGTGAATTTTAGGGCGCAAGGGTCTTGATGGGTTGAGATCTACAGTTTTCTGAGGAATTCCAAACCTCTTAAGGCCTAGGGAACCAAACCCCAAACTGTAGTTAGCAGTTTGATGGTAAAGTTTTTTTTCTTGGAGGAGGGTATCGTTAGGAATTGAACCTTGGATAATGGCAAACACCTTACCACTATACCACAGGAGGACCCCATCGTTGACTCGATGCAAAATATGTTGAAACATTTATTCATTAACACTAAATTTTTAATCTGTTCAGATAGTATTATTAAATATATTTATAAAATACCTCAAATCATTAGCGAATTCTAGGCCCACCTCCCTGTAAAAAGCGTCTAGATGTGGTCCAAAGAGGATCCATTGGCACTAGGATGGTGAGAAAGAAGGCCAGGGTTTATTATGCAGGGGCACAAAATTTGAAAAGGTTACTTTTTCCTTTATAAATTTCCTTTGTTTTTTTAAATTGTAGTCAATCTTTACCGCAGAATTCTGGTGATCATTCCTCCACGGGAAAGCACCCTCCCCCCTCCTTCTTTACTTTAGCATTAAATTATGAAAAATTCCATGAAAAACAACTACCTTCCCCCAGATAGGGAAATATATATATTAAATTCATTGATAAAAATATCGTTATTCTATAATAATGGCTATAAGGCAATCAGAAATGCCCCCCCCCAACCGCGATTTTCCATCACAAAATATTTTTTTGGGTGGGCAGCTAGCCCAAGTAGGACAATCCGCCCTTCTAGAAATGGCTGGGATGAACACTAGACACATACAGAGTAAGGTAAAACTTCTCATAATGGATATCCAATTATAAAATATATAGTGTGGCGGGGGCAGGGGAAAAAGGCTGCGGTAACTAGAGTGCTCAAGGCACTCAAGTTGTGCCTAAGGCCCCTCTCACTTTAAATTGGTTTGGAAGAGGTGTGAGATGTACTGATTGGTTGGTTGGAGATATACTGGTCATTCTTATTCTAAAGAAATATCGCAGCAAGTTCCAAGGGGAGGGGGAGTTCGCTATGCATATTCTCGTAGGGAGTTAGTTCTCCTCTCTGCGTGTTCCCATTGTTCGTTTGTAAAAGGCATCTTACAACCAGCATGGTGTGCATTTTTATGTTGATTCACACTGTGTGAAGAATGTCAGTAACAAAAATTGAAACTAAAATATGTTACAGAAAAATGTTGAGAAATAGAAGAACAAAATTAAGGACTTTTTGCAGACTTTGGGTGAAAATAAGGACTTTTAAGGACCAAAAATCATTTCCTAAAAAATTAAGGACTTTTAAGGAGTGTATGAACCCTGCAAAAGTGACCAAGTAGTAGTTTAGTTATCAACCTCATTTGATTTGCATTATTTTGTTTAAAACAAGATAATATATATCAAATGAGGTCGATAATTAAAGCTAATTGGTTTCAGAGATTTAAAAATAAATTAGAATTCAATATATTTCAGGTAAACAATATTAACTACAGAAGAAATTCACAATCAGCATTAATATGATATATAAAGATACGATCAAATTATAAGTTCAAATAAAATAATTATACAATTTTAAGATAAATAAATGTATAGAATGATATAATATGTTGTTAGCGCATACCTACCTCAGCAACAACAGGTAAAGACAAAGCCCACACAGACAAGGTAAAAAACACATACATAAAAAGCAACTTAACATGTACAACTAAAATTTCTTTCAATTGACGGAATTTAATGTTGCAGACAGCACAATCCCAGCTGTAGAATTTGAGGTGAAACAGTTTTTAAAAAGTTTGCCAAAATTACATACAAGTGAGCTGTACGCTCCCAAGATACAATGGTTAAAATGTCTGAAACTGTGTTAAAAAAAAAAAAAAAGAAGACGTTATGGGCAGCACTGTCACCAAATTCAATTTCTCTCTAATGGCAGCACAGATCACTGTGCCACAAACCATGTGACCTCAGTTCAGAAAAATTTCAGCAGAATTTCAGGAAAAAAAAAAAAAATGTTTGTTGCTAGGAATGCTACCATCTTTTTTTCTTTCCTCCTTTCGAGAGTTCTGTCTTTGTTCTCTCATTGATCACCATATTAATCAATGACGTGCTTGTTTGTGGGATTTACGTGGCACAAGGACATCAAGGGTCTTGCTATGCCAGGATC
>QLNU02003225.1:15689962-15738733 GCA_006491805.2 Dysdera silvatica | reverse complement strand
GTTTAATCATATAATCACAACGATAATGCTTTACCTTTTATTCAATTCAAAAAGTGCATATGACTACATAATATAAATAAGGCAAAGGAGATTGGTATTAGCAAAATCCCTTACAGATTGGATAATTTAGCTAAAAACTTTTTTTTTCCAAGTTTTAGTTATATATTTGGCAAACATTTTCTCCTGAGAAATATATGGGCTTAATAATTTTATATAAATTATATTAGTTTTGGTGCAAAATGATAACTTTTGGAAGAAGTTTAGTCAAAAGTATAAGTTTTTCAAAATTTTCAATACGTAATGTGGTGCAAAAAACACAGTCGCAGAAAATTATTTTAATAAGTTATTTATTATAACAATAAATTTCAAATTTCCCTGACTTTTACAGTCAGAAACACTTTCCTGACTTATCAAGGTTTTCCAGATCCATAGACACCCTGTTATAATAGCACAAGCTCATAAAAACATTGAATTATTATTATATAATTATGGGGCAGTGGTGGAAAGTATTTTAAATTTGACGAAACTGCAGGTGTCAGCATGTCTCAAGAAACAAAAAAAAAGTTAGGTTGTTTTCAATCGAACATAATTCCTTAACTTTATTCTGACTTGCAGAAGTTGGAATGAAAACAGTGTCCCAGGTAAGTCTTGAACCAGCCAGCATGGTCTTAACACTGTGCACGATATCAAATTTGAAATTTCTACCATAAAGTTGAAGGTTGTAAGAGAATGTAAATTGAATTATTAATTCCTACGAAAGAATAAAACGACTGACCGGAATTTTCTGTAACTAGTAAAAATCTCAACTGGTCAGAATGCAAAAGGAAGAACTAAATAAAAAAGAAATGAACGAAGTAGAATAATGAAAACGAAAATAAGAATAGTAAAGTTAAAGAAAGGGAAAAGAATAAATTAGGAATGGTTGGGGGGATTACAAAGTAAAAGAGAACCTAATAAACAAAGAAATAAAACTTGCCAACGGCAAAATAAATTTTGCAATGTTTTGAGAACTACTGTTCACTTTATCCAACTAACTGTCAAGCAAACGTGATTGCCCTGTATTTACGCCTCCAACACATAAGATTTTTTTCCTGAACTGCTGCTCTGGTATACCCCACCTGCTTATGAGAATTTTGTATGATTCAGGTACATGCTTCAAGCCGTCAATGACTCGATTTTGTAGTCAAAAATGTCTTACAACGGTGAGATGCAATTTTCTTTGTTTTTTAATGAAGAACACGTTTTATAAAATTGTTGCGACAAGGGAAAATGATACCCTGCAAACAAATCTCATTTTCATTTCAAGCTCGAAGTCTAAGTTTTCCACAGTGCAACAACCTCAAAGGGTATCTATAACCTTTCCACCTGAAGACTGATGTGAGTAATCTGGGATGGAACCAATGGCTTGATGTGACCTCCAAACAATAATACACAGTGTTAAGCCCACTGCAAGTCAAACTCAGCTAAGCAAGGCTCCAAAGGTAGTGGGCAAGTACTTGCAACACCTTTACTTGATCAAAAATTTCTTTGCCGCCTTCTCAACGCAACAATATTTATTATTTTTTTCTTCGACTTTGATATTTGAAAGAACAGAACGAATATCCTGATTTCGTAATTAACATAGAGAAGATAACATATGAAATTTACGAGGCCATGTGAAGATCTAAAACCACTGAAGATACGAACCAATATGGGTTGCCATAATAGCAACTTTTTATGGAATTAAACCTTGGAATAACTTAGAGAAGATATAAAAACAGTGCAACAACAAATATGTTCAAAAGAAAACACAATTTATTTGATAGGACAACAAGAAAATTGTTAGTCAAGGTGAGGGGCACAGAATATTAACGAAGGTTTTGCTTTGTCATCCTATAAGATTTCCATCGTATAGATTTTCCGAACGAAAAAACAAAACAAAACATTTTATCTCGTCCTTCCAGTAAATATGTTTCACAGAATTACACACCCTCTGATTAATATCATCTCTCTCCATTTCTTGAAAGTTGTTAATGGGATAAATTACTATATTAAAAATCAATTTTGAATCCGGGAAGCACAGTTCAATTTTTAGTAAAATTCTCGCTCATAATTTATATAAATTCATATATACACTTAAGTGGCACGATGCCATAAAAAGAAAAATATTAAACAGAACCATGTAATTTTGACCACATTAGTTTTTGTTTTCAAAGTGAAATTCTGCTTACGTGTGGCATGACCCTGCCTTTGTCATTGTGGACGTTTCTGATACATCGAGTGGACTATCTGGCATACTTGTCTTCAAAGGGATATTTGGCCCATCCCCCAAAAATAACCTTAATCTGGCATTGACACATTTCGCCACTTCTGCATTAGTATCATATGGTGGAATCCGAGGTATAGATGACGGTACTCTTAAAAAAAAAAATAAAAAAAATCAAGCAAAAATATATTTTAAGCATGAAATCTACTTTCATTTATATAAACTTCCACACATCGAAGTTTTCAGAAATTCCAATAGCCATTATATAGAAAAACTGAATATAGAAATAATAAAGTAAATATCAGATTTTTTTAAAGATAAATCAGGTTTTTGTTAAGGTATTATTACCCTCCGCAGGGATAACACAATTGCCAAATATGGTCAACACAAGAAAGCCTCCGGGGCGAGAATTTTGTGAGTTTTCGTGGGGGAATTTATTATACTATAATTTTTGCCACCCACGTATTAATTACAGCTCAAACTAGAGCTTATGTAATTTTGGAGAAAAAGAGACGCTTTCCCCATCCTGGATTCGAACCAGGGTCCCTCCGTTTAGCCCGGAGTGTCTTGGACCGCTAGACGAATGAGGACAGGTAATATATATATATATGTCGATACAATCACAGCGTGCAAGACCATAGCCAAGTCAGTAGAAATTTAGTTTTGGGGACCAGTCCTAAGATTCCCCCCCCCCCCACCCCGGATATGGGCATGACAGGCCAGTCCATTCAATCTGTCTTGGCCCATCATTTAGCAGTGAAATTTTTAACTTGTTTCAGCACATTAAATGTTCTTTCACCTGAAGTCACTGAAACTGGAGTGGTCAGAAAAATTTGCAATGTACAAGTTATATTGATTAGCTAATTATATTATTAGCTACCCCTATAACCCAGGATTTCGAATATTACCATTTTAGGCCATTTCAAGATAATTTCAGTCTCCCGTGCCTATGCTTGGGGATGTACAAAGAAAAGGGAGAGTTCAAGTATTACGTAAGCAATATTTTGGCCATTTCACCCCCACCTCAGAAAGCAAAAATTAACATTGGCTAACATAGGAAAATAAGCACAACAGCAACCCCTCCCCACAAGGTGCTTACGTAATACTTGAACCCTCCGTAATGTGTATGAGCTGTAGCGTAATTAAAATCTGTGGGACCCCCTCCAGGCCCATAGCTAAATGCTTGTCACTGGGGTGAAGGCATAGACATATGTAGGAAGTTCTTAAGTGGGGTTATAGGCTCCAATGGTGGGGTTACAGAGCTACAACTCCATATAATCCTACTGCTAAATAAATATACAAAAATTTCATTGCACTGGGGGTTAGAACTCCCCATTAGCACCCAATCTACAGTGTCTGGTTGGCTGTACCAGAATGCTACTGGGCTTAAATTGCTAATATTTTGATGTATTTTATTAATATATTTAATAATACTAAACATATAAGTAGACTTTAATAACACTAAATATATAAGTAGACTAATATATTTAACATCAATGAATAAATTTCTTAACTTAAATTTTGCATTAAAAACTTATAGAGGTATACTAAAATTTTTAATTTCCCTTATCTTTATTATAGAGTACATGAAGACTCAAATCTCTGCAAAATACATGATAAATTTTATACACAAGATCTACCTCAGAAATCTATTTTGAATATATTTTCAACGTCAAAGAACAATTTCCATTGTTATGAACAATTTTATACAAAATAAAAAATTTAAAATAAAACTGTAAGATAATTTATTTTGAAGAATTATTTTCCAAGTGGGGATGGCCACATTTCCAGGGGACTCAGCACCCTCTAGTCCCAGACTGGCTCTGGCCCCCTCTAGAACCAGAATACATAACAAAGGAAAAAGCATTGAGGTTTCCCCAAGGTCTCGGGCCAACACACACTGAAGGGGGTTTATTATGTGTTCAACCCTACGGCCACCCCTACTTTGAGATATATCCTTTCTAAAGGGCATACAAAGTGCTATTGGTGAATTGGAGAAAAACTGAAATTGCATGTATTTGTGAGCAAGTAAAATAAAGTCATTTTCACCAATTCAAAGATGCCAGTGAGAGCACTTTTAGCTTTCATTCCAAGAATAGGTGAAAGTGTGTTTGCTAGCATATTTGGATAGGTGAAAATTCTGATTTTTAATCACCCCTCCCCCAGGAGGGAAATTGTATCTCGCACTAAATCCACTACACCAAAAATCATAACCACACACTTTAGATTAAAAAAAAAAAATTTAAATTTTAAACAAAGCTGCCTATTATGAAAATTTGTTTCAAATTGGCTAGATATGGAACCCTAATACCAACATTGAGGGGACAGGTCCCCCTGCTGATGGCATATGTGTTTGCTGTAGTGGTAGCTCATTTTTTTAGACGTTTCTGCTTTGACCATACAGTAAACATAGTTTTATTACTTTTAAATACATATTTATAAAACATTTATAAGAAGAAGTAACACACAAGTCCAGTTATTAGTACTGAAATTGAATACAACATAAGGTTTCATTCATAGGAACCAAATATATTAAACAAGTGGTAGCTTGAACAAATGCTCAACAACAATTACTCCCCCCACATTCATTCATCCTTCCCACTAGACAAAGGCGTTTAGAATTCTCCCCCCAAAACCACCCCAAAGTGAGGAAGGGAATATTTGCCACCTCTATTCCCCGAAAAATAGAAGGAGGGACCTACGTTGGAAATCGGTAGTTTTAGACGATGTTGTATAAGAAAATTACGCCCTCATTAATACGTGAATATATATAAATTTGAAGTAAAAGTTTTTTCTGAAAAAGAGCAATCTGGGGAACACACGTTAGTTTTTAAAATCTTGTAATTCTATCCTTTTTGCAAATTATAAAGCTTTAAAATCACTACTACTTCATTCAGCTTAATTTCAAAGTTTAACTCTTTTTTTTGAAATGGATCATTACCGAAAATGACAAAACTAATCAAGAGCATGTGTACACTCGAAGGTAAGTAATTATATGCTGGAAAAATAATTTTACAATATTCAAATGCAAAAAATGGTATGTTAATAAAGATTCCCATTGAATAACATGGGTTTCATGCTATGGGAGGTCAGACTGAAGCTTTCCCTTAATGGTGTGAAGACCCCTGCTACCAGTCTACAACAGCATAAAATGAAAGTGATCATGAAGAAAGCACAGTAAGCTGACTCAAAGCACATTAAAAGCAGACATCCACTAGAGAAAGGTGATGCCTTAAATCTAGTGGGACTGGAAGGATATGGTGCATTTCTTGAGCTCTTACCAAGGAATGCTATGATCAATTTGGACATGCACTGTCAACAGTTTGACAAATTCAATGAAGTAATTGCAGAAAAGCAGCGGTCTTCCACCAAGACAATGCTCAATCACACCCAAGTTCGATGACTCATGGAAAATTGTTGGAAGTTGATTGGGATGTGTTGACTCATCCATCATAATCGCCAGACCTTGCACCACTGGACTACTATTTGTTTCGGTCCTCGCGTAACACCTTGAGTGGAAAAATGTTGGCTTTGGATGACACTATTAAAAGGCACTTGGTTAGGTTCTTTGCTAATACAGATAGGTTTTTCAAGAATGGGATCATGAGGCTTACTGAAAGATAGCAAGTCATGAAACGGAAAGGGCAATATATAACTGATTAATTAATGTTCATTCTTCGTATAAAACAAAGTCTTGAAAATGACCGGAAAAATTGCAATGACTTTTTGAACACCCAGTATCCACTGCTGGATGAAGGTCTCTCCAAATGCTTTCCACACAAGTCTATCCTGAGCAATTCGCTTCCATGTCACCCCAAATTGTCACCATCCACACATGTGCATTTAGCTTATGATACTGAAAACCAAGCAAAATATAATACACTTTTTTATTTAATTTTAAGCAAATCCAAAGCTGGATATTATTGTATGCACACGTGCAAGCACATACGTTGTCTATACAGATTTTATTTTCAAAGATTGGATATTTAAATTCCAAAATGTACCGTGCAGGAGTTGAGTCACAAATTAAATTTTTTTAATTAGATAGATGGGTGTACTCACGGAGGGGGATAAACGCCTTCAGAGCAAGCGGAGTAAAATGCAGAGGCAGACACAGGGCGAGCTGGAGCTGTATCAGTTCCACTGGCTGCCTTTTTTCTTTCCGATGACCTCCCTGCGTCGATCAAACTATCAGTTAGTTGGGGATAGATTGGTTGATAAGCAGGCCTGTAATAAGTTATATTACATAAATACATGTTTCATCACAAATCTTTGATTTTGAGCATCATAGACACAGCATGTCATCCAAATTAAGAAATGTATGTGTACGTTGCAACCTATACAAGGAATACATACTGCACAATTCATGGATTTTTTTTTGTTGACGCCATGAACTTTTGGGTTAGTTGGAGGAAGGCAACAGAACAACTCTAGTCGTTTTTATTTTTTTTATTGATAGACTATGCAGTGTTCATCCTAGGCATTTCTCAAGGGGCGCCCTCGAAAGCCAAAATCCCACCCTACATGCCTTTAAAATGAAAAATTGCTACCATTTTTGCTCTTAAAATCGCAAGATGGCACCCTGTGTGGTTGGTCCCTTTGTACACGATTGAATTCCCCGAAAGGACCATTTCGCTCACATTAGAGATGGATCTTTCGTGAGCGAATGTGTCTTTTTGAACTACTCACAAAACTGACCCGTTCATACAGATTTCTTTTTCTTTTTGTAAACTACTGTACTTCGTCATAGTTCGTGATCTTAGTTTGCAGTTCGCGGTCTTCGTTCATAGTTCGCGATCATCTCGCAGATCGTGATCTTAGTTTGAAGTCAGCACTAAGCACTCGAGGATGTGGTAAGAGGTGGTGCGCACCATCCTTTTTCTAGGCTGCTATTTGAGTTACGATATTCTACATTTAGAGAGTGTACACAAGGGCAAATGTCGCATGTCAGGACCGTATGAGGGAGTTACGGAGCCCCCCCCTATGCATTTTCTAGGTTGCTATTTGAGTTACAATATTCTATATTCAGAGAGCGTGTGTGAGGGCATTTAAAATGTTGCATGTCAGGGCTGTATCAGGCGATCCCAGAACCCCCCTCCTTTTTCTAGGATGCTATTTGAGCTACGACATTCTGCATTAATACCGTGTAAGACAGCACTTGAAATGTTGCATGTCAGGGCCGTATCGAGGTGGTCAGGAGACCTCTCCTTTTTCTAGGCTGCCATTAGAGCTACAATTACTATATTCTGTAGTCAGAGACTGTGCGTCAGGGCACTAGAAAGGTCACATGTCAGGGCCGTATTGGGGATTTACGGAGCCCCATTCTTTTTCTACGCTTCCATTGGAGCTATGGCTACAATAACATGTAAGGTGCATGTAGTAAGGAAAAAAGGAACATGCTAAATCTTTTGCATCAGACAATGGGTATGTAAAGTAATTTAATTAAAATATTAGTAAATAATTATGATTTACATAATGACATTTGCCAAGCCTAAAGCGCATATACTTATTCTTTGTTTTTGAGTGCCCTTAAATATAAGTACAGTGCCTTTTTTTGTATTCTGATGTACCCTTGAAAATTCAAAATGCCCTTTTTGGTGCTTCCCTGCCCCTTTTTAATCCTAGAATGACCTCTGGACTATGTAACATTATACTCAATCATAGCTTCCTTATTGCTGAATGAAGGTCCCACCAATTGTTCTGCTTACATGTCTATTCTAAACGATTTGTTTTCATGTCACCCCAACCTGCTTTTCCATTTCATTCAGGTTATTGGAGGATCTTTTCTCTGTTACTGATATTTTATTATAATTTTTACTATGTGTATGCATGGAGAAATATATCAACGGGGGGTAAAAAATGTCTAGAAACCTGCTGAAAGAACTGCTTCGTTGGCAAGGATGGCAGCTCCCCACAATTGGGGTAAATTTAGGGGAATTGCTAAGATTTTTTGTGAAAGAGTGACTTTTTGCCCCTTCCCCCACCCTTCTTTGAAACATTTACCTACCAAATTCCTTACACGATGACACCATGCTTTATCAAAGAATGGAGATATGTAAGTAATTTCGCCTCATGAAACGGAAATTTAAGATTCGATAAGTTTGAAAAATGACCAGTGGGTGCATCCATGGTTCCGATAAACATGTTCCCCCGATTTAACGATTATTTTCACTGGTCCTGTTAAAATCATTAAACTGAGATCAGACCATATTTTATTTGCTAAACTTTCAGGCCAGCCCCTGATCAATTAATGGAGAAGAAATACAGGGTTCTCACTCACATTGGAGAAAAAAATTCCCTGACTTTTCTAGGTTTTCCACGACCAATCACAAAATTTTCAACCAAATTTTGGTTGCAGGAAAAATGGCTTCATGTTCCTAAGAGATTTAGCTATTCAAAATAGAAGTTAAGAAAGTTTTCCTGATTTTCCCAGGTTTCGACGAAAAAATCTCGTTTTTACCTGACCTTTTCATCAAAATTTTCAACCAAATTTCGTTTGTGGGGAAAATGGCTTTACATTTCTAGGAAATTTAGCTATTCAAAACGTAAGTTTTCTTGACTTTCCCAGGTTTTGAAAAAAAAAAAAAAAAAAAATCCCGTTTTCCTATGACCTTTAAGAATGATTTCAAATTCTACGTTTTCCAGTTTTTGTGGGAACACTGGACATACCATACTATGAAGGGCATTTTAAAGTATATATTTGTCTTATCTTTTTAACACCCCCTTCTCCCATCTTCATAGATAAATTTTTTTTTCAAATAGCTTGATTTCCTTCTATGTAAAATTTCATCCATTTAAAGACATAGCTGACAAAAATTGGGAACACATCTGGACATCACAAACGTTTGTAATCGCTTTTGCCAAATTATGAGGGGGGGGGGATTCTGGTAAAGTAAACATGCCTATGCACAAACGGCCGTTTATAAACTCACTAGTTCACAGTGGCAGCAAATTCTACTTTTGAGAAGAACCCAACATCAAAATTTTGTTCAAAACATTTGCCTGAAAAGTTTTGTTTCAATGGCAGTAAAATTTCCAGACCTTAATCTGAAAGAGACAAATGCATTTCTGTTTTATTCATGGACACTGTCATCCATCAAGCTTGGTAAGAACTGGTTGTGGAATTTAAAGTTAACATTGAACCCATTCACAAGAAATTTTTAAAAACGTTAATTTAAAAATTTATTTTTTTCACTGGGAGGAAAAACACACGCACAAAAATGGAAAATTCAGAAAAACGGGAATCACCCATAAAACATGAGAAGCTGGCAGATATTATTGCCGTATCAAAAACCCAATATCCAGTTTATTAAAGCATTCACCTTTTCGAAGCACCTGCAGGAGGCATTATCGGGCATCTATCTCCGTAGGACTGAAGCTCATCATCTTTCTTAGATTTTTCTTTCCCAGTTCCAATGGCCTGACGTACTGATGTAGCAGGTTTTTCAGACCTGCAATTAAACAAAGGATTATTTTATGATAAAGGCGCTGTGCAAACTGAAAATCCATGCAAGAGTTGTATAAACATGCACTACAGAATACTTACAGTATGTACAAAACTTTAGTCTTCAAATAAACAATTCAAAAATAATGAACATGATGAATGATTCAATATGCGAAGTTGAAACGTGTATTGTAAAGCACTGTTATAAACAAACTACTATAAACGTGTTTTTTTGTATAACACAGTTAACCTATCAAAGAATCGGGTACGGTGAGTGAATATTAAAGATTGCAAATTGCTGACATGTAAGTACAGCTCTTTTTTTAACCCCCGATATAAAACGAAATATTGAAAATGGAGAGGAGGGGAGTATATACTTTATAGTTGCGATTCAAGTTTGTGTAATAATTTTATTACCACATTCTTATATGGAATGAATAGACATGTATAGCTCCATGTTAATATACATGTATAGTTAGCATGGAAGTTTGTACTATATTGTTCGTAATTAAGAACACAAAATAATAGAAAAATTAAATTTAGTAAAAATAAAATGCAGTGTTAAAATAAATATCTTTATCAAGAGGAAAATAAATTAAAGTTCGCAAGATGAGACAAAGAAAGAAAAAAAAAAAAAATTAGCATATGCAGTTACCTCTTACCGCTAAATTTTAACTATGCATGTATTAATTTATTTGGCATGTAACCATCATAAAACGGAAACCTGCATACTACAGAATTTTTTCCACTTCGGTGAGTTTCCAATTTAAACGGTTTTCACTATATATGGTAATTATAAATGTCAACTCCTCACCTCTGTGATTTTTTGTTGCAAAATATTTTCTTGTATGGCTAGCTTAATCTTGAATGCCAGGTAGGAAGGTTTGCCTTCATAAAAATGATTGGGATGAACACTGTACACACTAAGTAAAACTTCCCTGAACAGATACCTAATTACGAAACAATGTGGTGGTGGTGCTAAAAGATCCCTGCACCCAAGAAGCCTAAAACTTTAAATTTGGGGCTCCCGATTTTCTACGCATATGCCAGGGAGTTCTCCACTCTATACGTGTTCCCATTGTTTAAAAAAGGTATATCACAGCCTGCATTATGCGAATTCAATGTTCGTCCTTAAGTCAGCTCTTCTGTATGAATGGCAGCAATGAAAACTGAAACTAAATGGTGCCACAGAGAAATTATGAGAAACAGAAAAGTAAAATTGAAAAGTTTTAAGGACCATACAAACTGTATGCACCCACACTTTTCAACTGGACTATTTTTCGCAGTAAAAAAAAAGCATGAAGCCAGTATTGTGGCTTCAAAAGGGAAACGAAAGACATATGGCAGTATCTGTAATACTTTCTGAAATAAAATTATTGGAGTATGATAATGGAAACTGACAAATGAAAAGAGTCACTATCTGGAAAGTACGCATTTCAAACCACGGCTATGTGGTTTCGTCTTTGATAAAATAAGCAATGCCTTCTACTTTTTTGTTTGTTTGGTCAGCTAGTAACGGGACAGCCTGTCTCCTTAACCGTATCAGAGGGTTTTATCAAACAAGAAAAGCTTCGACCATGAACTTCCATTGCCCACAAAAACAACTTTTCATTACAATGGGAAGAAAAATGGCACATTTTCATTGCACGCCAGGCAAACACATTATCATTATGGCAGCTTAGGGCTGGCATCAATCAATAGTAGTAATACTTAAGGAATTCTGGGACTGTCCAATTAATATGTCAACTTACCTGCATCAGAACTACTCAATTTACTCGTAGACACAGAATATCAACTCTCTATGCAAGGGTGAGAAATAATCGACATATTTGCCATGACTGATTCATGCGACATTCTACTTGCTCCCATTTCCATTTCATTTTGCCTCAGACCAATGAAAGAGAATATTTCAAACACGGTGGGGCAGGAAGAAACATCACAAAGAAAAATTTGAGTATGGCAAACTTGTACACAGAGAAATGTCTTCTTTCAATATATGATACCTTCCTCCGAAAATAAATCACCTGACTGAAACAACCTTTTTTTTATGTAGTAAAATTAAAATCTATTTAAATCTCATCCATTCTTAACGTCCTTCACAGGTGATGCTGGCCGAATACCAATAGCCTCTGAAGCCTTCCTTGACTGCAGAACACAAGGCCGAAGTAAGTTGTTTGTCGTTGGCAAGAAATCAGCCCTACAAGAAGAAAAGCATTCTTCAAACACAAAATCACGGTTTTCTTTAAGTAGTCTCAGCTCTTTTGAAATCCAGCCTTCTTCTCAAACTGTTTTTACACATGTATGAAACGAAAATATGAAACATACACACACTAAAATCGGAAAATTACAGATGCAAACCAATTATATCAAAATAGTTAAAGTATACACATATTAGTGTACAAAATTTAACAACCAGCACTACTTTTAAGGGTTTTAAATAAGAAAGAAAAATGAAGCAGCTCGTGGTTAGTTGTGTAACTATGGATGTTCAATTTAGTAAAAACTAATGCACATGTAAAATTTTCAAATAGTACAAAGACCATGCGGTAGTACTGAAAACAGGGTTGGCTTTCTGCCGGCAGAAACTGGTTTTAACCGGCAGAAAGTGGGAGAAACTGATAAAAGTACAGAAAACAGTATTGTATCATTTAGTAAATGAAAGATTACAAATATATATTTTATTACAATAATTTTAATAATTAAAATATTTTAAAATAATTAAAAAATACAAGGGAAACCTCCAAAGTGCCAGTCACACCATAGCATGAGAGGTCTATGAGTAATGAACAAATTTGAAAGAATTTTTCTGCAAAACTCAATTTCTGATTTTTTTATGAATTTTAAAATTTTCATAATTACAAAAAAGCTTTGAGCTTAACTAAGGTGAAGTCTTCAGTTAGGGGTAGTTTTCCTTTCATTTGGATTTCTTGGCAAAAACAGCAGTTGTCTGCTGAGCAATAATTAATTTGCTAGCTTTTTGAAAACTGAGTTGGGGAGAATATGCTAAACTTTCAAAGGGCCAACAAATCCTGTCCCTGCCTGCCTTGTCTGAAGTTGTAATCCCACCACATAGTACAGATCGACGTCTAGCAACTTCACCCCTCTGAGCAATCAACTTTCAACAAAGTGATTATATTGCACCATGACTTCTTTAGAAATGCCTTTGTAGACATGTGAATATTGCAGATTATTCATGCTTAACTTATTTCTGATAGTGTTCATTAAATGTGGGTGGGGAAGGGATCAAATGATAAAAAAAACAAGAATGGACTAATACGGACTTGAGATGAAAATACAGACCTTTATGTAAAAAACAGACCAACTAGGAGCTCTGAAAATACCCAACGGTAGCTAAAAATGAAATATTTGTTTGTGGTTTTATGGCTCAAGGACTACAGTGATCATGCTGGCCTGGGACCTACTGTTTTACGAGGAATTCGAACTAAAAATGAAAATAATGAAGCTTTTGAAAACAGCGCTACTGAATTTGTTCTAGCATCATGTGATGAATTTACTCATTACCGGAGTAATCAAATATTTAATGCTGCTAATCACATCAGATTTGAATACTTTGTACCAAATCAGAAGACATTATCTTGAAATGGTGACAAAAGTACTGTAGTTTAATATCAGTCAGTGTTTTCCGTGACCCATTCCTATACTATTATCCCTTATTATTAATGGATGGGGAATTGAAAGGCAAACTGTTGACATGTTTGCGGGAATCTAAAGGAACTCTTGGGCCAAAAGTACATCATGCCACTAACCTTTATACATGTACATGTTTCATGCCGCTAACCTTTACACATGTACAAAATCGGGCAAAATGACTAAAACAATTATGATAAAATGGCTTTCAAATTGCTCCTTTCCCATTTTAAATCCTCCCCTCTTGCACTATTTTAGGTTCTTGGACTGGACAGACTGATCTGCCTATGTACAGTAATCTACCAGTTAATTGCACTAAACTTCATATTCCTCTAGGCGCAATAGCTCTCATTCAACCATTAGATATTTATTTTTTCATCAGTACATTTTTTTTTTTAAATTATTAACTGCGTCACTGTAAATGAAATTCTAATAAAATTAACTGATCGCAACGAAATAATAAAAATGCATTCATTAGTTTATAATCAAATTCAGTCCAATAAATATAAGCTAATGTTAATGTGCCTTTGGTTTGCTTGAAATTACACTGATGTTCCCACTGAGCCGTTTGATAACATTTTTTATCATCTTCATTTTACGCTGACCATGAAGAATGTGGTTTTAATGAATGCAAAGAATTTCATTTTTTGAAGTGTACATACTGCGATACAAATTTGTTTTATTCATTTTTACATAAGTTATCATTTTCATGAGTAATCAGAAGATTTAGTACTTTAAATTTATGTCATGTATTTCTTTTACGTTAGGATTCGCCTAGGGGCAATATAAGGCATATGCAAATGTGCCACTGCACAGGTCAGAAAAATTATATATATATATTTTTAACAGCGGAGAAGCAAGATAAAAAATATTCTTATTGATTATTGTCTGTGATAAATAATAACAACAACTGATGAAGAATGTTACGCGGCTGAGACAAAAAGGAGGTACTTTAGTCAGAGCTTGTTCACAGCAGACAACTTACTGTTATTTTTTATCAAGCACTCCAAATGAATGTAAAACTACCCCTAACTGAAGACTTCACTTTACGGCTGTGCAGTTAAGCGCTAAGCTGCGTTTTAGTGTAATTATGAAAATTTAAAAAATTCATAAAAAAAACCAGAAACTGAGTTTTACAGAAAAATTCTTTCGGTTTTGTTCATTATACACATGGGTCTATCATACAACATAAGTCTCGATCTGAGGTGCGACTGGCACTTCAGGGGTCTTCTTTGTCAGAGCAAACCAAAGGTTTGTTACAAAAACCATCTTTTGAAGGCCATATTATTTAACTTACTTGGTCTATTTCATCTTATTTACCTTCTCTATCAAATTAGACCTTAAAATATAAAGAAAAAGCCTCAGTGGTTTATGACGAATTGGATAAGCTGTATTTACAGCCAATGGAACCATACTTTTTTTAAAGTCTGTTGTAAAGCATGTGGTAACTGTTTAGAAATATTTTAGAAATCATTACAGACAAGATGTTGGGCTAAAGGAACGCACAAACACAGTGAAGCTATAAATATCCGGCAATATAAGGTGGAAAAACCACGTAGATTTCTTGGAATTATTCCTAAAGAAACATCCATGTTACTCGAAGATCATGAAAATGATATGGATGATAAAGGAACTTTCCAGGTCATAAACAATCAGATGATTAATAAAGATGTAAAAATACGTCAAATAGGGGAGGAGTTGACAGGAAGGCCCTTCCCTCCCTCCCACCATAAAAATGCATTGTGAATCTATTTTTTTTTTTTATTATCATACAAGTTTATCGATCATCCATACAATCTTACAATTCACCCAAAATCCATAAAGGTTGGCAGGCATGTTAAGAGCACAATAAATGAACACTTCAGCAGAGACAACTTTAGGCTATGAAAATACGAAACAAACCGAGGCACTCACTTTCGTAATCTATCCGACAGACGTGGCAGGGATCGATAAGGTTCCATGAAGTTTTCATTATAGGCATAATTATTTTTCACACACGCCTTCCTCATATCCTCAATGATTTCACATACTTCTGCAGCAAGATTTTCAGAGCTACAATAAGAAAAACATGCTTAATGTATAAACAAAGAGTTCCCCCAACTTTAAAATTTTATTTAATGGAGCAAGGACGGCAAAAGTCACACTGTGCTAAGATTCACGGTCTTCTGAGGACTCTGCACATTTTGTGTGCAAGCAAAAAAAAAAGTTTTTAAGCACAGTTGAAATATAATTAAACAAATTACAGTGCATTTTGGATGGACTTCAGTCATCCCTCGTCAAGAATACGCATTTGTCTAGCACTGCAACAAACAACGAAGCGTTATTGATTCACCGATGGATTGTTGCCAGTTAGATCCTCTTTCCAGTTAAGAGTTGCTATTAATATTGACTGCTGCTCCATCTATCAGCGGTGAAACGCGACATCGAAGCAGGTGGGGTGGTAGGTGAAGGTTGATTGGTTTGTTTGGATTTTTATGGAGCAAGAGTATTTGGGCTACACCAAGTCAAAAGTGAAGGTTGAAGAGCTGAAGTAGATTTCTCCAAGCTTATCTGAAGTATGGATGGACCTGCGATCATTTATAATGTCATTGGAGTATTTGTAAAAAAAAAAATTCTACTGGAGACTTGGATTGATGAATGGTAGTGTCTTGAAAATTAAATTTATGATTACTGTCCCAGCAGTGAACAGCAATGGAGGATTTATTGAATTTGGCCTTTCCGATGCATCTTTGATACTCTTTTAATCTGAGAAGTAAAGCACGCTTTATCTGGCTGATGTAGGAAAGGTTACATTGCCATAAAATTTGGTACACTCCCCAGAACTATATGAAGGGGAGATTATCTTCGATTTGGAGGATTGAATTTTATTAATCAGGAAGAAATTACCTGACAGTTGGTATTACGAAGTATTTTAACAACGGTGACACTAATTTGTGGAAAATAGAAGAGGAAGTCTCAGAGAATTCAATTTCATGATGGGTTGTTAATGTGGCAGGAAAAGTAGGTTGAGAAAATTTAGCAACTGCTAAATTGATATTTAAGTTACAACCCCTATCAACAGCGACTGATTTCAAGAAGGAGAGTTCTTGCGAGAGAGAGCTATGGATGTTGAACAAATTTTTAGGGCCCTGTTTACAAATGTGTAAACGGCAACCATTTTTTTTGCTGATGTGGGTGACAAGGTTTTGCATGAGGCAGGAGTGATACCGCAAATGGCTTCTGATAAACACATTGTGCAATGGCACCTTTCTTTTTCAACAAAAATGTCAAGGAACGACAGGGAGTTATTTTTGACTTTCAGCGAGAATTCAGGGTGTTTGTCGACTACGTTAACGATAAGAAGTATAGAAATAATTTGGTCTGGTGGATCTACCCAATGATAAGTATATCATCCACGTATTGAGTCCAAAAATTAAGTGTTATAATTTCAAACAGTTTGGCCTTGAAATAGTAAATGTCGCATAAAAATGGAGGATAGTGGGTTCCCCATTGCCAGGCCATCAGTTTATGAAAACATTAACCACTAAATACAAAATAAGTGTAATCTATGCAGGTTGCGGTTAAGTTAATTAATTCGTCAATTTCAGGTTGTGCGAAATGGCATTCAGTTATATGCCATTGGAGGCAATCAAGGGCGCCAGCAATTGGAATGTTAGTAAACATACAATATGATATCTAAAGATGTGATGGTGTAATTTTCTGACGAAAAATTAGAAATTTCAACTATACTTATAAACGTTTTTTCCATTTCTTATTTATTCTGCGCACTGCTACGTCACAGACAGACGTCAGAACAGTTCGTCTGTACTGTTTCCCTCCCTTCCATTACTGTAAATTGAGCCTGGACAGAGTAATGTTATACTTGGCAAATGGACTACCATTGGGATGACTCTGTGTTAATGACATATGAGACAAACAAGTTACAACTACATGTACCTCGAGACAGAGGAATAGGAAAATCCATGCTAAGACTAATGATGAACTCCACAAGGACCACTCAATAGCATGTTCTAGACAGGAAATAATAGATGCAACACTCTTATGTTGCTGACTCGGAATAGAGAAATTATGAAAAAGAACGGAACACATTTTAAAATGACAAAAAACAGTTCATCAACATCACAGGCGTTCTACCGAAGATGTATATAATAATAATAAAAAGAAAAAGTGGCAAATGAACACAGGAATTATGCATAAACAAATATGGACAAAAACAAGAATGGATTCCAGCCATTATTTGAAACTTCCTTTGCATTTAAAGTAATGAATACAATTAGCGCACTTACTTAGAATCCAGAAAAGGGGAGTCTGGTGGTGGGAAGAAGACCTTATTTATAGGGAAAAGTACAAAAAGCTCCTGCGCTCCCACTCTAAGGCCCATGAGCGTTTCACGAACACAATGGTCTGTATTTTCGAAGCTACAATAAGAAAAGAATTAATACTATATATATATACAGAGCATTTTTCTTTCTCAACATGCTCCGCTTTGAACGTTCGGCGAAGACATTTCCTCACAAAAAAGAATCACACATTATACTGATCTGTTTTATAGCACGACAACAGGAGTTCCACTGTGCTAGGACTTACAGTTTCCTGCGTAAGCTGTACCTGTTATGGACTAAGGAACCATCGTCAAGACGTCGGTGAACTCTTTTTTTGGGGGGAGGGAATGGGGCATGTTGGGAACCAACCTAGGATTACCAACCAGAATACTAAGCAAACACATTACCACTGTGTCACTGCAGGCTCGCAAAATTATATTGAAATAGTCAAAACAAGACAGGTGCCTTTTATTAACACTTTTGATAATTGGGAAGTACACTGCAGAGCCAAAACATTAAACCACCTGTGCATCATGCAGATGAAGTTGTCTGCAGTATCAATCAAATGGAAGGAGTGGCTTTTAAGTTGGTGTATAAAAGTATGGGATTCTGTCAATCAGTAGTTCACGTCGCTGTAAGATGGGCAAAGGTAAGGATTTATTGGAGTTTGTCAAATTATTGGACAGATTGTGATGGCAAGACGGCTAAGTAAGAGAAAAAACCCATAAAATTGTTATATATTTCTCGGAACTATATTACAGACCCATTAAGACCTTTTTTTTTTTAACTTTTATTTGCCATTTCTAAAAATATATATGAAATACATTATTGTAAATCAGTTTCTGGCGGGGAATTTTTATCCGACTGTATCCGAGGAATGTACGTACATTCAGCAGGGTTTCACCGTATTTAATAACTTGCACTTGAAACCCATTAACTTTAAATATCAACACAAGTCGCTTTCCTCCATTTGCTTTTTTTTTTTAGGTTTTCAGACTTATCTGAACTCACAAAAACCCTTATTTCTGAATAGCAAATAACAGCACAATAGGCGACATGCAAAAGTAATGTACAGTTCACAAGTTGCCACACAGGAAATTGGTAGTATTGAAATTGAGCGACTAAGCTGCTCCGCAGTGCGATGCCACCTCAACGATGAAATTCCTATGCAAGGGAAAACACTCATCACCAGAGTTATTCAAGCATGTCATCGATATGTGCTATGCAACCGGCACCTGGAAGTAGGATGCCTTGAAAGTGGCCTATCTATCGAGCATTAGAAGAACCAATTGATGAATTAAAAGTTACTGTTAAAAAGTGATTCTACCCATAAGGGAAAAAAAAAAAAAACAACAAAAAAAAAAACCCCACCCCTTAAATAACAAGATTTCCATTAACATTGGAGAAAAAATTTCCATGACCTTTACAGCAATATTATCTGACCAATCCGAAACGAAACTTTCAAATGAACTTCAGTTGCAGGGTAAACGGCTTCAAGTTCATATGAGATTTAGATATTTAAAACAGGTAACGAAGATTTTCCATGGCGTTTCCAGGTTTGACCAATAAATATATCTCACTCCATCCAAATCTTTTCCCCGACTTTTAGGAATGATGTCATATTTCCTGATATTTCCATGTTTTCCAGATGCGTAGGAATCCTGATACAAAAAGGGGAAATTTGGAAACGTTGCCAGGTATGATCTTTATAAACCAACAAGCTTACTGCGAGAAAATTTAACAGGGAAAACATGGAGGAAAAGCATTTGCTTATGCTACACAAATTTCCCTAAAACAAACTGTATATGCTTGTCAAGCTCCTCCGCCCATCCCCAGTTTTTTCTAAACAGTAAAATGAAAAGTTTGATTTACTATATACTTACTATTCCTTAAGATTTTCATAAGGTGGCGCTGGTTTGTAGATATACATAGGCGGAATGCCGAATTTCCCATATGCTTTCTTATATGCCCGCATAGCCCGATTCTCGGAAATAACTCGATGCAATCGTGAATCAAGATCGTCAAGCCTGCAATAAAAAACACATATTTCACATTTAAAACACATGTTTACCCTTTTTAGAGACTCATGAGCATTCTGAAATTTTTTCTACATCGAACATCATTTTTGTTTACCACGTACAGGTGGGACGACGTATATCCCAGCAGATTTACCTTCAAAACGAACAGGGCTTGGATAAGCCATATCCCAGAGATCCCCCAACACACACACTTTTGTGTTCTTCACAGAATCAACAACCAATTTAATAGTACAAATGGCTTGATCATGATGGTAACAGGGGATGAAATAAAGCCTATTCTACAAACAGGACCCTTTTCCTCCCTCACTCCTCTTCACTGCCTTGTCTTGAGAAAGTTAACGATTTGTTATTAGATTATGAGTAAGTTTCTTACCTTTCACTAATGTACAATACACCCACTAAAGTTATTTGGAGTCGTTTGTTATTTATACTTCAGGGCAGCTACATCTTCCCTCCTGACCCTATCGCGCTTTGATGAACAGGGGGAGGGCAATATTCCCTATATGGAATGACAAGTTTCTATTTTCAACCCATAGCTTCTAGGTTAAGCATGTCATTTCAGTATCTCCTCTTCTGAAACTTTCTAAGTACCTGCGGACCATGATAGGCCATCCTTGGACCACCAGTGGTCAGTCTATGAACTAAACTGTTTTAGACAAAAGCAGTAAATGATGATTTTCAAGATCTTTCAAGATTGCAATACCATATGACCACTTTCATATCATGATATAGAAGGGCGTTTATTAAAAACTAAACGAATTCATGGCTATTTTTGCACATTCTTGGCTTTAAAAATGTTTCATGACTTTTTTTAATGACTGATAAAATAGCTATATAAAAATAGCGCTGAAAATTACTTAAAATTGCAAAGGATTTTCTGTAGCTGGAAATAACTAAACCAACAAAAACCAAAAACATTAAAATATAAATCTGAAACTTAAAATTAAATGCATGTGACACAATATCGATTTAGTGACCTATCAGCAACTATTGCCCTTCTTCTCATTTCTTTGACTTCATGATCGGATAGACCGTAGCCATTAAAGGCAATTTCGTATCAATGGCAATATACATCTACGAAAGGTCCCAAAATAGTGGATAGGTGTAGTATTCAGCAATAAAGTATTCCTAATGTAGCTTCCCACAGATCAAAGGGTGATAAACCACAGGTTTCAAAAATTTGAAACTGAACACAATAGTCCTACAAGCTTTAGTTTGCTCTCACTTTTAAGTTGTAAGCTTGAACTTTTTTTTCCTTCTTTCTTTTAAGTAATGAAATGGTCTGGTACTGTTGATTTAACTCTTTTGCATGTTATCCCTATCTATTTTTTTTTTTTTTTTAAAGACTCAATACAGAAGAATATGGGGCACAAGTTTAAATTTCAAAAAACACCAATTAAAAGAAATAAACATGGCAAACGCACGTAAGGATTGTTCAAAATGAACTAACGTTATTTTTAAACTAACACGTTTTAAAGCAGAAGTTTATGGGAGAATTAACTATGTACCATCCAGGGTTCATACTCCATTGCAAGAAAAAAAATAAAATAATAATGACTTTTTAAGGACCTATCGCAATAAAAAATTAAAGCTGTTTCCTGAAAGGGAAAACCTATGTGCAGTTTTTAGAAGATGTTTAATGACAGTTTTATAATTCAATTTTATATTGTGCATTAAAAACACTTACTGGTGTAAAGTAAAAATCGCATAATAAAAATTACTGTCTTAAAAACAGTAATCATTACTCAAATCTCATTTTCTTACAAAGACACATATGAAATGTGCAGTAAAATGGTAAAAATTTGTTGTTTTTTCAAAATTTAGTGCCATGAACAGAAAGCTTTACGTTCATTTTATCTTGTTATAAACAGTGTTAAGTCTAACTTTATTAGTTCTCTGCCAAAACACAATTTTCAAGGGGTAACTACATACATCTCCATAGCAGTCAATTATTTCAACAACAGATATATCTCAAAACTAAGGTTTTTGACATATTCCACTTTACCTCGCAACAGCTTTTATATATATATATACATCAGGGCCATATCATGGATCTGGGCCACTGATACAGCCCTGACCTGCAACATTTCAATTGTCCACTTGTACACTCTCTGAATATGGAATATCGTAGTCTTAGCTCCAATAGTAGCCTAGAAAAAGGATGGGAGCTCTGGCCCCACTCCATATGGCCCCGACATGCGGCATTTCAAGTGCCCTCAAATACGCTCTCTGAATATGAAACATCGTAATCGTAGTTCCAACAGCAGCTTAGAAAAAAGATGGGTGGCTCCGGACCCCTTTACCGATACATCCTTGACTGTTTGGCGGTGATTTTGAACTAAGACCACGATCTATGAACGATGATCGCGAACTACGAACGAAGACCGCAAACGAAAACCATGACCCATGAATGATGATGACGAGCTACGAACGAAGGTCGTGAATGACGAACTAGATCCAGGGGTGATTGTAAGTCTAAACCAGATTCCCTGAACATACCAGAAAATTCCCTGAAAAGTTACGTAATATTTTTAGTAAGGACACTGATTCCCAAACGAATATAAGAAATTATAGGACACAAAATGAAATTTTTGTAAAAAAAAAAAATCTAGGAAAAGAAAAGCTGAAATTCCCGGAGCATAATCAGCCCTGTAGATCGCGAACTGCGAACGATGATGAAGAATAGTAGTAAAAAAAAAAACTGTATGAACGGGTCATTTTTGTGAATAGTTCAAAAAGACCCGTTCGGTCACGAACGACTCATCTCTACCCTAGAAGCTGTGCCTGTGTAGATCGAGAAGGGTTCTGGGGAAAATCGTCTTGAGAGGAAAAAGGAAAAACGAGCATTTTTCTTCGGAGATCGTTGTAAATATAAGCACTTTCTAAGGACTGGAAATAATGAAAAACAAAAAAACAACAAAACAAAACAAAACCCACTTTCTAAAGTTTTTAAGCACCGTACAAATCCTGCCTTCTGATACCAATATTTTTGGTTTAAACAAGAGCTCTTGATCCATATATCACAGCTCTTCTAGAGGATGACTTTTTAACTCCTAGTACTTGCAACATGTGGGTCAAAGTGTTCAAGCTTGAATGTCAGATCATAATTTCCTCTTGACACACAACTTAAAATATTTTTTTTTAAAGTAAAATATTTACTGCACTCACATAATGGATACAAAAAATCCTGATCTTGTGGCGACTGAAACTGTGGACGTTTTATGCATCTCTAGTATGCGTACTATCTTCTCTAACTTAGGCGGGGCTTCATGGAACCTAAAGTAAGAAAAAAAGCTTTATATACAAAACTAAACATTTTCTTAACCTCCCTTCTAAACCAGGTGCGTTCAGCCCTCACATCTGAACGCCTACTGAAACGTTCACTAAAGCAAACTCCAAGTGAATGAATACAAAATCATACTACAGTAAAACCTCCCTACAACGATATACGATATAACGATAAATCCCTCTACAACGATAATTTTTCTCGGTCCGTATAATAGTGTTGCAGATAGGTTTTACTGTATAATGAACCCTCCCTATAACAATAACTCCCTCTACAATGATAATTTTTCTCGGTCTGTATACTATGGTTGTAGAGTCTTTACTGTATCTTATGCTAGTATTTTCTGTTCGGTGACAGCACCCCCTATTGGCAGAAATATTGGAAACAGAGAAAAGCTTCCTATTATATCTGTTTAGGCAAAGATAAATCATACTATATATAATTATATAGCAAGTAATTAAAATATATATGTAAAACAGTATAACAAAAATAATAGATACAATGTAATAGAACAATATCAATACAGTATTAAAAGTTATTGAAAAAGGATGTAAAGTGTTTTTTCGAAGAGAATTAAATTTAAAATGCATATGCATGCAATTTTAGAACCTTAACCCACTGCTCACCGTAGCCCGGGGTTTGGTTTCCTAGACCTTAAGAGGTTCAGATTTCTTGGAAAATTGTAGGTCTAGAAGTTCGGATTCCTTTGAAAACATTATGTCCTAGCACAGCATGACCACTGCAGTCCTCAAGCTGTAAAACTCCAAACTAAGAACCTTCTCTGAAACATACATGGCATTATATATATAATATAGAAAAATGGGAATATAGCTCCAATTAAAAATATTAGAACAACCAAATATGGCACTGCACTGTCTTATAAAATGCATGATACCTATAAAAATAAACAATAGGGACAAGCGACAAAATTAATAAGCGTTCACAATAAGCTAATGTATATATTTATATAAATCAAACAACAATATTAATCAACGTTTATTGGCGTAGTGATACCAACGCCGATGGTATGGCGTGATTAGATGGTGAAACGTTCGAAAGAAAATAAATATTTCTGCCTTCGGTGGGATATGATATTATATATTGTTAACATGTGTCTAAAGAATTGATAGAGATTTTATGAAAAATTATTGAAATTTTTCAAAGAATTAAAATATTCCCAGCGCCGATTCAAAATATTAGAATATCTGTAAAATGATGTGATTAGTCAGCATTGATGATGAAATTTGCATAAATGGGGCCACTGTGGAGCTAGTATGCATATAAAGGCTTGTTTGAAAGTCAGCTTTATTGGCGCAGTATAGCCCAGATGCTCTTGCGCCATAAAAAAGCCAAACAAACAAAACAAGTCAGCTTTAGTTCATTGGGAGTTAAAAATGGACTGCATGAAAGATATATAGGACGCTACTAAGACTACGATTGTGACTCTGCGCAGTGAGGGACTTACTCAAAAGATGATTGCCGAAAAAATGAAATGCTTTCAAGAAACTGTGAGGAAAATTTTAAAAGATTATTCTAGAAATCAAAATTTTAAAAATAATCGTGCAAATAGTGGTCGTAAGCGAATAACCACACTAAGACAAGACAGAATGCTGAAACGAATTGTGACTACAAACCGCTTCAGGAGCCTGAGATTCATAAGTAGAAAGTGGCGAGTACAACGAGTGGGTGCCTCAACATCTAGCACAATGAGACGATTCCATCAACTTTATTTTCCATAACGTCTGCTCAAGACACAGCCGCTACTTACTTGCAAGCAAAATAGGACCAGAGTGCGGTGGTGCAAAGACAGATTGCAATAGGGCATTCAAGATTGGAATAATGTACTTTTTAGCGATGAATCGATGTTTTGCGTTTCCTGCTGTCATCAGGGTATCCGTGTTTGGCTTTGCAAGCAAGAAGCTTTTATTACAGATTGTTTGAAACGCTCAGTGAAATTTAGTACCTCTATCATGATTTCGGGGTGTATGAGTACTGAGGGCTTAGGAATGCTGTGTATTTTGACAGAAAGGGTAAATTCTGAAGTATGGAAGGAGGTACTTGAGCATTTTGATTCCATCGTCGGAATATCTATTTGAGGATGACTATCTTTCAACAAGACTCTGCATTTTGCCATACATCAAAGACCATCACTGCATGGCTTAATACAAATTAAATCTAAGTACTTCCTTTGGCCGACCAATTTGCCTGATTTAAACTCCATTGAGAATATGTGTGAGGTTTAATGAAGAAATACCTTCAGGCTTTAGCTGAAAAGGACAAAAATGAACATAGGAAAGTGTGAAATCCGTCTGGGCAACTATCAGCAAAGATGACTGCAAAAAAATGGTGTATAGTATGCCAAATCGTCTACATGACATTATTAAGGACAAGGGAGATGCCACTAATTATTAACTATTCACAACATTTTTCGTTTAAATGAATTGTGCTTTTTTTTTTTTTTTTTTGCATATTATTCTAATTTTTTGAACTATATGTGAAAATTATTCTAATTTTTTGAATTTTTAGAAAAAATTATTATAAAATACTTTGTAATATTATACTAATTTTTTTATGTTATGCTCATCCAAAAAATATGTAGAATGTGGTAGTACACTTTAAAATTCTGAAGTAGTCATTTCTACCGAAATGCGAATTTCAAACCGCCATATGTTATATTTTTCATTATTCTAATATTTTGAAGTGGAGTTATAGTAGGTGTGGCATTTAGAAGGCAAGTAAGATCATGACCTATTTCAAATTTAAAAATGCCTTTGGAAGGGAAAGAAAAAAGTTTTCATCTTGCACATAAACATTTTCCACTGACTCCTACACATGGTCCCCACTCCTTTGTCCTGATGAAATTCAAGGACTTTTCAAGGACCAAATAATTTTTTCCAAGGACCTTACATTGTTACTACATTGGAAATAAGGGAAATACCCTCTTTTTTTTTGCCAAAACTTGAAAAAAGGTTTTGGGAAACATTCAAGGACCAACCACATTTTTGACAGTTTTCCAAGTACTTTTCAAGGGTCCTGACTTGGCAAAATTTTTTTAAGGACTTTCAAGGACCGTGGGAGCCACGATATAACAGAATTGTTACTCTATGACAAATTAAAAGTCGTGGTAAAATCCAAGAAAGTGCTTGGAGATTTTAGGTGGGGGGTGGGGTAACCAGCTACTAAATGAAACGCAGATTAAGTTCCGAATAACGTTTTTCACACTTTGGCCAAAGGATGCACCGAACAGTCATTTCAGCCGAATACTGAATATTCAGCCCATGGATAGACCGAATATCTCATGTATTCTTTTCCCTAACAAACTTTTTTTGCGTGAACTACTATTTTATAAACCAAATATAATCACAACAACATATAAAACTATAGATGATTGGGCCATCGAAAAACCATCTAAAAAATAAATATCCTTCAATGAAATTAGCTTCTGAAGATGAACACCTTCAACCGAAGGTGTAAAAAATGGAAACATAAGTGACAGCCATTAAAAGTCTGTGGAGAGAAGAAAAAAAACCACAGAACATAAATGATGCAAGAGCCTCAAAAATTCATTTTCCAGTAGGTGAGATGACTGCTTCGGACAAGTAACCATATTCAATGTTAATGATGTAGTATTTAACAGGCTTATGAACAGACTTCAACAACAGTATCAAGTACCAAGCAGAAATTATTTTAAAGATACTATGATGACGGACACACATGCAAGATGAAGTTTGCTGCACAACTAAATGGAGATGAGGCTGTGTCCATAACATTAGATATTCGGATTGCATCGATAAGGATTTTGAATTCAGAAGCCTTGTACTGAATTTAAAGCATTTTCAAGGGTGTCACACTGCAGAAAACATTATCGAAATCTTGTTATATTTTACTCTTTGTGTGTGTGCAAAATCAGAGTTTTACTGAATCTCTACTCAAATTTGTTGCTAAATAATGGACATTTTTAAGCATTGCACAGAAATCAAACACTGAAGTAGGGAAAGAAATTATATAAAATTAAATGGAAACAATTAACTCTTAAACAATTATTTCAATTTCACCTTTTCCGAGCTTCCTCCGAAAATGGAAATGTCGAAAAAGGTTCAGAAATGAGCTTTGGGTGCAATACTTCGTTGTTACGAATAATTACTTGTATCCGTGTAGGGATCTCATCGGACCTGAAATAAGAAAGATACATATTACATACAAAATTAGGAATTCCTTTATTTATTCTGAATTAGGATTTTTTTTTTTTTGTTTTTTTTTTAGAAATCCAATCCCCCTTTTTAAGACGTTTTACATGCATAAAACTACATGCAATTAATAATGTAAACAATTTACATACAGTCTAACTTTGATTGATTTAATGATTTTCATCAGACTAATGTAAATATTAGTTAAATATTAAAAAATAGTTAAATCGTGGGGGAAGAGATTTATTGGAACCAATGATGCAGCCATGAGAGGGGGATGGGCCCCAGACGTTTCCTTGGGCAGAAAATTTATATGCAAAATACATTTAAAAGTCACAACTATTACAGTAAACGATTATTATTTTTTTTACGTTTTTGGCCCTCTTTTTGCTACAACTTTTTAAAGAGATGTTTTGCATCTATAAGGGGAGTCAGTTTTATGGCGGGTCACTGCATTGGGTTTTTTTTTGGGGGGGGGGGCAGCTATAAAATTATATAGTCGAAAAAGGTTCACAATAAAAATCATGGGCGTGGTATTGATCAGAAATGAAATAAGGTATTTTCAAAAAGGAAAATTATAAAAATGCTCACAAGCATTCTGAACAATATGTATTAATTTTAATAAACGTAAGACACAATGTACATAATTACTACTTCGAAAAGAAGTCTTTGAAGTTTGTTTTTGTGTTTCTTGGAGGTTGAAAATTAACACTGCCTTTTCAATTATAATAAAAGCAATGAGACAACTTTGAGCGGTTTGTTAGATTATTGGTACATGAGCCGATACATGAAAAAATAATGTAAAAGCTTTTACATTATTTTCTCCCCATTTGTATTCCTTAATTATATTATCTGCTGTATGTTCGATTCGCTCCATATACATCTGATGAAGGCTGCCCTTTAGCGCAGCCGAAAGCCGGCTCATGTACCAATAATCTAACAAACCGCTCAAAGTTGTCTGATTGCTTTTATTATATTTATGTCAAGCGGTGTTACCTACTCACCGCCTTTTCAATCGTTTTCAAATGCATCAAAAAGATCATTGTTGATGTCAAAACACAATAAATACTTCTTTACACACTGTAAATCAGCATTAACTTCAATTAAATTCACTCAATTGAAGTTGATTTTGAAACCGAAATTCTAATTGCAGCTACAAGCTGATGACATAAATTTATCGTTAACTAGAGGAAAATATAACACTAGACTCAATGTGATTCAGCCCCAACCAATAAAAATAATCACTAAATCGTAGACTACATATCAAAAATTACTATACCTAATGTTCTTTGATTACTAATCCACTGCTGGATGAAGGTTTCTACAAAAATACTTTCCACACACGTGAATCATATTTCTGCGAAGTTAATTTCCATATTGCTTCAACCTGTTTTCTTATTTTGTTCCCCCATCAACTCAGAGTGTGCTTCACAAGTCTGTTGGAATCCAGTTGAAATTTTCCGTCACCCATTATTGAACTGTTCTTGCGATATGCCCAACTTAGTGTTATTTCCACTTCCTTTTTAACTCTAACAATGATGTCCTCTTCCATCATTTGCTCCCTTCATCGAAGTATTTATTTTCCAATTCCTCCTAATTACCCCCAAGTATGCACAATTCGTTTGTGCTAATAGGGTGCATGCAGAATCAGGACCAACAGGCTTCCAAGAAATCAGAACATTTTCTGTCATGGGAATTGAACTTCAGACAGGGATGAACGGTGTTCAGAAAAACACCTGCACTCTGTGATGCCGCTGGAAGTCAAACCTGGGTTAATGGCCCAATAAATGTGTTACTCATTAAAGTTTAATTTTGACTGTTTTTCTGAACATTACCGACGTCTCGTGGATCGGCGTTATATCCAGAGACGTTTCTCCTATCCCAGTGAAAAACGGTTATTTTTCTCCGAAGCATTACTTGTAACTCGTATAATGAAAACCGTGACCATCATTACCAATCAACAGTTTTTTTGGTTTGTATATTTTGTTTGAAAAAAGTATCAAGAAGCTACTGAAACAGCTGTCACGACATTAAATTATGTAATTTCTAACTGCAACAGTATTGTGTTTTATTTATCTACTATTTTTGGGCAGTGTATCACATAAATCCCCATTTCAAATAGTTAGTTTAGAAAGTTTGCTTCAGTATTTTGTTACAGCTCAAATAAAGCTAACGGAATAAGGTACATGTCACGATCTAGATTGGTGGGTAGACAAGGGAGGACATAGATTTGTTAAACAGATCAAACAAATCAAACAGTGATGATGGGGAACGGATGTGATTTATTAGAGTTAGAAAAATGGACGATTATTGGACATTGCGCTCTCCTTTCAGATGAAACCTGATTTTTGTTCTACGAAGTGAATGGACGGTGGCATATAAGGTGTCAAAGGTCGGAATGTTAACGTCCTAAAACGAGAATTGGAAGAACACGGGCTGGTGGTGACACTGTCATCATGGTCCGGGGCACGTTCTCATGACACTCATTCTTGGTTCCCTGATACCTGTAGATGGTGATTTGGGTATTTCTATTCATACTGCAGACATCGTCTATCCCTATATGTGCGATTACTGTTTTCCCCCTGACCATGACAGAACCATCCAAGAAGTTAATGCACCCTGCCATACTACCGCAATCACCGAAGACTGGTTGGAAGAACATGATCAAGAGCTCCAAGTATTTCCCTGGCCCTAAAATTCCACAGACCTTAATCCTGAACACCTATGGGATCACCTCATTTCACAATGTACAGGGAATAAAACCTGCACCTCACACCACACAACAGCTCTTAGATTCTCTGCAGTCTATCCAATTTCAGGTTCCCAAAACAACATTCCAGAACCTCATTGCATCACTTCCATGGTAAATGGCTGCTGTTCTTGCTGCAAACAGGAGGCTATTCCAGCTATTAGGTAGGTGGTTCTAATAATGTGTCTTTACATTGTATGTGACAAAAAAAATATAATATTAATTCAAATTTCATTCTTTTAAAGAATGCAATAAAAAACTTTGGGGGGGGATGTACGGATATAGAAGGTAACAAAAAACATTTTTGACACTCGTCAGAATATATGAAATACAAAAGAATGTTAAACATACTACCCTCCATTATTTACCACCTTTTGCATTTTGTGTATTCCTACTAGTGCCAATTTCTTTTTAACTAGTCATGGTAAGCCCTGGTCAATCTATGCATGTTGCTGTCAGATGTGTAAGATCCCACTGTGCCAGGAACGTAGAGGTCCTCCCCCTCCCGAGTAACATAAATCTGTCACCTAGGGAATCAAAGCATGGACTGTGAATGAGTAGGGAAATGTGGGGCGGATTAGTGCTGGATACCAACAGGAGTCAAATTTAGATCGTCTGCATGGCAGGCGAATGTTTAGCACTATGCCACTACGGGGCACTAAATGACAGCCGCACACTCGGAACAGAAATCATGGTTCCCACTCCTCTGTATTGATAAAATTCAAGGACCAAATGACGTTTTTCAAAGACCTCACATTGTCAATCGCAATGTACATAAAAATTAAATATGCAAGACATTATAAGTATAATATTAAAATTAGAGTGTTTAATTATGTTGCTCCTTTTCAACTTGGCACACTGCTAGCAAAAGCTACCCTTTCTACATCCCTTGTATTCGCCATGTTCAGTGGGCAGGGGAGGTTTCGGAAGCACTATTGGCTTTGTTCAGGAAAATACCATTTTTTTCCTCTTTTGCCAAAATTTGAAAAAAACATTACCAAGAAAAATTCAAGGATTTTCAAGGACTAACCATATTTTGGGCAGTTTTCAAGGGCCCCGATTTGGCAAAAAAATCCAAGGATTGTGGGGACCATGGAAATAGGCCATTCAAGAAGGAAAAACATTAGTATGGTGAACGAGTTTGTCTGCTTGTAACACACATTACAAAAAATTAACCATGGTAAGGCTTTTTACGACTGCCCCAACCTTTAAAGTAAAACATTTGATTAACTCACATGATACGCTCAAAAAGCCCTGTAGGTGAGATGAGATATAGCAGTGGGGCCTCGTCTTCTGAGATTTCGGGTAGAGGTAGATTCTCATATATAACATGATTCAACTGAAAAATAGTTTCGTCAGAGCTAAAAAGAAAGAAAAAATATTAGATTTTATGAATAGACATATCCTATTTGTTTTACACACGTTCTCATCCTCCCCACAATAACATCATATACTTAAGAAAGCACTGTTGCTACGATTGCTTATTAACGTATTACTAGGTACTATTTCATTGTTATATTCATATATTTCATTGTATATTCATGGATAAGCAAATAATGATTGTGTAACATCACATAGGTAGGAAAAAAAGTAGTTACCACATGCATAATTTATATATATCTGCTTTCTTATTTATGCAAGTCGAACACTACGCAGAAACAATTTAAGAAACAAAACAAACGTAAAGAAAACAATATTTTAGGAAACAATTTTTATCAACTTTTTTAGGCGTAGTAATAGTAACGCCAATGTTATGTCATGGTTAGATGGTGAAACGTTCGTAAAGAAAAGAAAATGTTTATATGTGTATTTTGGGGCATGATCCCACGACCTACTACTATTATTAATGTGTAGGGGGAGGGGGGGGATTGGGAAGGGTTATTCAGGCAGTGCTCTTACCAACCGTGCCCCACCGGACACAGAAAAACGTTTTCTTTTCTTTACAAACGCTTCACCATCTAACCATGCGATAACATCCGCGTTACTATTACCATGCTTAAAAAACACCGATAAAAATCATTTCTTGATATATCTGCTTGCCTAAAAAGACGTGCATCGGTAACCTAGTGTTTCTCGACCACCAGGATATGGCCTGGTACCTGGCATCAATCATACCGGGCCTGGCAGTGAGTGATTTTCCTTGAATCGGTTACTTTAGTTTTTCAGCATTTTTATGAATAAATATTTTATCATGGAAATATTTTGAGGAGAATAATAGTCGCGAATGCGTCGGATATTTCAGACACAGAACTTATAATTAACATCCGTGTAGCAACCTCCAATGACCAAGCTTTATATTTTTAAGTACGTAACCACATCCATGAACAATCCAGAATCTTCAGACACCGAAATCTTTTAGCATTCAAGAACGGGTATACTGCTGATTATGACCGGCTGATCACGAAAAGTGCCTGCAAGCCAATTACGTTAATGTACGTTGCATCCTCTGTTCTTACGACTGTACGAAATAACATCTCTCTGTGTTGCAAATGTCAATCAGTAAGGAAGTGTATCACAAAATGTATATTAATACGACGTCATTGTCACGATTATTCACACTGATGATAGTTTAACGAACAAACTTAAAAAAATATATATACATATATATTTACAGGGCCTCTGGCCTCATGAAGGTTGAGAAGCACTAATCTAGAGAATATTAAAAAAAAAAAAAAAATCTTCGTATCCACATTATTCTATTTTATAAATATAATTTTCATAGATATATAATTAACTCAGTTTATTACAATGCAACGTTTTTCTTTAATAACTTGGTTTTCTGCTTAGGGAGGGGTTCAGCTTCCTTCTCGGGGTGTGGCTCAGCTTCTTTCTCGGGGAGTGGCTCAGCTTCTTTCTCGGGGAGTGGCTCAGCTTCCTTCTTGGGGAGCGGCTCAGCTTCAACTGGAACCAGAGATGGCATCTGGAAAATAGAATATTACTAGATATAAAGATTGATTGTATCAAAAACGATTTCACATTTGCGGAAAATTTAGATATTCAAAACAGAAGTTAGGAAGGGTTTCCTCGAAACTTTTACAAGTTTGATCAAAAAAGCTAGTGTTTTTCCCTAAGCTTTAGAAACGGTTTCAAATTTCCAGACACTTCCAGATTTTCCAGTTGCACGGAAACAGTGGTGGAAAACTGAATTTGCTTTTTGTAGCAGCAAAAAATTGTTCTTTCGTAGCAATAAAAAGTGTGACACCTATTTTGATGAAAGTGAGGTTAACATGCTTTGCACCCGGAAAGACATGTGGAATGAATTCTGCCAGATATAGAGGAGATAAGAGTAACCTTCCAAAAAGAAAAGTTGACGGCAGAAGCATTATAGAACTAAATATTTGAATATAAAAAATGTTTTTCTTTTGTTGCAATAATAATTTATTAATATTTAAATCTGTAACTCAGGAAAATGGGGGTGGGGGCAGCCTTCCACAATCTCAAAGTGATGCTTCTAGAATGTCAGATAGTGATCACCCGGGTTTATTTTTAGACCGCTGGTGACAAACTTTATTATTTGTTGTTATTGTCTGAATCTATCTCCTACGGCACAACAATACATAAATGGAATCGACGGCAAGCGATGATACACTCGCGTATCCAGACTTTACACTGAAGATAATCTGCAATAGGTTTGCCATAAAATCTCATTGCCGAGAAAACAGTAGCATTTCCATATTTGGATCTTATACTGTTGGTGATTTATTAATTTCTTGGTGACCTTTTTCGTTGCTTAAATGGTGCCAAATATGCCAAAGAAAATTACGTTTTGGTAGCAGTTTGGTGCAAATATGAGATTTTTAGCATTTTTGTAGCAATAAACGGAAATTGCAGCAGATTTTCCACCACTGATGGAAACCATAATAAACTACAACAGTAGGTTAATTGTGACAAACCACTATGATGTTGATTGATTTGTTTGTTGTTTTAGGGCTCAAGGACTAGAATGCTCATGCTGCACCGGGACCTACTGTTTTCCGAGGAATCTGAACCTCTTAAGGCCTAGGGAACCAAACCCCGGACTACAGTGAGCAGTGCGATCTTTATGAGATCTCTGAGTAAGTGTTCTTTGCACAGTTGGGAGTCAAACCTGGATTAACGGCGCACTAGGTGAACGCGTTACCACACTGTGATACTGCAGGACTGAAACTGGTTTGTCAAATTGTTCTTAATGTAAAGAATGTAAGAGATTTCCAGAGAAAACCCAATAAACTGGAGAGTATTATTTTATCCCAATGCAAAGACCGAAAACGTTTGTGGTGTAAAGTAACATCATGAAATTTATTGGACGAAAATCGCGCATGTAATATATTGAACCTTCCACTGGTTTTACTTTGGCTGAGGATAATAAATAGGTAAAGGGTTTCCGTAAATACTAAAACCATAGCTATTGTTAAAGTTGAAAATTTACTGCGCTTACTCAGTATATATAGTAATATTCATTAATAATATAATACTATGCATTAATGTTACTCCATAAAACTTGTCATGAAATATAAACTAAGTTACATCAAGAGAAATTATCACGGAAAACAGTAATGGACAATTGCCGTGAAATATCACCAATAACAGAAGCAATGTTAATTGAAACCTGTTAAATTTAAACACCAACCTTCGATTTTCTTTAACTTGCTCTTGTCCAATTAATTACCAAAATAACTGGTAAAATCCCAAAGACTGGCTCTTGTAAAAAAGATATATAAAGTAGAGAGTAAAATCTTGCTCAATGGATATCTAATTATGTAATACAGAGTGGTGGGGGATTGCAAAAGATAGATAGTTGTGCTCAAAAATTCACTACATTATCTTTAATAAGATACATACGCACATACAAGACAAAATATATTAGTGCAACCATTACTCATAAAATTCAGGAGATTTATTTGATCATAACATACTTTTTCAACAGGTTCACCAGTGTCACAGTCATTTACTGGCCGTGGAATAAGCCTTAAGATCACCTTTTCAGGAGGTGTACAAACAGCCTTCTCTTCTGAAATGAAAGTCCATATAGTTAGGGCTAATTTTCTTGAGAATGATAGCATCAGTAGACAAAAATCTGTATACACATTAGAAACATACAATTTGAAGTCCCATAGAAAGAACATCATCCATGATAAACCTTGCATTTCTGTTTTTTTATGGCATATGAACGGAAAAGGCACACGCTGAGTCAGGACGTGGGTGTTTTTCAAAGAATCTAAACCTCTTCTGCCATGGGAAATAAACTGTGGACTATGGTAGGCAGAAAAATGGCATACACTCTATGATACTATTACAGTGGTTTTCAAATAGTTTTCATCACAGGTCAGAAGGTATGAAAACAAAATTGCTTTACACTTACATAGACATTGGGGGGGGTTTATCCCGCATAGAATTTTTTTGATTAAATGGAATGAATAGCATTGAGGTAAGAAATTTATCCCCATTTAGAAAAAAATTAGTCCCCCCCCCACCTAGAATTTTCTTTCAGTTTATCTTTTGTAAGCCGGGCCGGTTTTTGCTGTTTGTGGGCCGGATCTGGCCTGCAGACCACCTATTGAGAATAAATGCACTATTGGAAATCAAACCCAGGTAAGATAGGTGAACATGCTACTACTACAGACTAAATGACCATAAGGTCAAGTGCGAGTATTGGATGAAAATAACTTTTAAGGATCTTCTGGGAGCAAATATATATATATTAAGTACCTATTAGCAAACAGGAATCAAACAAATCGGAGATAATCTATACAACCGATTTTATATTTAAAACGCTATTTTAATATTTTTTTTTATTTTTGGTTTTACGGCTCAAAGACTACAGTGGTCATGCTGCGCCGGGACCTACTGTTTTCCGAGGAATCCGAACCTCTTAAGGCCTAGGGAACCAAACCCCGGACTACAGTGAGCAGTGCGATCTTTATGAGATCTCTGAGTAAGCGTTCTTTGCACTGCTGGGAGTCGAACCCGGATTAGCGGCGCACTAGGAGAACGCGTTACCACACTGCGCCACCGCAGGGCGCTATTTTAATAATAAAACAAAATTTATGAGTATATTGTATATCTAATAATTCAGAAACCAGGAAAGTTGAGAAAGAAAAGCGATTCCATGAAAGTAATCAAGCGGTTGTTTAAACAAGGTAATATAAATCAAACGAAGTCAATAATTAAAGCTAGTGGGATTTCATAAGTTTACTATAAATTCTAATTCAGTACATAATATTTATAATTAAAATTTCTCTCAACTGACATAATCAGACATTACAAACAGCACAGTCCCAGTTGTAGAATATGAGGTGGACAAGTTTTTAAAAAAGCTTTACGATATTCTGCAAAGGGGGTACTGTGGATTCTTTTTTGTTTCTTCTGTTCAAGATACAACGGTCAGTCAAAAATAACACATCGTGGTCACGAATCTACACAAAGTTCCAAAAAAGGCCATTAGAGGCAGCACAGTCATCACATCAAATCTCTCTCAATTGACAGAAGAAATCGCTGCCATAAACTGTGTGACGTTAGTTTCAGAAGTTCTAGAGACGATCTGATTTTTTTTTAAATCATTTGAAGAAATGACACTAGAGAACACTATCATTTCTTTCTTCCCACTGGAGAGTTCTGCCTTTGTTCCATACTGTACCACTGTGTCATCGTTGATTCAATTCAGAATGGATAAGTTAGGAACCAAACCTGACATTTATCAGAGCTAGGACAGGGGAGAAGGAAGGTCTAGATTTAGAAATGGGCACGAAATTTTTATGGGTGAAGACTAATTCTTTCAAACACAGTTTTAACTGCAGTCAATTTCTACTGTCGAATTCCATCAATTAACCTCCCCCTCCCGAAAGAAACCTCTACGTTTTAACTAAAAATTATGAAAAGTTCCATGAAAAACAACTACCCCCCCAAAAAGTCATTATTTTATAATAATGCATATAGCATAATTACAAATATCACTCCTCCACTTCTTTCATGATTTTCCACCCCAAAATAATCTTTTGGGCGTAATTTTGAAAGCCAGGTAGGATGGGGTCCACCTTTCTGAAAATGGTTGAGATGAATGGTGCTCACACACTAGACTGGGATAAAAAAACCATGATTTTCGATTTCACTATTTTAATAGTGTGGAAAAGGTGCCCATAGGAATCAATAAAAATGGTGCAAGGTATTTTTTCGATTAAATGCCTTCAGCTCCTTCGTTGTGCTTGAATTTCAAAATCTGGGTTATAAGGTGCATTTAGCACCTATTATAGTAAAAGCAGTTATTTTTGGAGATAATTGTTTTAACAGTATGAAAAAAGTTCCCACTAAGGTCAATAGAAATGGTGCAGAATATTTTTTCGATTGAACAGTATCCTCTGTCCCCACATTGCACTTGAAATTTTGGAATTTATGTGAAAACTTACTTTTTTACCTGTTACAGAAGAAAAACAAACATGCAAAAAACATGGGCATACTAAATATAAAAATAGAAGGAAATTCTTGGGACGGGGGTGACTACATTGCAACGACTAGCACAAGATTGATTCCAAAATCACACGAGATATGGCATACCGAAAAAAACACCCATCAACAGTACAAGTAATGAACGCATTGAGGAGGTAAAAGCAATAACCGTTGAGTGGTCATTATCCAGTGTCCAACGTGTTGTAACTTGATGGCCGGCGTTGTTTTCAAGCTGTGATGGACTGTTGCATTATCATTTGAGATTCATTGTCTTGTTTAAATTCTTTTCTGCTTCTTTTGGTTTGGTTATTCTGCTGCGAATCATGGCATGCAAATTTGGTATCTGGCAGATATTTCAATGCCCCATCTTTGAAAGCCCCAAAGATCTTGATGAGATAAACCTGCCTACTTATGAAACCGAAGTTATTTCTACCTACGATATGGGCTTTTTTGAAGCCTTACGTATCTTTATGAAATGATAATGTTGTTAACTTCACATGTGACAATAGCTTCCTTCCTAACTTTTATAAAAGGCTTTTCGCTGGGTGACGATAGACGGAAGAATGTGTTCCACGTTTACACGTGTCAAGATTGAACCATCTGAGTGAGCTCATACCATATTCCACTAACAATGGAAACCACTTTTGCGGAAGCTCGCACCTTGCGACAAGACATATTACAAATAATAGTCTCTGAGCTCCTTATTAAGAATATAAAATCATTTTTTTGTGAATAGCATATAAAATTTTTTTATTAATATTCAAAGTCCAAATATCGCACTTTTTAGGCGACTTCTGGCATTTTTTATTCGCAGTGTATACGAAAATAATAGCTTTTGAACTTAATTCAAATAAAGAGGGTGATTGCATTTAAGGGATAAAATTATAAAATTACACGAAAGGTCATTCAGAGTATTTTAAAAAATTATATAAAACTAAGCTTTTTAATACCAATATTTGGCGCGTTTGGCTATGGTTTAGATGAATTGGCGATATAGGTCGGCATGAAGTAAATCATAAACGTTTCGTCAAAAAAAATTACAAACAAAATTGATGTAACACATCAAAATGAAATTATAAAAATTCAGTTTTTGGTGTATAACCAATTACGTGCTGAACAATATCAGCCTATGCAGTAATATCCTTGGTGTAACTATAATTGAACTCCCAATGAAACCATTTAATTCAAAAATATTGACGAAATATCTTTTCGCTTAATTGACACGATTTTCAGTGATAATGAATGTAATTTACATCCTTGCATTGCTATCATGAGGCACAATTACACTTTGAACACTTCTATGAAAAGTATCATTACTATGACAAAAATACTTCTGGATTTCGATATTTCGAGTCCTTTTATAATTTTCTGATATTGAAAGTACGACTGATTTGAAACAATCAAACTTTCCGCATCAAATTTTTACAAAAGCCAGGTCAACTCTACAAAAAATAGTAGACGTTCAATATAATACAATGCTTGTATACTTTTTACAATAAATTATTTAAGTATAACATTTTTGAAATGCCAGCTTCATTAAAACATTTTTCTTTATTAAAAAATTACGTAAAATATTTTGATGTTACGGCCATAAAATTTAGAAGATTTTTTCCTTTTTATTATGCCATTATATTTCCTGAAAATAATGCCAATGACGGTAGAAATATGAGCGTAATTGAATAATAAATGCTTCATGCCGATATCGCCAATTCTTCTAAAGCATAGCCAAATAGCCATATTAAAAAGCTTAGTTTTTATAAATTTTTTTAAAATACTCTGAATGATCTGTCGTGTACTTTTATAATTTTATCCGTTAAATACAATTACCCTCTTTATTTGAATTGAGTTCAAAAATTATTATCTTCATATACAGTGCGAATAAAAAATATCAAACTTCACCTAAAAAGTGCGATTTTTGGACTTTAAATATTAATAAAAAACATTTATATGCTATTCACAAAAAACTGATTTCATATTCTTAATAAGAAATTTAGGGACTATCATTTGTGATATGTCTTGTCTCAAAGTACGAGCTTCCACAAAAGTGGTTCCCTTGTAAGATTTTTATTAGCTGTGAGAAAGGACGGCCGTTGCCTCTGAAACAATTGCCAACCTTTTACATTAAATTTAACAGTGTTAGTTGTGTTTTTTTTATTGCTAATCTATTACTGTAATTTTTCTCTGAAAAAGGGGGAGGGAAAAGAAAGAAAGAAAAAATTATATAAAATGTATCTTGGAATAAGAAATACCGTCTGAAACATATACTGCAGGAGGCGCAACGGTGGGAATTTTTTTTCCTAATTGTTGGTAGTTTCGTTGCATACCCATTAGCATATTCTTCAGTACAGGACCACGTGGTTGAAAAGGTTTCCTGTGAAACTCCTACAAGAAAATTTTATCATCATATGAAAAACAAGTAACCACGTAATGCATGAAAAGAACACACACTGTTCAAATGATCATAATCATTCTACCAATACTTACATCAGCTTTTCTCAATATTTCAAGTTTTTTCACTTCTTTCTTTAGTCCCTTTACTTCTTGATATTGTTCCTTGAAAATTTCAGCACCTTGCAACAATCGGGCTTTCAGTTCTGCATTGGCTTCCTCAACCTCTTTCTATATTATTTTTACACTTATTATTATATATTTGAATAAAAACAACTATATATATATGTATATCAAAATATCATCAATAACATATATAACCCCTGGCACAAAGTTTCCGATCACCAGTTTCTGCAATGGCACCACACAAGCACAAAATTTTTTCTATTTTTTTTATAAAAGCTCCTACAAAACGTAATAGGTCGAGGGCCCCACAAAAAAAGTTCCCTTGTGAGTAATCTAGATGAAGCATTTAAGCACTTCACAGATGAGTACCCAAAACTTAAAATTGGATTTTCCAAATTTGTGGAACTTAGACCAAAAAACTGCATTTTGGCTGATACTAGTGGAACACATGCTATCTGTGTCATATTCATCGAAATGTTTCTACTGAGTCATACAAGACACATGTATGGGACTATTCTCTGTAACTTTGCACAAATAATTTGTTATTTAGGAGACTGAAGATTGCTCCCAAACTTAAGGAATTTAGAAAATACACCAAAATGCTTTTTTCATGAAAATAGCATACAAACAATAACATATAAACAGTGGTTAATGCTGCCTGTTCAGTTTTCGAAACTTTGTCTGCCAATTGTGGTGACTTCATTGAGGATCATGCCACAACTGACAACTTTAGTGAATGGAACTTTCTTTGACTTCAAAATTTAACAAAGTCTCTCTCTCTCTCTCTTTATATATATATATATAGGTTTTGAGCTTTCCCCTGTTTTTAAGTTATCCTAAGCCATATGTTCAAATACACACTGTTTTTACCTATTAGAATCTTCAATACTGTGATACAGCAGTTCAAATATAATCCCCTTATTGTGTATTAAAAAATGTAAAGCCATGCTTATTGTTTACTATTAATGACTGCAATTAAAACCCACCTTTTTACATCTAATGACAGAAAACTAGTGCATTAAAATTTTTTTGAATAAAAACGGATGCAAGCATAGCATGTTTAAATTACTCAGTATCCCACGGCGGTCCCAGAATGAGATTCGCAGACATGGTAGAAAATAAATGGAATAACATTAAAAAAAAAAAAGAGAGACATGTAAGGTCAAAGGTCAAATATGTTGACCTTGAAAATAAAAATTTGAAATATATATTCAACACCAATATTAAGTCTCTACATTAATTAAGACAAAGGCTAAGGGAAAATCTGTCATACAGGAAATGCTAAAATTTGAGCTATCGACCATTTTCAAAGTATATTTCAGACACTAATAGCAATAGGGACTAATTAGTGGGCATTGATTCATTTCTCTGCAAGTGGAACAAATAAGCCAAATTTCATAAAAATCTGAAATGGTCAGGGTGAAAATCCCATTTTTTTGGTTGATTTCACATGGAATGACCAAAGAGGTTTTTTCCCCGATCCTTTTAGCAAAATTTCGGTTGTAGGGGAAAATGGCTTCACGTTCACGGGAAGGTAGGCCTGGGCAATGTTACAATTTTGACATTGTGATGCCTCGTCAATCTAACATCACGATGTGACGATACGTCACCATGTTAACCATGGGTGTGTTAAGTAGAGGGGAGTGTGCCTCCCTAGCAAAAATAGCATAGATTCATACTTACAGAAAAATGAGAACAGGTATGTGTTCTGAAGACTATTAAGCAATCATAAAAATTAAGATATCATTAAAAATTCATAAAATATTGTTACCTTCATGCTTGTTCATTTCTTTGCCTTGCCCTTCCATGTAATAGTATTTTGTTTTTAAACACACAAAATATTTGCTTTATTTCCGAAGTTTGGGGTTTTAAATTCCAAAACTGATTTAGCAAGTGCCTGATAACATAATTGGGTAGTGTATGGCACAGTGAAGTAAGTTTCAGAACGTTATAAAAATGATTACTTACACAGCACAAATTCTCAGCATCTATTCCAGCTTCAACCACTTGCTTGATTTGCTAAAAAAAAAAGTGTAGATGTTTCTGAATATAACTGTACATATTACATTTCCAAATCATACCAAGTATGCAAATAAAGTGCAGTTTTACTTAAACAATTAACTGTAAAAACAAACAAACAAAACAATCATTTGGTATACATTTGTCTTTTTACAATACTAGAACAGCAAAGAGTATGGTACACCAGGATAAATAGTTTCTGAAGGAACCCAAACTCCAAATTACGGTGAGTAGAAAAATGGCACACACATGCTATACCATTGGGAGTTGTACCCAAGTAAATGACATGACAGGTGAATGCATAACCACTATGGCCAAAGGGCATAAACCTACACCCCCCACCGAGTAATCTAAAGCTTTCAAGGTCTAGAGAAATGATTCCCAAACTTTGTATTCTATACAACCCTTTTCTTGCTACATGTTCAACCAGGTAAACCATCTATAAATATTACTTAAAGGAAACATACAGAACCATAATTTATGGCAGCTTTGAAAGATAAAAATACAAAAAGGTTGAAACATAAAAGTACAGAAAGGTTCGTAATACAAAAGCGATATAAGGGCTAGTAATGTAGGGGTACATATATTTCATTGACAGATACAAGTATTCGTTAATGAAATGAATGGTTTTGTCCCACACAAGAAAAACTTACTTTTGCCTGTTGAAAAGTCTAATTGTTAAGATTAGCAATAAAAAACACAATTTAAATTTAATTTAAATGGTTGATAATTGTTTCCGAGGCAATGGCCATCCTTCCTCAAAGTTTCAGAATTTAAGGACCCAATCCCAAATATTGCCAACTGTGGGTGTTTATACTGTCCAATGCCAATGCGGAATGTTCTATATTGGACAGACACAGAGAGCTTTTCGGTTTTGCCTTAAAGAGCATCAAACCTACGTTTGCAGTCAAGAACTTCTGAAGTCGGTCATAGCTAAACACTGTTGGGATTCTGGACACAAGTTTGAATTCTCGGAGGTCAAACTCATCAAAGTTCATTCTATCTCAGACTTGGACTTTCTTGAAGCCTTACATATCTCTATGAAGAGTGATGAAGTTGTTAATTTTTCATGTGACAATAGTTTCCTTCTCAACGTTTATAAAAGGCTGCTTGCTGGATGATGATAGACGGCAGAATGAGTTCCACGTTTACACTTGTCAAAATTGAACCACCTGTGTAAGCTCATACCATACTCCGCCAAGACTTTTGTCAGCCTTGAGAAAGGACAGCCATCATCTTTGAAACAACTGTCACCCCTTTACATTAAATTTAATTATGTTAGTCGTGTCTTTTATGGCTAATCATAGTTTTTGAACAGTGATTCACCTTTTCAGTACAAGTTCAGGTGTATAAAAAAAAAACCTTTATTTTCACATGTAATCTTTACCTAAGGATTCTATGAGAGATCACAAAATTTTCAGCCATGCTTTACTAACTGTTTATAATCCTTTGGAATGTAGTCTCAGAATTCCTGGAGTTCCAGGAAGAGACATCTGGTCAAAACCAACCCCTCAACAGCACTGGAGCAAGTTCGTCAGCAAGCCCCCCCCCCGCAACAGAGAGTCAAAGCCAGAACCAGAGTACGCTACATGAAAGTATTATCACTATGCTGGCATGGGGCCATATACATTTTAACTGTTGTGTATCAGTAAATTTCTTTGCATGTAGCTTGAATCTGATTGATCAATGCCCTCCTCCATAAAATGCTCCGCTTTACTAAAGGAGCTCTAAATTCATTGCATATTTGTATTCGAAGCTATACATCAATTTAAAAATACAGTCTAACCCTAATTTAAGGATTTTCATGGGACTAGTGAAAATAATCGTCAAATTCGGAGGAACAGGTTTATCAGAACCAATGACACACTGAGCAGGGTAAAAGTAAATAACTATTGATTTTTTTTTTTTTAAATATTTTTTTTACATTTTCAGCTCTCTGCCAAGCAAAAATTAACGGTGCGATATGGTTGATTGGAACTAAAGTAAGAAATTATGGAAAATGAAAATCATGAAAATGCTCACCAACTTTAGAATGAGTATTAATTTTAATAAATATAAACCACAAGTTCGTACATAATTGCTATTTTGAAAAGAAATTTTTGATTGATGTTTGTATTGCTTTTTCTCAGGCATTGGCATTTGAAGTTGACATTTTGACTTTTTAAAGGCATCGGAAAGTTCATTGTTGACATCAAAAAGAAGTAAATACTTTACATACTGTAAATCAGCATTTGCTTCGAGTGAACACAACTGAAGTTGATTTTTTAACTGGAATGCATAATGACAAACAGCTATTGCTAAATCGAGGAAAGCAAACGTTAAATCGAGGAAAATATAACACTGACAATGTAACTCTATCCGGCCGGAGTAATAAAAACAATCATTAAATCGGGTATTGCTAGATCGGAGTTAGACTGTACTGTAGTTTTATAAATATGTTAGCCCATTAATCAGCTTAAGAATGCCAATACTCATTTTAGCCATGCCTATACTCAAACTAGGGTTCATACTCTACGGGTAAAAAAAAAAAATTCCATGACTATAAACTAAAAACATTTCGGGGCCGTAGAAACAATTCATGTTCACTTGAAATATAATTTTGACTCCCAGTATTAAATTAAATTCACAAATAAAAATGAAATATTAATTTTGAAACGTATTCCACTGCAAAATATATAAAATAATGACCAAAATCAAATTATTATCCATTATCCTATATTAGAATAAACAATGAAGTTAGATTGAAGATTATTGCTTACACCTTGTAATGTATGCACACATTGCTTAAAAAAATATTCACAAACTAATGTTTGTACTAAGCGTCTTTTAGTTTTGCAAGTTTTCATCAATCTGCATTTGCACATTTCAAATTTGAACCTTCTTTTTGGAAACAGTTCTATATGAATTACTTTATTTTGAGTGATGTGAAGTCACGGTTAGTTCCTAATTTAAGTGTAAAACTGTCTACAGATTTTTGGAGTTCTAAAACATCAGATTCTAAACGTTTCAGGTATTTCCTTAACTCAGAGTTTGAAAAATACCGGGCGGTTACTACGCCACACGTGCGAGATAAAATGTCCGAATCCGAAGTGTGTGGTCACGTATAGAGATGTCAACATGAGAAAGTAGTCATCAGTAAAAAAGTCAAGAATTTTCAGCAGTTTTCAGTGAAAAAGCAAAGGATTTTCAGTAAACCCACATTCTTTTATTTCTTGCAAAAAGATTTCTTTATAAATAAAGCACCTGCATTGTTATAGAACAATATATGTACATACCCTCCAACCCGACTTGAAACAACATGAAAATATTCCTGATAATGTGACTCAACTGCGTATGTTTATGTACGTACAAAATGATCACACTCTCACCAATACCATTCATATCAAGAGAAATAACCTTTTGTATTGTATCAGTATCATAGCAAGAAAAATGGCTTTCGGTATCTGTTTGTGGAAGAAAAAAAAATTTTGCAGAAGAGAAAAAGTTTTGACTCAGTTTTGTAGAAAATAAACACCACAATTTTATTTTGTACAGGAAAATTGGTTTTCACATGAGTTTTGCAGTGCATAAAAAAATAGTTTAATCAAATGAATGAGCACAATAAAAATGAAAAGCTAAATGTTTCATTGAAAAAGTAAAACTCCGTAAATATCAAAATATTTTTTCTGTAATTTTGATATCTCTCCCCTATCCTCGAGAAGCTAAAATTGTTGGAATACACAAATTAGCCTCTGTCAAAAAAAACAAACAAACCACTTCCCACATCAGATGTCTTATTTCTTCGTATGGAAATTTATAGGTGCAAAATATGACCAAGTACCGCTATTTTCATACTCTGCCAGTAGGCAGTGTATTAGGGCGAAAATTTTCTATTTTGATAGAAAAATACTAAAAAACTACGAAGAGTCGTTAATTAAGCACGTTTAAAAAGTTCATAATTTTGCCGATAGGTGGTGCATCAAGGATGAAATTGTGAAAAAAAAAATCAACACTCGTTAATTAACGTTAAAATCGTTTTTTAAGTCAATTTTTTTTAAATTCCAGAAACAGGCACCAGGTGGCGTTTTTTCACAGAATAGGATTATAAATTATGTAAATAAATTAAATATATTGATTAGTTAAATTTACTACTGAATTAATCTGCAAGCCGCAGCGTATGTAGATAACGAAAGCATAAGGGGGAAATATTCCGAAACATATGTCACAAAATCTCGGTGCAAATCGCACAATTTTTTTAAAGTATTGTGCTGAAAATTTTCTGAACCTTTAATAAAATGCTGAAAATAAAAATTAGTAAAACTGTATAATTGGTAACAGTATAATTGGTAAAACTGTGGGTTCATGTAAGAATTTAAAAACTACCGATACTTCATAAAACAGCCATTCCTTACTACATATCATGATACACTTGACGATAAAGTTTTGTCTGCTGATATTCCCCCCCACCCTCCTCAGCTATTCCACAATCACAGCTGAATTTCACCCCATTGTTTTGATCCAAATTCAAATCAATTTTCACACATAAAGCCAGACGTAAAAAATAACAGAGAAACAAGAAGAGAAGTCAGAAGCGTCAAGTCCAAACATGAAAGGCACAGGCCATCTGAAAAGTGTGTTTCTCTTTCTTTTTTTTACCAAAAAACCATAAAAAATTATGAATTTTTGAGGGGCTAGTAGAAAATTGCACATGAGGATCTTGAGTGAGGTTTTCCGTAGTTTTTTTGGTATCGACCGTAAAATAATGAGGTGGAAAAATCGGTAAAGTCAGTATCTCTGCACGTGGTAACGAACGGAGTGAGGCAAGCTACAAGCAACGGCTGATTCCACTTCGAACCAAGAGCAGACGGATACTCCCTCCCTGCAGCGTTTTGGAAGTTACGTGGTCACGTGCATTAGAAAATACTCCGGTGCCACAAAATGATCATTCGATCTCATGATGGGATTTTCACCACAGGCAGCATTTTTAATGTAGAACTTTAGAGTTTTAGGTTAAATTGCTTCCAAACAAATATTTCGTGACTTTACCATGACTTCCATGTTTTTTTCCCCCTGGAAAATGCAAAATAGAATTCCATGACCCGTATGAACCCTGTCAAAGGCTTACCTGGGCTCCAGCTTCGTTTCCAGAAAGTGCCAGCTTCTCAGTAGTAAGTTTCTCTCTCTGTAATTACAAAAGAATGCTAGTCAGTAAAAACTGCTGTTAATACCAATAAATAATATAATCAAGAAAACTAATTCAGAAGTGGAGGGAACCATGCATTTGACAGGCCTTGATCCAACCACCTTCAGATCTCCATTACGGTGCTTTAGCAACCAAGTCACCGAAGTTATAGTAGGGTACAGCCTTAAAGCTTTATACTTATGTTAAGATGCATGGACATATCCTTAGTAGATCAGCTGACCAAACATTCGATGGTTAGTTCGTTGAATTTTTATAACGCAAGGATCATTCTGCATCAATCAAAGTGAGAACATACATACAGCTTCACTAAGTATAAGGTCCATTTCATATTTCAATATTCTATGGTCTAAAAGGGACATAGTCTGAATCATAAAACGTGGTGCAGAAATTAGTTTAAATGATTCCCCAAAAAACATGATGAGCAAATAAAACAAGCTGGTGATTCTCCAAAACATAAACATGGAAAAACAAATGTAAAACACAGGCTGCTTGTGTAATCCTTAATTAGGAATTAAATCCATCTTAGTTTCTACAAACTGTCAAATACAAAAGCAAAGGATTGTTGGTCAAAATTTTTACAGCACAAAGACTGTGATTTGTTTGTTTTTTGGTTTTACGGCTCAAAGACTACAATGGTCATGCTGCGCCGGGACCTACAGTTTTCCGAGGAATCCGAACCTCTTAAGGCCTGGGGAACCAAACCCCGGACTACAGTGAGCAGTGCGATCTTTTATGAGATCTCTGAGTAAGCGTTCTTTTTGCACTGCTGGGAGTCGAACCCGGATTAGCCGCGCAATAGGAGAACGCGTTACCACACTGCGCCACCGCAGGGCCCAAAGACTGTGACAATCATACTGTACCAAATTAGGTGTATCAGTCTTTATACATAAGAAGCATAAAAAAGCAAAGATCAGGGTCACCTGATCATGATTGTTAATCACAAACAAAACTTTAAACTGAACTTTGGGTTTCAGGGAAAATACCTTCGGTTCATGTGAAATTTAACTACTTACAAAAATAGTTAGGAAGTTTTCATTGAAAAATGTTCCAGGTTTGGCAAAACTCCCCCCCTCCCCAACTTTTAAGGATGACTTTAAATTCCTTGAAAATTCCAGGAGCATGGGAGTTTTGAAGTTTACGTACTCTGAACTGATATTAAAATGGCTTGCAATACACTTAACAAGCAATTATATATATTGCCCTTAAACTTCAGATATGGCATTTACGTTATGGAAATTCTCAATCTTATTCGAGTGGAAAATCACAAAAACAGTTAAATGCCAAAAATTAATAAGTTGAAGCAATAATGGTTTGAAAAATTTGCATCTTCTGTTGCCTATAGATTGGTGTAAATTAATGTAAATGGGCGGGGGGATTGGAATGCACGGACAGATACACAATTTGACTATAGTGTTGGTAATCGACCATTTCGGAATTCTATTCTAAGTCAAACACCCTCCCAATAATCTCCATATTTAATGGTATAAAGTTTAAACTTTATATTAATAATTTGGTCTGTTAGTTGGTACTTTTATGGTGCAAGGACAGCAGCGGTTTTTCTGCCAACAAGGTGAGACAGTACATATTATGCTTTTATATTAATTTAAGATTGGTTGTGGCATAAGGACATCAAGGGTTATGCTAGACCAGAATTGAAGAACCTTTTCCTGTTAGAAGGCTCCATTAAATTAGCGGTTGATGTCAGAGGGCCGCA
>QLNU02003225.1:15671806-15689862 GCA_006491805.2 Dysdera silvatica | reverse complement strand
CAAAATTCCCAGAAATTTAACATCACTAAGCAAGACATGCAAAACAAGTTCATGCCAGCTCTCTCCCTCATACAAAATGGTCACTTTATAAGGTTCCACGGTATACATATATGGGAACAAAATATTAGGTAAGAGCATAATACTGAAGAATTGTACTTCATACAGTAACAGGACAGTACATTAAATATTCAATATGACTGGTAACCAATAGAAATTGTTTTTCCAGCTTGTTTCAATTCTAACACACTTCCCAAGCTGGGAACTGTGAGAAAATTACCATTGATTACTGATCATATAAGTAAGTAAATCAACAGCAAAATTTAAATACCATTTTTGGTTCATTATTTTTAGGCTGTTCCGTTGTTACAACGCTAACATCTGTTAAGGCATCCTACGACAGGAAATGCAACATGTATACAGGAATAAAAAAGGCATATATATATATATGTAAACTCTTGTTTAATTAGGAAACTAGATTTCTAAAATAATAATTTTAAGCAAAAAAGTGAGTGTTTAGTTTTCAAAATACAATATTCCCTGATCTATACACCTTTTCTGATTGATCTGTTTTTCTGATGCCTGAACCCCCCCCCCAAAAAAAATGATAAAAAAAATTTGCAATTGGTTTTTAATTTCTCTTGCATATATGTTTCAGTATACAAAGTATGAATGAAATTAAAAATGGTCGAGCAACCGAAAAAAAAAAATTTCGAAATTCTGTGGAATGACACATTACGTATGTTACCGACTACAACCGACAAAGTTTACTCCCAATTTTCAGGAAAAGTCACCTATAAAGCATAAAAAAAGTCACCACTTTTTCGATAATAGTTACTTTTAAACCTTTTTTTTTTGCTCAAAAAAGTCGCCGTAGTCGCCGGAAGTAGTAGGATTTAGTTGCATTTTAGTAGCAAATGGCAGTCCTGAATAATGTGCAAAAGTTGCCGCTGGCATTAGGATTCCCATATATATTTTTTTCGATTTTTGGAAAGTTTTTTTGCCTCCCCAACGACGTTGAAACTTGTAAATAATGTGGAAGTTTCAATAAACCATACAATTTATTTTCAGAAATAAAAATTGTGATGATTAGATCTAATAACGTGCGAAAGCAACTTAATGCATTATTTATTAATGCTCTGAAATATCTTTGGATTCTGATAATTTCATCTGCCTCCACAACGTCGTCGAATTTATTGAAAAACTCAAGTGTTTAGACCAGTTGTTCCCAACTCAATTTAAGTCACGGACCACTTTTACATTTCAATCTTAACCGTGGACCACTTTGAAATTTGTTCATGAATACAGGGGTAGATTTAGGGGGCAGGGGTGATGATTGCGAGTTTTAGCATTTTTAAAGTATGCACATAGTATAGGCACTGAGGTGTGGTGTGGCAAATCAGTTTAATCAATCAGAAATCAAGGAAACCAAATATGAGTTTAAATAGTATATGACATGGAGCCATTAAAGCAAAATTGACACACAGAAATTAACGTACCAGAAATTGTTCTATTTTTTCTAGCTGCTCATCCTCATTATGCAACCTCTGCGTCTCAGCCTCTTCATCCGCTAGTTTCTGAAGATAGAATATATATACATACAAGTAAGCAGAACTTCTTAAAAACAAGACAATGTAAAAATATGATTATGTTATAAGATGCAAGGACAGTGCAATTTTCCCAGAGAACTGAATCTCTCTTGCTTAACGAATACAGACTCTGGACTATAGGTTTAATAGGAATAAAAAGGAGCAAGTGCTTGTTATCGGCATTCAAACCCAGATTTTCTGCAGCATAGTCAAATGTATTTACTTCGATGCTACTGCACAATGTATTATTTGCGATTACTGCTCTACTGGTTGATACACACTAGTAAAGAAATTTATCGGTGTGGTAACAAAATGTAGGAAAAATATTTCTAAAAATTTCCCTGATGTTTTTACGTCTGTGTTGTCAGCAGGATGATGAAAAATACCAGATGTACAAATGCTATGATACATGAAAAAATCTATACAATTATAAAAGAAACGTCAAGAATGTAAAAAATAATAAATAACCCTTATACTCTTAGACAAGACCAAGTTTATTGGAGATCAAACCCGTACTAGTGGATAGATGTATCCGAAGATGGAGGCCTTAGCCACTTCACCAGTGACAGGCTAAAACTAATCCAGTTGGGATATACAACAAACCCCCATTCTTAAAGCTGAGGATTACATATATAATATATTCCCAAAGTTTTGTTATGCATCATCTAGGACAGGACAGATAACAATGCAAACTCTGAACCATACAATTGGGGGGGGGGAAATCCTCATCTACTATGTACATAGTCATTGGGGAACCACAACATAGATAAAATGTTCTGGACATGGACATGCATACCAAACAATCAGAAGACTATTCATAACTCTAGTTCCTCCCAAACTACATTTTGAAAATGCATTAGTCCACAGGGAAACCAATTTACAGTGTCCCCTAATTATGTACATTACTTTTCCCTTCTGTAAAAATGACATAACAATATTAAAACAATCAGTAAAAGTTACATAAAGGATTAAAACAAGTATGAGTATCATAATATCAATGTATGCAAGTTCATAATATAAAAGATAGTTCCACAACATACGGTTGATGAACCTCAACAATGTCATTCAATAGAAAAATATGAAATGTAAATGAAGCTATGATTAAAAAAAAAAAATATCATATATTATTGCAAAATACTCACAGTGGTGGAAAGTTGGCACTTTGCATCATTGAATTCTTCCAGCCCCTATTAAAAATAATGTACACTCTTACTTTTAAATTCACAATAACAGGGATGAGAGTGGGTTTAGAAGCAAAATATAGCTATTTCATATTTTAATACAAAAAAAAACAAACCTAGAATTTAATAAAAAAAGACTGTTTTGACATGGATTTGCCTGAAAACACATATATATATATATGGCCTGCAAAAGGGTTGCTGGTATCTAACTGGAAGGAGACCCACACGCTGAACGTATGTGACGATGTGTGGAACCGGCCAGGCCAGTAACCTAGTGTCCTACCCCGCCTTCAAGTGGTGCAGGCTGAGCTTTCTATTTATGTGGCAAATTAATATTTGCTGCACGGATAGAAAGGCGGAAGGGGAGGGCTAATTCACCAACCCGTCTAGCCAGCGTGGTGAAATTATGGCTAATTCCTCCATTATGTTGACACACCAGAAACCATGGCCCCTAGTCTCCAGGTGCTGGAGTGCTCCTGATCAAGGCAGCGGTCAGTGTGGCATGAAAGCAGGGGGTGCTAAGAATCACTGGAATGGCCCAGGCTGCCGTTTGTTATTGACCTTGGCAACGTATAATGGACGATCCCTTGCTTCTGAAGCAAAACTTCAGGAATTGGAAGAAGAACTTGACAAGATCAAATGGGACATTGTAGGACTCAGTGAAGTTAGAAGAAAAGGTGAAGAGTTGGTGGAACTTAAAAGTGGACATTTGTTTTATTATAGAGGAACGGAAACTGGAAGAACAAGTGGTGTTGGCTTCTTAATCAACAAAAGAATTAAAGACTGTCTTCTGGAAGTTGAAAGTACATCAGATCGAGCAGCGAGGCTCGTTGTTCAACTAACCCAGCGATACCAACTTCAAATAGTACAGGTATATGCACCAACATCAAGCCATACCGACGAAGAGGTTGAAGAATTTTATGAAGAAATCAAAGAGTTACACACCAAAGGGAAACAACATATCAAGCTCATCATGGGGGATTTCAATGCAAGAATTGGACAACAGGAACAAGGAGAGACATCGGTTGGTAAATACGGATATGGGGAAAGGAATGAACGTGGCGATCAACTCATCGAATTTGCAGAAGCTGAAAACCTTAGCATCATGAATTCATTTTTTAAGAAGAAACCGCAAAGAAAATGGACATGGAAACACCCAAATGGGGGAACTAGTGAAATTGACTATATCCTGGCAAACAAGAAATCAATTATTGAAGATTGCAGCGTACTGAACAGATTTAATACTGGAAGTGATCATCGAATGGTGAGATGTAAAATGCACTTAAATACTAAACTAGAAAGGCAGAAGCTCATTAGGAAACAAGTATGTAAGAGGGTGGATTTAAAGAAATTAAAAGAAAATACCGAGGCATTCAAGTTGGAATTAAAAAATCGCTTTTCTGCACTGGAAGGACTTATTGAAGAAGTTGACATCTCAGAAGCAAATGAAAACATTGTTAAGACAATAATTGAAACTGCTGGGGAAATTGGTGGTGTAATATGTAAAAAGCAGAATAGCAAATTATCTGAGAAGACGAAACAACTCATGAAAAGGCGAAGACTTATGAAGGTGGACAATCAAAATACCAGTCGCAAGATCGAGTATGTAGAACTTTGCAAAACTTTGCGCAAAAACATGAAAGAAGATATAAGAAAATTCAATTGTGAGTTAGTAAGGAAGGCCATTGAAAGCAACAAGAGCCTTAGGGTTGTTAAAGGGAGTTTGTCTATTGGGAAGAAACACATCATTGCATTAAAAGGAGAGGATGGCACTGTAACAAGAAATAGGGAAGAAATACTTAGAAGAGTTGAAGAATTCTACAGAAAGCTGTATGAGGGAAACAGTGGATTAAACGAAGACTCTGAGATAGTCGAAGGAACAGCTCCTAAAATCTTAAAAGAAGAAGTAGCATTTGCAATAAAAAGTATGAAGAAAGGAAGATCCCCTGGCGATGATGGCATTACATTAGATATCTTAAAAGAAGCTGGAGAACATGTAGAAGACATACTCGCAAAATTCTTTACCAAATGCCTCAACAGTGGTAACATACCAAACCAATGGGATTCTGCAACAGTAATTCTTTTGCATAAAAAAGGTGATAAAGAGGATTTAAAAAATTACCGACCAATTAGCTTGTTACCTGCTATTTATAAAATCTTCACAAAAGTGCTAACACATCGCCTGCAGAAAAAATTAGATGCAGCTCAACCAAGAGAACAAGCTGGATTTCGAAGTGGATTCAGTACAGTGGACCATATTCAAGTATTAAGAGAATTAATTGAAAGAACACATGAATATGAACTTCCATTGTGTGTGGCATTTATTGACTATGAGAAGGCCTTTGACTCTATTAAAACATCAGCAGTCATCAACTCTTTAAGATCAGCAGACATCGAGGAAGTGTACATTGACATGGTGAAACGTGTGTATAAAAATGCAAGTGCAAAATTTCGGTTACATAAAGATACCGAAGCTATCAAAATTGGTAAAGGTGTGAGGCAGGGAGATACCATTTCTCCAAAACTTTTTACTTCAGCTTTACAGATGATTTTTCAGCTGATAAATTGGAATAAAAATAAATGGTGAATATTTAAATCATTTGCGGTTTGCTGATGACATTGTTATTTTTTCAACGAACCCATCAGAACTCCAAGACATGGTACAGGAGCTCTCAACTAGAAGTAAAGAAGTTGGACTCAAGATGAACCTACAAAAAACTAAGATCATGTTCAATAATTTCGTAGAGGAAACAAAAGTACAAGTTGACAACATTGAGCTAGAAATTGCTGATTCATATATTTACCTTGGCCAGCTGATTTCAATGGATGGCAACATTATGAAAGAACTCAACAGACGTATTAAACTTGGCTGGAGTGCATTTGGAAGAAACAGTTTTATCCTGAAGGGGAAATTGCCTTTGTGTCTAAAAAGAAAGGTCTTCAACCAGTGTGTATTGCCAGTCCTCTCTTATGGATCAGAGACATGGAGTCTAACAGTTGGAGCAATACGAAAGTTACAGACAACGCAAAGGAGCATGGAGAGGTGCATGCTTGGAATAACTAGGAGAGATCGAAAAAGGAACACTTGGGTGAGAGAGCAAACTAGAGTAGAGGACATCATTGTTAAAGTAAAAGGGCTGAAATGGTTATGGGCTAGGCATATTGCAAGATCAACAATGGACAACAGAAATTCTCAACTGGATTCCAGGAGACCACCGAAGACCTAGAAAATGTCCTCAAACTAGATAGGTGGATGAAATAAGAAAAGAAGTTGGGGTGACGTGGAAACGACTGGCCCAGGATAGACTTGCGTGGAAAGCATTTGGAGAGACCTTCATCCAGAAGTGGATATATAATGGTTAAACATGATGTATATATATAAACAGTGATAACTCTACACAGAAAGATTTAAAAAAGGCAGTCACAACATTATAATGGAGTGCAGTTTAGTAAGGACAAGTATAATCTAATTTGACCAGACTTCATTAGAGAATTGGATAGAATGTTTTATTAATTTTTTTGTTTGTATTACGATATTATTTATACGTGATTGAAGAAATGTTGCCAATGTATTTGTGAGAAAAAGTACAGTGAAAACTGCCTAAGGCGGAACCTTACTTAACACGGAATTTTTTTACAATCCCTTCAAAAGTCAATGGTAGTTAACATTATCTAACACAGAAACTGTCTAACGCGGAAGCGGAAAGCACTATTTAGTCCCGTTAAAGAGAAAAGCCTTCATAAAGCGGAAAATCGCTGGCAGAAAGGAAATTTTCTCAGCAGAAAAAGGAAAGAGGGTTGTAATACAATGCAAATAGCAAAGTGGGGGATGACAAACAAAAGACATTTTACAGATATAGAATGCCCTTGTCCACATAGGCGTAGCCAGGGGGCGGTTTTGGGGGTTGTAACCCCCATTGCAATGAAATTTTGTATATTTAACATAGGAATATATGAGTTGTAGCTCTGTTATTCCCCCCCCCCCTATTAAGCCTATGACAACCCCCTATGAACTTTCTGCCTACGACTATGCTTGTCCGACCACCCACCCACCATATGCATTCATAAAGGGTATAAGTATATAAATAAAAATGTTCATAAGGGGAGGGTTACAGGCTTACAATGGGGGGTTACAGAGCTACAACTCCATTATATTTACATGTATACTATATACAATTTCATCGCAATGGGGGTTACAATCATAATCGACCCCTCTTGCGTATGCCAGTGCCACCCACTTCTTAAATAAAAACGTTCATTATTAACCAGAACGAAAAGTCACTCATGTAGACTTTATCAATTCATGGATAAACCCACCGCAAGGGAGAGTATCTTTATACAAGGGAGGTACTTTATCGTTACAATTTAAGCTTACATAATAGACTTTTTGTATGGAATAAGCATGTATAGTTAGCATGAAATTTTGCACCATATTGATCGTAACTACTAAACCCACAAAATAGTGCAAAAATTAAAATTAATAAAAATAAAATGCAGTGATAAAATAAATATTTTTATCAAAAGGAAAATAAATATAATCTTAAAGTTCGCAAGATAAGACAAATAAAAACAATTAGCATATCCAGTCATCTCTTACCACTGAATTTAACTATGTATGTATTTGTTTTGCATGTAACCTCCATAAGGCGGAAACCTGCATACTACGGAATTTTTTTCCGGTCCCGTGAGTTTCCACCTTAGACAGGTTTCACTGTATATTATATTACTTTAAATATTCTCATAACACAATACACTATCTAAATTCCTCATCTTTTCTCCAGTATATTTGGCAACAGTTCTTAAATTGCATGTAAATAATATCATTATACAAACAGTAAACAAATTAATACAACATCCCATTTAATTCCCTGATAAAGAGTAGCCAAACCTGATGAAACATGTTGGAATACATTTACTAAATTACATTTCATTATAATGTTAAATGTCTTTTTTAAATCGAAATAAAAATTTTATTAGACAGAAACAAATTATTAAAACTGATTTAAAAGTGCTTAATAACTAATTCTGCACTTATTTAAACAGGTTAATAATTCCACTTGGGAAAATTTTCCTATCAATCTGTTGTCGCTGATCACAGTCAGTGCTTTAACTTTTTTTTTTTTTTTTCAGTGGTTTAAAATCCTAAATCTAGCTTGAAATCCGCTAAGATTGGCAACACTACTGCCAGTTTATGCTAGCAAAAAATGGAATTAGGCTGTGCAACGGCAGCCGATTCCTTGCCAGATGTAACACTTTTTTCTCTCCGAATTGATAACACCGACAGTGGGCTCTTCCTAATTATTTTAGCTGGTATCGCACCCTTTTCTTATGGATTCGGTAGGCAGCGCCATTTTAAGAAAAATAAAAATTTAAATGAAGCGAATTTAACTACATTTAGCAATTTTAATATGAATAAAAAAATTTGTCCAGAGTTCATTTTCAACTTTTGGTGCAGAAATCATGCAAACTTGCAAAAAATATGCGTTTTGGAGCTAAATGGCACAGGACTAGGTCTGGAGTAATTGGGTGCAGCTGTGGAAACCCTGAATATTGACAGTGCTTCCTACATTTTAAAACACCAGTTGGCATTCCTGGCCCATTCCCTACTACATTAAGGGTGGCTGGAAAAAACATCATTTGGAAGGGAATTGTGGGTATGTAATTCCCGTTTCTGCATGCCAAGACTCCTACTTTTTCAGAATACAAAATAAGGTGTTTTAAAAAGACCCAAACGACCTTTCACAAGGATTATTCGAAATATGTCGAAAATTATATTGCACTTTCAGCATCACCAAAAACAAAAATTAAGAATGCACACGTACACTATAACAATTCTAAACTTAAAAATTTGGATGGTGTTTTTGTTAATTATTTATTATATTGGTGCTGGCTGAGATCTGGCAGTGCAGCTCCAGAACAGAAAATCATGATGAAATCGTCACATTGACTGTATTCCAATTTCAGGGAAGGGAATTTTTTTTTTTCTCTAAGAGCTGATGATGAAAATTAAGCACTTTTACAGGCTCTTCAAAATGAAAACCAAACACAAGGAGTTCGCAAGGATGTTTTAAGGTTGTGGGAACCCTGTGTGCATATTTTAGTTTATATTTAGCTTTCTTTTAGTGAGATTACTTCATTTGTTATGTCACCTGACAATAGTGGTGACTCAAATGAGATTGCACAGAATAGTGATAATCAATCCATACTTTGTTCTTCTGCATCAGAATAAAGTATGTACATATTTCTACAAAAGATAAAACCAACATAAGGGGGAGGGGGGATATTTAAAAAAAATTACAATTGAATCTACTTATAACAGAAACTGAAGGATATCTTGAAAATATTCGATGCATGTAAACTTCGATATATCCATACTAGTTGATGAATGTTACACAGCACAGTTCTAATGGCATAGAAAAATTTTCAATATATCTGAGCTCAACGTAAGTTGGTTCGAATATGTTATTATTCACTTAACATTGCAACTAGATAAGTTTTATTTGCACAGTTTTTTTTTTATTAAAATATATAATGAATCACAATATGGATTTAAACAAAATTGGCAATTGAAAGCATTTATTTTTTTTGAAAAAATAAATAAATAAAATAAAATAAAAGTCTGGGTTAAAAGCTTGTACCTAAAAAATAACTTACTGATATGATTTTCTGCTCAAACTTCGAACACGCTATGTTCAATTGCTGAAGCGCCACTTTATCCTTATGAGGGACATTGAAAATAATATACAAATTAAAATAAAATAACTAAAGAAAAATAATGTTTAAGGGTGTTGTATTTTTATATGGTATTTGTTTTGTATACAATGAACATTTAAATCTAGAAAACGTATTTACTATGGTAGAGGTGTGTCGAAAAACAAAACTAGTTTAAATTATAAAAACTAGTTCAATTACCAAAATCTGCTCTGATAATTATGAATTATGATTAAGAATGATAAATATGAGGTAAAATATGATCATAATTTCACCATAATAATTTACATAACTTCTGCTTCATAATTTCTCAAAATGCCCTCTCTAATCTCTAAAAGATCTCCCTTAACTTCTTGATTTCTGTTTTAGTTCAAGCCACTATTCTTATCATGCTTTTTGCCAACTGACTGTGTAAATCAGTGTTTCCCAACGTGGGGCTCCTGCCCCACAGGTGGGCAATTTGAAAATGGACTCCACTGTACATAATGTAATAAAACTGTAATAAATGTAATAAAAATGGGACCACTGTACATATTATCTACATTATACATTAACGTATTACATTATATTAATTACATATAATATAATGTATATAATATGTACATAATTTTGTATTTAATGTGTTTTGGGCGTCATAAATAATTATGGAGAGGGCGGGTCTTTTGGTTACTAAAAAAGTGGGTCATGGCTTGAAAAGGGTTGGGAACCACTGGTGAAAATGGTAAAAATGGACTGTTGTGGTTTGAGGTACAACATGAAGATTAAAGACCAGCCTATTCATTCGATATCATGTCGATATTCATTCAATATCATGTAAATATTCAATGGACATGTCCATATCAATTCAAGTATCTCATCAGAAGAAGGAAGTAGTGTAGAACTCAAGCGGCCACAATGCTGGTTGGAAAATGCTAAAAAAGGTGGATTTAAACTAAAGCAAAAAATGATTTAATAAAGCAGTTCTATCTTTTATTTTATCAATTATTACATACAGAAGCACAGTGTTTGCAATGAAAACTTCTGTTGCTAAATCTGCACCTATCAGTTGCCATGGAAACATCATGCACGGTACGCAAAATACATTTTTCATTGCTTTATTTCACAGCATTTTGTTTAATGTTTGAAGAACAGCAAAGGTCATGCTATGCCTAGACCTACATTTTTCTGAGGAAGCTGAACCCCTTAAACCCTAGGGAACTAATCCTCGGACTACAGTGAGCAGTTGGTCGGTAAGCGTCCTATTTGGGCACCGTTGGGAAAACCCAAGTTAACAGCATGCCAGGTGAATGTGCTATTGCTGCGGGGCTTTGACACTCAAAATAGATTAACCCTGTTGTTATAGAAACCGATGCATCAATCAGACTAATTAGAAGAGCGAGTTCCAAGAGAAGACAGACAATAATGGCTTGGAATTTTTTTTTTAAGTATGCTAATAAAATAACTGAAAATATCTGAATATAGATAATATGGATGAATAATCCTTAATTAAAACTATTACCTCATGATCTAAAATCCGATTACACGTAACAATTAGTATAGTGCTCTGGTATGATTTTCAACTCAAATGTTCAAGAGTTTTGGATCCACAGGAAGCTTTTTAGGTTTTTTTATTGCTGGGGAGGGGAGAGGGGGCAAAACAAAACACTTATACACGCAATTTGTAATCATGAATACAACATACCCGAGATGCTTGAAGTCTAAGATTAGTACATTCGGATTCTTGAGTCTCCACTTTTTCTTTAACCTAAAACAAACAAAAAAAAAAGACAAATAAGACCTATGTTTTAACGAGCAAGGTTGGTTGGTTGTATTTTTATAGTGCAAGGGTCATTCTGTGCCTACAGTGTGAGGACAGGATAGGATCATGCTAGGCCAAGAATTCATTTTCTGAAAGATTCAAATCCCTGTCTCACAGGACAGAAATAGTCAACTATTGGCCAGCTGAAAGGTTAATAAAATTACAACACATTATTAGTTTAGGGTAATTCTTCAAAGTGCCACAGTCATTAAAAAACATTACACAAAATTAATAAATTTCCATTCCGATTTTAAAACCTTGTGTCTTTAGAGTGCAAAACTAACAACTGTCATGCTGCATCAGAATACATAGCTTTCTAAGCAACCTGTACCTCTGATGTCAAAGGAAACACCATAGACTACAGTGGGTAGAAAAACGGCATACATTCCATGATACCACAGGGAGTCAAATCCGGGTTAATTTTAAGATATAGAGAAATGTTCTCACCTAACTCCTGTAGCACCCCCAATAGTGGACTACAGTAAACTGGTGAGTTTTTTTTGTTTTTTTTTTTTAGGGGCGGGCAAGAAAAAGATACTATTTGGATTTCAACCCAGACTGTTTATTTGTTTTGCAGCTTTATGGCTCAAAGACTACGATGGTCATGCTGCGCTGGAACCTACTGTTTTCCGAGGAATCCGAACCTCATAAGGCCTAGGGAACCAAACCCCAGACTAAAGTGTCAGCCCAGATTGAAGCTAGGCTAGGTGTCACCACTGTGTCACAACAGAACTTGAAACCAAAACTGATTGGTTGACTGATATATTTTTTTAGACACAAGGGAAGTAAAAATAAGGGGGATAAGGGAGGGACAAGGACAACAAATTAGTCTTGTGCACATAAACACAACTTACTTGCAACAAAGCATGTTGAAGCTCTTTGCACTTTGCCTTTAAAGTTTGGCATTCAGCTTCTTTCTCCTTCATTGCCTAAAATAAAGAAGTCATGATAAAACACCACATACACTCTAACGACCACTTTATATATGTACACACACTGTATTTAAAAATTATATGATCACTGTACTTTTTTAAATATAACAATAAACAATGAGAAATGCTATAGAAAATGCAATGTGTTTTCTAAAGGCTTATAAATGAAGAAAAATCAACTAACACAAATTTTAAGAAATAACTTTAAAATATATATTTGTACTTAATGCAAAATAAATTAAACAAATTACAACTGGTACTAGGAACAAATACATTAGAATTCCGAGAAACAGCCATTAAGAAGTATATGATCGAACAAGTTGAAAGAAAAAGATATCACAGCTTCATCAGTAGTTTTTCAGTATAAAATGGTTGAAATTATGGAAATGCTGGAATATTATTTAAGAGTTACATATCCTGCAGGTAGATCATAGAATTCATTTAACATGCATAGGTGCCAACTTCTACAAGTGAAAAATCCGTGGCAATGCAAACTATGGCCATCCGCACAATCCAAATTATTACTTTTTTTTTGTTTTGTTTGAAAATATAACTGTCATATTTTGATTTTCAGCACATACGAATACTTGGCTCAATTCAGCCTATTTGATTTATTTGCTTATGACATTCTTGGATGTCTTTTACATGCAAGGTAACACAATTTTCCACAGCTTTGACCAAATCTACATCAGATCCGTGGTAAAACTGTGGACTGATTTGCTAGTTACCTTAATTTTGACCTTGACATTTTTATAACTTTTTTTTTTCCTACCATAAAGTTTTTCTGGCCATCCAGGACATTCCTTAGTACCATAATCAGTTCCGAGTCCTTGCATATGCAAAACTTGAGATCCTAAGTTTTGCATATGCAAGAACTCAAACAGAAACATCCAATATTAAACTCATTGCAACAAGCATTTCTTGAAAAGTGCTTTCCTACGAGTTTCTCATGGGCCATTTCATGTTTCATTCCTACTTTGCCTTCCATATTCCACATTTAGTATATTCATTCCAATTTTACAATACTACCTTCCAAAATATATAAATTTTGAGAAAGGTTCTGTATATACATTATAGTAAGTATATTATTATATTTTGCATTGCATAAAAACATTTTCCACTTTGTAAATATAATTCTTGCAATGCACGTTTTGCTATACTATAGCAAAATTATTTTATATTATATTTAGGTTATTCATCAGATAGTAATAAAAATAATGATTTTGTACTACTTTCACCTCGCTTATTATATTGGTGGTCTAATGTAAAGACTGAAAATCGAAGTACACTAAAAGTATAAAAAAGCGAAAACTTAAAAATCAGGACACCTGGTCAGATTCCGAAAAGTTTCAATAAATAGTTTTTCGTTCTACGGACGGAAGAGTGGCATTCATGCATAAAATAATCAACAGCTTACGAAAAAAAAAAAAAAAGAAAAGGAATGTAGCTTTACAAAATGAACATATTAACAGACCTCTGATGATTCCTGCATAAGAACATCAATTTTCGTTTTCAATGCCATGCATTCTTCGTCTTTAGCTGTTTTTTCCTAAAACAGATAATTTGTAACTTGAATGGAGGAAAAGAAAAAACCTGCATACATTCCATTAAAGGTCTAAAGACTGAAAAGGTGATTTAACAAATTCCGTGCCACAGTTCATAACAATACGACACTTAAAAAACAAAAATAATCTGAAACAACATAATTTCACATGGTAGTGCATTTCTCTAGCGAATCTTATATACAGGGTGATTCTAAATTACTGTTGGTGTTCCTATAGCCTAAAGTTTTCAAACCAGGAACAAAAAATCGTTTGCCGCATATGAAAGGGTAACTTAAAAAAGCTTTACTCTACAATATGCTGTTCAAATTTCTTAACATACATTTTCCTTTACATTAGGTGGTACAGGCTGATTTTGTGACCTCCGCTATTTATAACGCAGCTTGATTTTTTCTTCTTATGGGGATACTTAGAAGATATTGTTTACAAGACTTCCATTGAGAAACTGACGACTGGAATTATTGCTGCGATGGCAAATTACACAAACATCACAAATGCCAGAAACGCTTGCAAGGAATTACTGACAATGGTTTAAATATCTTATGTACTACAAAAAGAATGCATGCTGAAGTTTAGAATTCTGCACCATCGAGAAATATTATAGGTAATGAAACATTGAGGTGCACTGTAAGGTACTTTGGAAGCAGTTTTGTCATTACCAGTTTAAAAACTATAAGCCTGTGAACTAATAACACCAACAATAATTAAGAATCGCCCTTATGTCACTGCTGATTTGCAGATAATCATCTTCCAAATTTTTTTCTATCATTATTAGGAACACAGTAAAACTGTGACAAATTGTCACATAAGGGACCAAGAAATTATGGAGACTTACGTGGAGTAATGACTAAATATGTATCGCTACAATGATCATATAAATTTTAAAATTACCATAATATTGTAACAGCAATCATACAAATTACTTTTAGAAGTACCGATACATTACTTTAAAAAAGTTTTTTATTCTTTGTTTTATTTGGACAGACACACACTAAGCCTTAATACTACTTACCGTACATTTGTATTATGTCTCACACTAGTTCAATTCAAACTAACATAAAAACCATGGGCCATTTCATGTTTCATTCCTACTTTGCCTTCCATATTCCACATTTAGTATATTCATTCCAATTTTACAATACTACCTTCCAAAATATATAAATTTTGAGAAAGGTTCTGTATATACATTATAGTAAGTATATTATTATATTTTGCATTGCATAAAAACATTTTCCACTTTGTAAATATAATTCTTGCAATGCACGTTTTGCTATACTATAGCAAAATTATTTTATATTATATTTAGGTTATTCATCAGATAGTAATAAAAATAATGATTTTGTACTACTTTCACCTCGCTTATTATATTGGTGGTCTAATGTAAAGACTGAAAATCGAAGTACACTAAAAGTATAAAAAAGCGAAAACTTAAAAATCAGGACACCTGGTCAGATTCCGAAAAGTTTCAATAAATAGTTTTTCGTTCTACGGACGGAAGAGTGGCATTCATGCATAAAATAATCAACAGCTTACGAAAAAAAAAAAAAAAGAAAAGGAATGTAGCTTTACAAAATGAACATATTAACAGACCTCTGATGATTCCTGCATAAGAACATCAATTTTCGTTTTCAATGCCATGCATTCTTCGTCTTTAGCTGTTTTTTCCTAAAACAGATAATTTGTAACTTGAATGGAGGAAAAGAAAAAACCTGCATACATTTCATTAAAGGTCTAAAGACTGAAAAGGTGATTTAACAAATTCCGTGCCACAGTTCATAACAATACGACACTTAAAAAACAAAAATAATCTGAAACAACATAATTTCACATGGTAGTGCATTTCTCTAGCGAATCTTATATACAGGGTGATTCTAAATTACTGTTGGTGTTCCTATAGCCTAAAGTTTTCAAACCAGGAACAAAAAATCGTTTGCCGCATATGAAAGGGTAACTTAAAAAAGCTTTACTCTACAATATGCTGTTCAAATTTCTTAACATACATTTTCCTTTACATTAGGTGGTACAGGCTGATTTTGTGACCTCCGCTATTTATAACGCAGCTTGATTTTTTCTTCTTATGGGGATACTTAGAAGATATTGTTTACAAGACTTCCATTGAGAAACTGACGACTGGAATTATTGCTGCGATGGCAAATTACACAAACATCACAAATGCCAGAAACGCTTGCAAGGAATTACTGACAATGGTTTAAATATCTTATGTACTACAAAAAGAATGCATGCTGAAGTTTAGAATTCTGCACCATCGAGAAATATTATAGGTAATGAAACATTGAGGTGCACTGTAAGGTACTTTGGAAGCAGTTTTGTCATTACCAGTTTAAAAACTATAAGCCTGTGAACTAATAACACCAACAATAATTAAGAATCGCCCTTATGTCACTGCTGATTTGCAGATAATCATCTTCCAAATTTTTTTCTATCATTATTAGGAACACAGTAAAACTGTGACAAATTGTCACATAAGGGACCAAGAAATTATGGAGACTTACGTGGAGTAATGACTAAATATGTATCGCTACAATGATCATATAAATTTTAAAATTACCATAATATTGTAACAGCAATCATACAAATTACTTTTAGAAGTACCGATACATTACTTTAAAAAAGTTTTTTATTCTTTGTTTTATTTGGACAGACACACACTAAGCCTTAATACTACTTACCGTACATTTGTATTATGTCTCACACTAGTTCAATTCAAACTAACATAAAAACTTTCACTGATCTGAATTCATTATCTGTAGCACCTTAACTGGTGTGGTGTTGAATTATTATAAGGCTTCAAGAATTTAAGTGAACGAAGAATTTCCTCAATCACGGTTCATACTCCATTGCAAGAAAAAATAATAATAATAATGACTTTTTAAGGACCTATCACAATAAAAATTTTAAAGCTGTTTCCTGAAAGGGAAAATCTATGTGCAGTGTTTAGTAGATGTTTAATGATAGTTTTATAATTCAATTTTATATTGTGCATTAAAAATACTTACTGGTGTAAAGTAAAAATCACATAATAAAAATTACTGTCTTAAAAACAGTAATCATTACTGAAAAATCTCATTTTCTTACAAAGACACATATGACACATGTGAGGTAAAATGGTAAAAGGCTGCTGTTTTTTCGAAGTTGGGTTAGTGCCATGAACAGGAAGCTTTAAGTTCATTTTATCTTGTCATAAACAGTGTAAGTCTAACTTTACTATTTCTTTGCCAAAACATAATTTTCAAGGGGTAACTACATACATCTCAATGGCAGTCAATTATTTCAACAACAGATATATCTAAAAACAAAGGTTTCTGATTTATACCACTTTACCTCACAACGGCTTTTAAATTTATATATATCAGGGCCATATCGTGGATCCGGGCCTCCGATACGACCCTAACCTGCAATATTTCAGTTGTCCACCTGTACACTCTGAATATGGAATATCGTAGTCATAGCTCCAATAGTAGCCTAGAAAAAGGATGGAGGGTCTGGGAATCCCGATACGGCCCGAACATGCGACATTTCAAGATCCCTCGAATACACTCTCTGAATATCGAATATCGTAGTCGTAGCTCAAATAGCATCCTAGAAAAAGTATGGGGATCCGGGACCCTCCGATACGGCCCTGACATGTCAAGTGCCCTTGTGTACATTCTCTGAATATGGAATATCGTAGTTCAAATAGCAGCCTAGAAAAAGGATGAGGGGCTCCGGACCCCTTTTCCGATACATCCTTGACTGCTTGGTGGTGACTTCCAACTAAGACCATGATCTATGAACGATGATCACGAATTACGAAGACAACGAACGACGAACTAGATCCAAGGGTGGTTAAGTCCAAACCAGATTCCCTGAACATACCAGAAAATTCCCTGAAAAGTTACGTAATATTTTTGGTAAAAACACTGATTTCTAAAAGAATATAAGAAATTATAGGACACAAAATGAAATTTTTGTAATTGAAAAAAATCCCGGAACATAATCATCCCTGTAGATCACAAACTGCGAACGATGATCACGAACAAACTAAGACGAAGAACCTTAGTTCACAAAAAAACACCCTGTACGAACGGGTCATTTTTGCGAATAGTTCAAAAAGACTCATTCGTTCACGAACGACCCATCTCTACCCTAGAAGCTGCACCTGCGTGGATCGCGAAATGCTCTCGGGGAAATTGTCTTGCGAAGAAAAAGGCAAAATGAGTATTTTGCTTCGGAGATCATCATAACTATAATCACTTTTTAAGGACTGGAAATAATAATAATAATAA
>QLNU02003225.1:15645537-15660169 GCA_006491805.2 Dysdera silvatica | reverse complement strand
ACTAGAAGTGGAACCCAGCAAGTTTAGACAAACACATTACCACTACACCATCATCATAGAGCAGTAGACCTACATCTCCCGCCCTCCGGCAAGAGAATTTTAACCTCTAAGATCTAGGGAATCAACATTTAAACTATAATGATCAGTTACTCCAGCAGTTTCCGAACTTTATGTCCTGCGAGACCTTTTTTGAGAAAAAATTTGAATGCGGAGCCCTTGACTTTTTCTTAATTTGAATACATGTTCTTTAGGCAGGGCCTACACATGAGTTAGTGATAATTACAAAACGTAAAAGAGAGAGAGAGGAATGGGATTGCTTAACTTTGCATAATTTGTCGATGTCTGGTTTTCCTGAGGATAATTGCAAACGAAAGTTCAGCACCGAATTAGTAACTGAATTTAGTAACTGAACGAGCAGAAAATCTGGATTCATGCATGTAAGTTGTGGCAAACTGGACAACAAATGCTTTTGCTTTACCGGCCAGTGGTTTACATTTGTTTTTTAAAAACTTAACCCACCAGAAAGTTCACTATGCTGCAGAGTGCTTAATTTTGAAGATCTGATGCTTCTAATATTGTGCGGTAGTGGGAGGGGGGGGGAAGAGGTCAAACATACACATATGTATGTTTTCAGACCCCCCCTCCCCTCATGAATCATATATACAACTTAACCAGCTGCTAAGTCCACGACAAGACCTAATATCTAACATTACTTGTAAATTACAATGCATTCACGTAACAGTACTCATTGTGAAACAAATCAGAAATATTGTGTGGTCCAGAACAAAAATATGACAGCAAGGTGGTCAAGGCTCGAAAATGATATGAGAAATGTATAATAATTTTATATATAATAAATATGAAAATGGAAAATAAAAAAATTAATTCAGGAAAAATACAACTTGGTTATATAGGTTTCATTCTCGTCTCTTACAGGAGAGTGCAAATGTATATGAATCATCAAGAAAATTCACAACTCTCACAAAACTCAGAATGCATTGGATGTCTCAGTACAGCAAAAGTTGGAAACATACACTCACAACTTACACTTTAATTTCACAGCCATAAAAAAAAAGAAGAAAAAAAAAAGAACGCTTATTGGCAATTCTGCGATTTGTTTCACACCCTATGTTGGATGTAAATGAAGGTTGCCCCCCTCCCCCTTCCAACCTTGTTGTCTTAAAACAAATTTTGTGGCAAAAATTACATGGACTGCACGTAAATTTCCCTTCTTAAGTTTGTGAGTTTTATGGCACAACAACAACAACAGCAAGGGGTATGATATGCCAGGACCTATGATTTTCTGAGGAATCCAAACCTCTCATGGCCTATGGCAGCGGTTCTTTAACTTTACTGGACCGCGGACCCCCAAAAATTAACTCAAAGTTTAAAGCCTGGAATTTGCATCATACATATTTATTTCTAGTGTTTCAGCACTCATTTTCACCATTTAAGGAAGAAATTTTTCGTTCCCTCGTAATTTGTTCTTTGCATCAAAAAGTAAATGCGCTTGTCGTAGCATTTTTCTGGACCATTGTGGAACACTGGGATGGTCTCTCGCCCCAAAGCAGAATATGCTGAAAAGTGTAACGCACGTCGCAGAACAATCGCAGGGTGGATCTTTTTTTTTTTTGTCTTAAAAAAAATAAAAAATAAATTAAACAAATATTTTCTGCATTTCTATTAAAAAAAGGAATTTATGTTTTATAGAATTTAAAAATGTACATGATACATATATACAGTACATATGCATGCATCTGCTGCAGAACATTGCAAAATATTCTGCTTTGGAGATATCACAGACGTCCATGGATCACAGTTGAAGAACCGCTGGTCTAATGAATCAAACCCCAGACTACGGTGGACGGTCGGTGAGTGCCCATTTAAGTACCATTGTAGGTTGAAGTTGAACCCAGGATAATGGCACAAAAGGCAAATGTGTTACAAACACACCACTGTGGAGCCTGTCCCTCCGTAAGCATTCTTTCCACAAACCCATTTACTGCTCGGTGGCAAGTTGTTTGAAAAATTTAATGACCGTAGTATCAATGTTGCATTCAAATAGGCAAAACCCTGGGCTTCTCATCGCAATATAATGAATATCAAATTTGTTTAGATAGGATTCAACGTAACTGGACATTTAAGAAATTGGAAAGCATTACCATATAATCTATCATTGAACATTTAACTTCTTTAAGCTGCGTTTTTGCAAAATCAGCTGCTGTATTCACTTTACAATGCTCAGCCTTAAGGTCACACAATTCCTTTTGCAGTTGAGACATATCAGCTTCATCTTTGTCAATTTGTTTCTGGAATAAATAAAAGATAAATACATCTACAACAGTCAGTAACACATACACTATATAGTTATAAGCACAGATTACGTAACTTTCTTGGGTTGTCTTCTATAAATAAAGGGAGAGGTCAGGGAGGTGGAATAAACTTTGCAAAATTAAAAGATTTAAGACAATAAATTTCATATATTTACTATAATATGGAAATTATAACATATAGAACAGATTAATTTGAATTTCAATAAACGCACATTCTTTCGAATATTCCTTTTTGAATCCCTGGCTAACTTTTAATTGCTTACATTTATTTGAAGCAATTGATGAAATTAGTTCATTGGCATTTCAATTACACTACGCAACTAGTAAAAAAATAAACACATCAACAGAAACCAACAAAGTGCATACGGTGAAGCAAGAACAGGGAACACAGCATAATAATTACTTTCTGGTGAAGTTACAATTCACAGGATCATGATAATTGTGCAGTACACACAAAAATGACTGAAAATCGGCATGTTTTCATACATACATATCTGTAATGATTAAAAACTTGTTGCAAATTCCATAAGAAATACAGGGAATCTGCAACAGTTGACAGCTATGAAAATATTGCACCCATAAACAAATACAGAACACATCATCGTGGCTGATCAAATTCAGTTTAAAATTTCCCAACTTTTCCCACAAACAAGGTAACATACGATAATCTTCTATTAACTGCAAAATTTTATCATTGGGCCACACTGTCATGCAAAAAAATAATTACTACACAAGAACATGTTGGCAAAGCGTTTACCCAGGGTTCATACTCTTTTTTCAAATGTAAAATTAAGCACCCACAAGCGATGAACAAATAAGTTGGGGGGAGGGGGATACCATTTGAATTTTCTAATATAACAAAATACAAATAAGGATTTTAATAAAGCAGACTTAGAAAAAATATGATTTGAGATAAAGACCAAAAAATACTGTATACATTTTTTTTTCAAATTATCTGGAAATTTTCTGATAAAAGTAAAAAAATTACAAAATTATCAATCAATCAATATTTATTTTACCAAGATGCACAATTATACATAATTGAAAACAGCGTAGTCGACCAATACCATAAATTGTGGCTTAGCAGGAAACCTGAGAAAAAAAAAGCCGATATAAAAACGGCTTGATGAGTCTCAGCCCCTATACTCTGCCTTATGTACCAATTTTCATGCGCCAATTGGAAATTTTAAATTTTTGATCAAAAACAAGGTCATCAACATGGGGTTGGGGGCGGTAAATGCCTTCGTGGTGGAACTTTCAGTTAATTCAAATTATTATCATAAGCATTATACAAAAATGCATGAAAACCTGCCTCAATTGGCCCAACAAAATTGTGAGCTTAACAAATCCAGGACTCAAACCCACAACTCTATCTCCCTATGGTTGAATTCGTTGACTTTTTCATTAATTTTACACTTCAATTTTATTACTTTTCTATTTTAGTCATTTTTTTTTAAAATGTTTGCCTTACAGCAGTGTACACTCTAGCTGTTTCTGCTTTCTCCGACAGTTCATCTGCTGATCTGATTACTTCAAACACTTCTCTTTCCAAGCATTGCTTTTTCGGTTTGCAGCTTTCAAGCTCTCGCCCCCCTTTTTAGTAACGTTTCATTTTTTTTTCCTGATCAAGATAGGCCAGGTAATTTTGCTTAGCAACAGAAGCAAAAGACAAAAGCTGAGCAGTGACGTTCACATTCAAAACTCCACTACAGAAATTTACGTGTTTGTGAATGATGAGCAATGCCACGTAAGATTTTTCGAATGACATGTTTTAGTTGAAGGAAAACCCTCTTCCAACAGTTGCCTGACAATGGGACAACATCAAAAGCATTTTTTATATGTCCAACATCTCCAAATATCCCCTCTTTAAACATATATTCATGCAGGAGGGTACCAAGCCTATCTTTGGTTTAGAGTGAAGGAGGAAATAAGGAGAATCTGAAAAGGTGGCTGGGTGTGGTATGAAGAAAAATGTGCACGATAGGTGATGTTATATTTGTTTTTAACATCTAGAAAGAATGAAAACACTTTTTTTCCTTTTAAATTAACAACCAATCTAAAAATTAAGCATGTTTAAGGACTGAAGCCTAAATTAAATAAAAATTAAGTAGCTTTAAGGGCCCTTAAAAAGCAGGGAATGAAATTAAGCACTGTTAAGTACCCGCAGGAACCCTGGTTTACAAATGAGCTTGGAGGCAGATCGCTCTAGGTTTAAGGCATACATGCATAAAGTTCCAAACTGTCTGGCAGTGGTACCAAAATTTGTCTGGTGAGTTTTATGTCACAATAATAGGCAGCGATGTCCTAACGTGTTTGTAGTCCTTGGACCTAATCACTTTTGGAGGCCCTTTTATCCAGGCCCGTAGGAAGAGGGGATAGGACAGGCCTGGCCTCCCCCTAAATATTTTGTGGCCCCAAAAAATGTTAATAAAATGGCAACTTTTTTTAATTCTGGCTCCCCCTAAGGTTCGGATGTCCCCCTTAAACTTTTGCGTTGGCGATCAATCTGAAAAAAAAAAAAATTTTTTTTTTTCTTTTGTCCTCTTCTTTTTTTCCCCAGCCTGGGAATTGTCTGCTGGTGGCCAATTTTGTCTGGTAATCAGAATACGGCACATTTTGCATCCACGGTCTAAGTTTGTTTGGATTTTTATGGCGCAAGAGCATCTGGGCTATACTGCGCCAAACATGGTAAAATCAAAGACTGTAGTAAAAGCCAGTACTTTTTAAAAATTTAAAAACGTGCGTATGGTCAGCATGGTCATTTAAAATGTCAGACAGTGATGAAGAGTTAAAAGTAAGAGTGCGGGCAAGTCTATAATAGGGGCATTGAGTTAAAATGTGTAAAACACTCATGGGTTCATTGCACACTTGGCAAATTGGTGCTGGTTTTCCTTCCAACAGATGTCTATGGGTGAGATGGGAATGCCCAATGCGAAGTCTAGCAAGGAGAACCTCCTCTTTCCGATTTTTACGGTATGAGGAGGGCCAGTTACCAATTGTATGTTTAATATTATTCAATTTGTTATTGGTTTGATGATCCCATTCTTCTTGCCACTTTTGATTCACACAGGTCTTGATAATTGGTTTCAGGTCAGAGAAAGGAAGAAGTTGGCTAGAAGCAAGTGGTGAGTTCGTTGCCCTTGCAGCTGCATCAGCAGCCTCATTCCCTTTGATACCAATGTGAGCAGGGATCCAGCAGAATTTAATATTGGAATGATTGTGCAGGTGCTGCAGTTGTGAATGGATTTTGGATAAAATAGGATGAGGTGAATATTTAAAGGATTCCGGTGCTTTTAAAAAGCCCTGAGAATCGGTACAGACAGTACACGGTCTAAGGTATCACATGCGTCCACACTACGTAATGTTGCACAACATTATATATAGCAATTGTCTGAGGACTCCTATTTCGTATGGGAGACTAATATTCTGCGATTTTGGTCTCAGAACAGCCTCTAGACCACCTGATGGTCTACTGGATGCCTATAGACAATTGCTAGACCCAGTCACTGAGACCAAAATAGCAAGACCCAATCTTCCAGTGTGGGCTAGCCTTAATAGTTGCATAACAACCACTTTACGGTATGTGCTTTTAAAATTTTTCATTACACCCTGATCAAGGGGTTGAAGTTTAGAGGTTGTATTAGCAGGCAAAAACTCAACTTTTACATAACTAAGAATCAGAGCGCCATTGTGGGCCATGCAATTATCAATGAATAGCAGAATTTTACGGTGTTGTCTCTTCATGTCACCATCTAACAACTTCAGCCATTCATGGAATAAACAACAAGTCATCCATGCTTTTTTATTGGAAGGATAAAGGACGGGAAATGATTTTAAGTGTTTGAAACATCTGGGTTTTGCTGATCATTAATGGTTTTAATTTATCAAATTCATCCATATTCACTGCAAGCAAGAGGGTGACTCTGCCCTTACTATTTTTTTTCGCCATGACAAGTATGCCTTCCCTTCAGAGCCAGACTATAGAGAAGGGGATGTTTCATTTCGAATAAATGGGATTGTTGACATGCTATATTACGGTTTATAAGATGTTTTTGTTCTTCTTGAGTGAGAAAACACTTACGAATAAGCGAAGGGACCGAAATGCATTGTTATTTTACGAATTAACCTACGTTTTCGTAGGGACCTGGGATTTATTACGACTAAGTTTGTTTGTTTGGATGTTTTATGGCGCAAGAGCATCTGGGCTATACTGCGCTAAAGTGAATAGGTGAGATTTACGAAATAACGGGATGCAAATTACAGAGATTGTACAGTAGTTATTGTCTGTGTTCTTGCCAGTTACTGCCACTTTTATGACAGAGACTAGTTTCTACCATATAGGTTTAAACTTAAACCATCTTGGCAGAAACTTCCGTACCGTGATATATAGGCTACTAAAATTATATATGTAATAGCGGCAAATTATGTATATGATAAGCGGAGATGGAATAAATAACTTAGTAATGTGATCCCATGCTTTCTTGATAACATAAATCACTATTAACATAGATTGTGGTAAAATACGAATGATTTTATTATTTAATTAAAATTAAAGAAGTTTGATTTGCAAAGGTTCTTTTTTTCTCAAAATATTGAAATTTTTTTATAAATTTCAAAAGTAATGCGCAAGTGGAAGATATAATATATATGGTAATAAGCAAGTGGAAGTCAACCAATTTTAAAACTTTTTTTTTATTTTGTTTGTATTAACAAGGAGCAAATTTTCCGTGGTATAACGAATCAAAAAATTTTCGAAGTATTGAAAATTTGTGTATTTTTGTAAATTTTGAAGATGATGCATGAGTGGAAGATATCAATGGATTTAGGTTTTCTTTCTTTATTTTGTTTGTATTAACTAGCAAGTTTTCTGCAGTATGCAAAAAAAAAAAATCTGTTCACCCTAAACACTACTTCAAAATGAGTAGATTAGCATAATACTGCAAAACATGATTTACCTGAAAAGCTATAACAGCATCTTCTTGTTCCTGCGTCAGTGCTGCAAATACGCGATTGAGATCTGCTTTTAGTCTGGAATTCTCTTCCTGGGGTTGAGAATGAACCACAAGGAATTCTTCCGATTCGGCATCAGAAACTACATCGTCTACTGATAATGCAGTTTCAGGCGATGGATTAGAGTTAGGAACTGCATCGTCGGTAGATGGTCCGGACGTTACAATTTTAAAGGGTGCACACCCTACAGCGGCACCATTTCTTCGTACATATACCATCAGGTAATTTGCTTCATCATCATGAGGTAACTCAGCAGCTAAGGGGAGAAAAAACAAACAAACCCTGCTATTCTTACAACAGACTAAAACGGTTGTATATTTGAATGAACTTGGTTCAGATACAACCGAAAAAACCCTCCACTTGATAGATTTTCTATCATTACACATTAAACATGCCAAATTGTGTTAAACATTTGGTAAGTTCAGCGTCAAGTGGAATTATCTATTGTCTACGAAGATGGAGTTTCGTGACCAAATATGGTCCTGATTTCAATACCGGGAATGAGCATGTTTTTCTTTTTCTTTTTTAACTTGGTTTTGCTCCGGTAAATGAAATTATATGAAATAAAAGGCCAACAAAATGTATATTAAACTGGAAAAAAAGAGCTGTGTAATTTTCAAATACCGCCATATGTTGTATTCACTACATATACAGGGTTCATACATAATCCTTTACATGAAATTAAGAACCCATCAGCAAACAGGAATCAAGCGAATCAGAGATAATCTATGATTATCTCTGATTCGCTTGACTCCTGTTTGCTGAATCAGAGATAATCTATGCAACCGAGTTCATACAAGGGAGCCGTTTTCGCTGTTCACTGCACTTTGAGATCAGATCTCGAATATGTAATCATTTGTCTGCAAAAATGACATGGCAATTTTTTATGAATATTTGAAGTCCAAAAATGACACTTTTTTCGCCAGGTTTGATATTTTTTAATCGCACTGTATGTGGGAAACAATAGGTTTGAAGTCGGTAAGATCATGAAGGATCATCGTATTTAACGGATAAAAATAAAATATGCCTCAGATAATTCAAAACATGTAAAAAAAAGTAACAGGAAAAATTAACTTTTAGCCTAAAAGTTCATTTTTCATATTAATTTTTTACATGTTATGAATTAGCCAAGACAACTTTTTATTTTTGTCCTTTAAATACAATGATCTTTTGTAATTTTACCAACTTCAAATCCGTTTTTGCTCAGATACAGTGCAATTAGAAAATACAAAAGCTGGCATAAAAAAGTGTCATTTTTGGACTTCAAATATTCATAAAAAATTGTCATATCATTCAGCAGACAAATGATTACACATTCGGGATCAGAAAGTCAAACACTAATCTTTGTCCGATCTCAAAGTGCAGTGAAAAGTGTTCCCTTGTTAGAATACTATTTTAAGAACAAAATAAAAGCTAGTATGTGTTATATAATTAAATATGATCTAAGAATTACCATAATTAAGAAACAAATATTGCGAAAGAAAAGCGATTTCCTGAAAGTGACTTAGTAGTTAACTTCAAACAAGATAATATAAATTAAATAACGCCGATAATTAAAGTTAGTGAATTTATAATGAATAATAACACTAATCTGCATTTTTTCACATTTTTTTTTTTGGTCGTTTTGAAATAAAGGTCTATCGGAATGGGTTTTTTCTGCAGATTACGAAAATGACCTTGAAAAATCCATATCACGTACGTTTTTTTTCACAAATCAAAAACACACAAAAAAGGGGGGTAATTTTTTAATGACATTGATACATCACAACGTTTGTAACGTATGCAAATGTTCTCTAATGTTTTCACGGAATGCATGTGTAACGAATAGATACGCACAAATACATTGCAGATTAACGGAAATGAGTCATATCCAGGAATGAAAAAAAAAGAAAAGATGGAAACTTTTCCAACTTCATATGCCAAATTCGAAGAGAGAAAAAAATAAAGGAAATTCTAGTGGTGACAATTTCTGGATTAGCAAAACAGTTTTAAATTATACATAATATTCCAGACTTTTTTGAAAAATCGGGTCCACCTGAATCAAACCTGCAAGAGTTAAATCCCAACCCAAAACAATTAAAGTCAACCCGAACGAAAAACAAATAAGTGACCCAATACAGGATGTGGTGCCATTTATAGTGCCATGACGAAGCAAACGGCAGTCTAACTTCATTTAATAAAATAAATGCATTCATCTTTTTTCCCCCCTGATACAAAGGCAAGTGGACTGTACATATGATGGCCGACTATCGTTGAACGCTGAAAGGAGACTGTACGGCAGAATATGGAAGAAAAAACAAAAAGACGAAGTTTCAAGAGGGGCATGCACAATGGTGAACGTTAGGTATGTTTGCTTTGAAGCATGTATTTGTGTTTCTCTATTCGTTACACACGCTTACTTTTCTGCCAGAGAACATTTTCACACGTTACAAACGTTGTGACGTATCAATGTTATTAAGAACTTTCCCTTTTTTTTGGATTTTCGTCATTTTTGAAAAAAGCTGACGTGGTATGGACTTTTCAATGCCATTTTCGCAATATGGAGAAAAAAAAACGTTCTGACAGACATTGCCATTTCAAAACAACAAAACCTTACATATTAGTGTAATTCAATATATAATATTTATAATTAAAATTTCTTTCTACTGATGGAATCTAATTTTGCAGGTAACACAATCCCAGCTCTAGAATTTTAGATTGCCCAATTTTTAAAAAAGTTGGGCAAAATTCCATACAGGAGCATTATGAATTCCCTTTGTTCCTCCCTTTGAAATACATTGTATCTTTGTCACGAAACCACATAAAAACAAAAAATAAAAAAAAAGCGTTAGAGACAGCACCATCACCAAATCAAATCTCTCGCTCGACAGAACAGATTACTGCAACAAACTATGTGATCCTAGTCCCAAAAGCTATGGAGATACACCGTTTTTTAAAAAAAAATTTGACAAAATGCAGCTAGGAATGCTTTAACATCTCTTGCTTTTTTCCTATTCGTGAGTTCTGCCTTTGTTCTCTAGCAGACCACCACGGCAATCATTGGCTCAATTCAGAACGGATGAGGCAGATGCTAAACAGGACATCACCATCCGTGCCAGGGACACGAAAAAGGCCTGAATTTATAAATAGGAACCAAACTCTAAAAGAAAATTGTAGTCCCAACTGCAGAATCTATTTGATAGAAAGTAAGTACCTCGAAAAGTAAAGATGTTTCTTGAAATGGTTTCTGTGCATGACGGGTAACTTTGCTTGAAAAAGAGAACAGTAGTTCACAAAACATTGCAAAATATTTTCTTATATGTTGAAGCAGTGATGAATTTTCACTACTTCTGGGTGAAAAGTGTCACCTGTTTCTTACGCAAGTGAGAAAGGAAACTATTAACTCAGTAACACCAGAGATGCCAACCTGGGAAAGTAGTCGACCGTAAAAAAGTCAAGAATTTTCGGTAAAATTGCTTTCTTTATTTTCTGCAAAATAATTTTTTATAAATAAAGTACTTGCATACAGAACAATAGATGTAACCCCATACACACCTTGAAACAACATGCAAATATTCCCAAATAATGCGACTCAACTCTGTATGTTTACGTACTCACAGTAATCACACTCTCACCAATACAATTTGTAGCAGGAAAAATGACCTTTTGTATCAGTTTTGTAGCAGGAAAAATGGCTTTCAGTATCGGTTTTGTAGAAAAAAACTTTTGCACCACATTTGTAGAAGGTAAACACCACAATTTTATATTTCGTACAGGAAAATTAGTTTTCACCTCAGTTTTGTAGCAAGGTAAAAATAGTTTAATCAAATGGCCATGATAAAAATGAAAAGTCAAATGTTTCATTGAAAAAGTAAAATTTCATAAATATTAAGTTCTTTGTTTCTTTTTCTGTAATTTTGAAACCTCTTCCCTACTCTCTTAAAAAGGTAAAATTGTTGAAATATGAAAAATAGCTGAACTCCAAACTTGCCCACTTTCCACTGCAGGCGTATTATTTCTGTAGATGGAAATTTATAGGTGTAAAATATGACCAACGACCACAAATTTCGTACCCAGCCCGTAAGTGGTGTGTGTGTATCAGGGCAAAATTCCTCTATTTTGATGGAAAAATACTAAAAAATGACCAACAGTCATTAATTACAGTACATTTAAAAGTTCACAATTTTGCCAGTAGGCGGTGCATAAAGGACGAAATTGAAAAAAATTGTTGCTTGTTAATTAACGTTAAAATCGTTTAAGTCAAATAATTAATTCATTATTATTATTTTTTTTTTAAGTTCTACAAACCGGCATCATGTAGCTTTTTTTCTCGGAATAGAATTATAAATTACGCAAATTAATTAAATTTATTTAATAGGTAAATTTACTTTTAAATTAATCTGCAAGCCTCTGCGTGTGTAGATAACGAAAGCATAAGGGGGAAATATCCCGAAATATATGCCGCAAAATCTCGTACTGTTCTAAAGTATTGTGAGACCATTTTTTTTTTAAATTTTAATAAAATACTATGAATAAAGTTATTCAAAACATCGTAAAACTGCGGGTCGACGTAAAAACTTTTGATTCTTCATGAAATGGCCATTCCTTACTACAAATATCGCGATACACTTGCAGGTAAATTGTCTGCCCCCTTTTTTTCCCCCAGCTGTTTCACAATCACGGCTGCATTTCATTTCGTTGTTTTAATCCAAATTCAAAGCAATTTTTATTTTCGCATGCAAAGCTAAACGTAAAGAATAACAGAGAAACAGTTCACATGAAAACACATACACAAAAGGAGTCAAATAACTGATTTCGTTCTTCCTCTTGGCTGATCCACACGGTACCATGATAAGGAATACCGATGTGTTTGGTTCCTCGTTATATATACTAAACAGCAGTGGAGGGGAGTGGACAAGTCAGAAGTGTTGCGTGGTCCAAACAAGGAAGACACGAGCCATCTGCGAAGTGTTTTTCTTTTTCACCAAAGAAACATAAAAAAAGAAACTTTGAGGGATCTGTAGAAAATTGCACATGAGGATCTTGAATGAGGCGTTCTGTAGTTTTCTTGGTATCAACCGTAAAACTATAAGGTGGAGTTAAAATCTGTACAAGTTGGCATCTCTGAGTAACACGTATGTGCATAGGTAATTAAGAATATACAGAGGTAATTTACAGGCATTTTATACATATGCTGTCATTATCTATATTTTAACTGTGATTATTTTGTGTTGGTAACTTGTTTATTAATATCCTATCACCTTTGACGTTGGTTATCCATTCCCAGCTATAGTTGTCACTGAAAGTATATAACACTTTAAAACCACCTGTATATTATTTTTCACATGCTATAAAGAGAATTCTTTGATATACTTTACTAAAAAAAAAATATACCATCATACTGTTTATGTTGGACACATTTAGAGAGGACTACAGGCGTCCAACTCACACAGGTTATACTATATATACGTATAGTGAACTTTTCTTATTTTTTTGCAAACAAAGACAACATTCAAAGTGGGGGAAAAATGCGAAACTTAAAATTAGAATTTCACCACAGGTAAATATATATAATACATGGCCCTATTAATAAGTTTAATAGTTTTAAATGCAACAGGAATGCAGTCAGAGAGACTTTATATACAGTAGTGGACAAAATTGTGGAAACCCTTTGAAAAAAGTTTATTTTAGAGGTTTGATGGCTAATAACACCACTTTTTTTTGTACCAATACTATAAAATTATATATCATTAGAAAGGTAATTTAATAAAGATTGTAATGCAATAACATTTGTTCAATTATCTGTATTCTATCAAAAGTTATAGCCAAATAACCAGAAAAAAGAAGCACAGCTTGCTTACATTTATATGAAGTAGCTTTCCTTCATTTGAATGTGGCCAATGAGCATGAGTGTTTACAGAGCCAATCAGGTGTCATCTTGTTTTGGCAATGAGCCAATCATGTTTTCTCTTGTTTTGGCAATGAGCCAACAGGTTACAGGACATTTATCAGTGTGTTCTGTAATTGCTATCAAGTTGGTTGTTTTTTTTTTGTGCTCTTTGATTTAGTGTGCTTGTAAAACGTAATAAAATTAAAGAAATGGCGCAAAGAGTTGACTGGTCACCTAGGAAGCGATGTAAAATAGTAATATTAAGTGAACAAGGCTACAGTTATGAAGAAATTAGAAGAAATATTGGGGGAAACTTAACTAAAGGTGGCATTTCTAAATTTTTGAAGAAGTATAAGGAGACTCAGTCATTACAAAACCAGACTGGTAAAGGCAGAAAAAGGTGCACAACAGCAAGTGATGATAGAAGAATTAAAAGACAGTGCCTAGGTGACAGGAAAAAATCATCTCTGTGTATACAAGGTGAAATGGCGCAATGCAATGTGAAGTTAAGTGCAAGGACTGTTCGGCGCAGACTGCATGAATGTGGTCTAAATGCAAGAATTCCACGAAAAAAGCCATTTTTGTCTGTCAAACAGAGGTTGAAAAGATTAAACTGGGCTAAAACCCATGTTAACTGGACAACGGAACAATGGGACAGTGTAATTTGGAGTGATGAGACCAAAATCTCACTGTTTGGTAGTGATGGCGTAAAATACGTATGGAGAAGAATTGGAGAAGATTTCCATCCTGAGTGCATTACACCTACCGTGAAACACCCAGTTAGTGTTATGATTTGGGGTTGTATAACATCAAGAGGTGTGGGCAGAATTTGCGTGATCAATGGGAATATAAATGCCCAAAGATACATAAATGAAATACTTGAGCCCAAGCTGCAGCCTTCTGCATGTGATCTTTTCCAAGATAATGAAGCATTTATATTTCAACAGGATTCAGCTCCATGTCATGTTGCTCGTGTGTGCAAAAAATGGTTTCAAGATCATCATATTCAACTGCTGGAATGGCCTGGAAATAGCCCAGACCTTAACCCCATCGAAAATCTATGGAGCCGGCTAAAGAAGCTTGTTAGTCGGAAGCAACCCAGCAATAAAACACAATTAACAGAAGCAATAATTCAATCTTGGTTTCATATTATAACAGCTGCAGAACTAAAGAACTTGGTTCACTCCATGGGAAAGCGTTGTAAGGCCGTAATTAAGGCTAAAGGTTACCCAACTAAGTATTAACTGGTATGGTGAACATTTTTGTATATCTCATTTTTTCTATGTATATCACCTTTCTTCTTTATGAATGCTGTTCTATTAAAATACGATTCATAAATGTTATTGCATTACAATCTTGATTAAATTACCTTTCCAATGATATATAATTTTATAGTATTGGTACAAAAAAAAGTGGTGTT
>QLNU02003225.1:15605011-15639517 GCA_006491805.2 Dysdera silvatica | reverse complement strand
CTCCGACAATCTATACCTAATTCTCTGGTTAGTTTAACCATCCGAATACCAAATGAACGAATGTATGAAGGGCGAGCGTTAAAAAGTAAGATGAAACGAGGTTTAAATACTACATCCCTAAGAGAGTGATTGGGCAGTGATAGTTTTGTATAATAATTAAGAGACAGCTGCATAGGCCTTGACGTGAAAGATGTTTCATTGGCTTCCGTGTATAGACTCAAAACTGGTGAGTTGTGGAATGCACCAGTACGCAGTCTGAGACCCTGATGGCAAATAGGGCCAAGAGCTTTCAAGATGGATTGTCGAGCGGAGGCGTCAATGACAGAGCCATAATCCAGTTTGGAACGGATGAGAGCACGATACAGACGAAGCATTGAATAACGGTCTGCTCCCCAGGATGTATGGGAGAGTACTCTGAAGATATTAAGGGCTTTATGGATTTGTTTTTAAGAGACTGAATGTGTGGCTTGAAGGTAAGTTTATGGTCAAATAACACACCAAGAAATTTTGCCTTTTGAACAACTGGAATACGATGATTTCCCAAATAGAGTTCTGGTTCTGGATGTAAGCCTCTCCTCCGACAAAAATGGACACAAACTGTCTTCTCTATTGAGAAAGTAAAGCCATTTTCATTTGTCCAGTTAGTGATGTTATTGAGGGCAATTTGCAACTGCCTTTCTAGCCTGTCACCAAACTGACAAGAGATTTGGAGAGTATCCACATAAAGTGACGTTTGAATAGTACGTGGGATCTTTTTGATGATGCTTAAAATGAAGAGGGTGACACTCAGGGCACTGCCCTGAGGAACACCCTGTTCTTGGTTGTAAAGATCAGAAAGGACTGATCCAAGACGAACTTGGAAAGTACGATCAGTTATAAAATTTAAAAAAAGAAAAAAAATGAAACAAACATATACCATACCACATACCATTATAAATTATAATTCAAGTAATGAATTACAAATCTCTGAAATTACCTATTTGTATTTATTTCGGTGTGTATAAGTTCATAATTTGTGTAGCTTACCTTAGATCTGTCGTTTAATATTCAAATTAATGTTCATAAGGATTATTGACACGTTTTATTTTTTTCATTTGTATTTAGTCAGAGTATGTAAACGCGGAAAATACAGAAAATCAATGTTAAATTTGGTCATCATAAAAAAAACAAAAATTAGAAATTGTAAAATCACAGAATAACTGATCTTTATTATTTAATAAATGATCTTATTATTCTTATAATTATTTTATGTATTTAAAAAATTATAACAGTGAATCATTTTGAGAAATAGGAATGAAAAATTATCTATCTTATGCAAATATCTCGTCGCTTTTAAGTCGAATGTTATAAAACAAAATTCCTTAATTATTTATAATACATTATAATAATAATTATTATTATATTTATTTTTCAACAGGTCATACATACACATACCCTGCGGAGGGGGACAGCGAGAAAAGGTTTAAAAAAAGGCTTGACGAGCCCGCTGACTTGCCCCCCAAACGAACATATTCCGCAGGCGAGCATGTTCAAAATAAACGCAAGAGATTAAATAACATTAAATTCCATGTAAATTATTATGTCTTCAAAAAGTTAGCAAAATTACACACAAATTAAAACAAATATTAGGGCAACAATATCAAAAAAAAAAAAAAAAAAAAAAAAAAAAAAAAAGGGAAGAAAAAAGAATGATGTAATATCAATGCCCAAAACGTATACAAATAAAAACTTAATCAACACATTGGTTATTCAAAAGAAATAACCCAAACATTTTTTTAAAACTCTTGAAGCATAATAAAATTTAATTTCCGATGGAACAGCGTTCCATAATTTTGGGCCAGTTGAGTTAACATTGTTATTGTACATCAACTGTGTTCGAGAGCAACAAGGAGGAAAAAAAGGTTAATATTGCGAGTATTATAGCCGTAGGAAAAATTTATTAGAGTAACAATATTTGAATACTAACCTTCATTTAGTCCACGAAACATTAATTGGCCCAAGATAAAATCGTATATATTGGGAACAAGTAAAATAGAATTTTCAGTGAGTAATCGTAAAGAAGAGGTGTTAGTGTTAGGAGATAAGAGTCGCCAAAAACGCTTCTGCAATGAAAATAATCGTCTAATATCATTCTGCCTTGTGCGTCCCCAAATAATGTGACAATAATTAAGATGAGAATAGATATTTGAATGATATAAAAGCAACGTAATTTTACGGGGAAGAAGAATATACTAAAAACGACAGTGCATACCCAAAAAAAGCTCTAATTTTTGAGGTAATCAAGTCTATATGCATATTCCATTTAAGGGAAGATTGGAAAATGACACCTAGTAATTTGAAATCCTTAACAAGAGGGATGACAATATTATTAATAACTATCGATGGCAAAACCGGGGGACTTTTGTGTAAAAGCGTAAAATGCATGCCTTCATCTGCATTAATTCGTTGTTTTCTCAATCATATTATTAATGCGCATTATCGTCGTCAAATAAAACTATATTATTATGGACAATTTAGAAGAGCAACGCATAACAATCACAAGATTTTATAGAATACACCTCCCAAATATTTTTCATTTATTCACTTATACATATTATCTCCTTTATTTCCCTCAATAGCCATTCTCTTGATTTTCTCTTAAAAGTATGTTTAAACTATTTAATTTTTGAATTTCATATAGAAGTTTATTCTATATGATTGATTCTTTGTTTATCCTATTTTGCATTATCTGTTTTATATATATATATATGTATACATATTGTTATACATATTATAAATTTATACATATTATAAATTTATACATATTATAAATTTATACATGCTATAAATTTACTTGGTTTGACTACCTAGTGTTATATTACTTTTCTACTTTAACTTTGTCTAAATTAATATATGCTTAAGTGTAGTGTATTTATGTATATTACATTAGAAGGTACTACATGTCACAATCATACTACAATTTTGCCATATATATATATAAATAAAAAGTTTTCCTCGCCCATTCTTGGCGGAAACAGGCTTTGGGACGGGCAGAGCGCCATGTTCCCAAGCCTCTTTTTACACACACACACACACACACACACACACACACACACACACACACACACACATATATTTATTTATTTATTTATTCAGATATGAATTTACGATTTTGCCGCATGTGGGCTGACACATTTTCCCTACTAGTGTCACTAAACGTAATTATAGATGTATGACAGAGATTTTGGCGCTTTTGTCAAATTTTTAACTTGATGCCCTTGGCTTCTATTTCAAATTCGCCTTTTCGCAAGCATTCGCGAATTTGGCGCCCTTTGAACCTCTGTCTCTCAACGCGGCGCCCAAGGGAGTTTTCCTTTCTTCGATGCCTAGTTATGCCTCTGAACATAACAAATCAGAATTAGCAATTCACTTGGTCACCAAAAGAATCTCGCCGTGGAGAAGTTCTCGGCGACAGACAAACTTTTGGTCGAAAATTTGCAGCCGAAGGCTTTTGCCTACTTAGACAATTGGTAAATATACCACTGTCTATATATTACTGGCATAAGCAGGGGGTATTGGTGGGGGTTATAACTCCCCCTCATTGCAATGAAATTTTGTATATTTAACATAGGAATATGTGAGTTGTAGCTCTGTAACCCCCCATTGAGCCTATAAACCCCCGCTTATGAACTTCCTGCATACGCATGCTATATACTATATATATATTCTTTATATATTTAAAATTAGGTTTATCCTATTTCGTATTGTTCTTTTTCGTATTATCATGAAGTAGCAATACCAGGAGCGGACTGGATCCACTCAAAGGGCGCATATCTCAGATTATCAGAGAGCGCGTGTCCTATAACCCATGAGGGCGCACCAGCGGTCCAGTCCGCCCCTGAGTAATACTATATTTCATGAGCTCATTTTTCTAAAATCGAGAGTTTTATGTTTCAACCTTTTCCATGGCAACGGGCGAAGGTGAAACGAAAAGCAAGTGTGTTCTTGAACAGACTAACAAATAATACAAAGTTTTATATTTGTATTTTCTCTATGGCAATAAGAGAGTAAAAAGAAAAGAGAAAACGCATTCAACTTTTATTTTTTCAATTTCATTGAAAACTTTATGAATTCATGCTCAATAATAATAAATCACATAACATCGTCATTACTCCTGATGAAGGACTGCTGCTGATGCGTCCGAAAGCTTGAGTGATCTTTTTCATTGCTATTTTACCAGTGTTTAACCTTTTTATGTAATAATACTTTCCTTTAATTCCACAATTCAGAGCTTGGAATTAGTATTTTCATTTTCTTTCCATAGCCTTATAATCGCTACAAAACTGAACGTCGGTCAACAGATGTTTCCAGATAAAAAAGAGTAGGGCTGTAGAGATTCCACTGAATATATAAAACTTAGACATCGAATAGCGAAAATAGCACCTAGGAAGGGAATCATCTCCTTTACGCCCTCGTGATCAATATTAGGGTTGAAAAAACACCCTCTTTGACCTCATCGTTTTCCCATAGAAAATATTATGTTTTCGCATTTAATTAAAATTTCCTGCCACACGACTTGCGCATGTTTATAAAACAGTAAATTATTTACGCATAGTCAGTTTAAGTTAAGTTCCCTTACGATGATTTATGGCGCAGTATAGCCCAGATGCTCTTGCGCCATAAAAAAGCCAAACAAACAAACAAACCTTACGACGATTTACTAGAGCACGCGGCAATGGGTTATGGGGTTTTCAACCCCCATTTCGATGAAATTTTGTATATATGTGCATATGAATATATGTTGTAGCTGTATAACCCCCTCCATTATAGGTCTGTAACCCTCTTACGAACTTTCTGCGCAATACCATGTTTGGCGCAGTATAGCCCAGATGCTCTTGCGCCATAAAAAAGCCAAACAAACGAACTTTCTGCTCACGCCTATACGACGATCCCATCGCTACGACTGTCCATCATGCTGGAGACAGGATTTACATAGCCTCAGGCAGTTTAGCATATTGCGGCCTTTCAACCAATTCCTACCCTCCCCAGTCTCCAACCATTTTTCAAGAATTACAAGCCAACGTACGGACAACCTTGCAATTTTTCAAATAATTATCGTAAATAATCAAAAAAAGAAAGAAAAAGTCTCGCGCCAGACCATTGAATATTTGTCACCCGTCCTTAACTATGAATAAATCGTCTGTAAAATAGAGAAATCTTTTCTAATCCGAACAACCAAGCTCAAAATTTGAAGAAACATAACATCCTCTTTAAAATAAATTATAGGAATTTTTTAAAAGAATTGGGAAATTTGAGTTAAAGTATGTTTAGAGAACACCCTTCAAGAAAATAAACAAACAAGAAACGGTGATGAAAGCATATCACTTTTGACCGCAACCGTGTCTTTCAAATTTCCGTGACGTCGTCGCCTAGATAATTGAAGGGGGGACAAGATTCACGAGATGCCATTAAAAAGATTTTTATCGTCACGTTGAGTTTGACCTTTCACACAGCTTGTTATCTCATCACGTGACAGTTTCTGCTTCCCCCCTTTCTTCAAATTTTACCCCCCCTGCTTTAGACCCTAGAAGTGGGGGGGGGACGAAAGCGGGGGGTGAAAAGGGTTGAATACCGCCTCCAGGATCCGCCAGCCCAATTACCACTTCCAAAAGAGGTGTAAAGCGGAGGATTAACCTATGATTAATTGAGGAACCAAGTGAAGCCAATGGAAAAAGCCCACGGTTGATTGCAGGTTAGGGTTATACGGTTAGGATCTGGAGATAAAAATAATAATGTGAAAATGAAGAAGAAGAAGAGGAGGAAGGAACCTTCTTTTTAACGCCGAAGCTGAAAGTTGGCGGTTAAATTACAGGGTATTGCGTCGTGACGGATGGCAACACTAAAACTGCTGGATGTAACATCACGGATCGGTAACTTAAAGTGAGTTTTCTGCCTTCTGGTCATAGTCATTTGAAACTGCCCAGTAACCACCCCGCCCTCCACCCCTTTTATCACGGTTGGTAATTAGCCGCCGATTACACGTAATTTAAACATAATTAACCCTCTCAGGTGTATTGATTCACACTTGCCATGGCCCCGGCCATCATCGCTCATCAAGTTTGCTTATTGCATTGGATGGGAATGAGGCTGGAGTGGCCGTGTTGCCGCCATTTTCTTCTTAACCTTTCGAAAAGCAAATACCGCCATTTTAAAAACAGTTTCCAAAATTTTCTATCACTGTTTCATAAATAAATACTTCGTGACCAAGAGAAACTTCTTGAAAGTATATATCAGGGGTGTTGCCAACCAAGACCGTAGCCAGGCCTTAATTTCGGGGGTTCAAAAATTTTTACAGCATGTATCGATACAATCACAGCATGCAAGGCCGTAGCCAAGTCCCATTAAAAATTTAGTTTCGGGGTGGTCATCCTAAGACCCCCCCTCTGGATACGGGCATGTGGCCAACTGTAGTATCTACATAAGTATAGGGGCTAATATGTGATATGTGTTGAGGCCATGGGCCCTAAAACGTATTTTCTTTAGCCAATATATTGGAATGTGCCCTGAAAGAATGAACATCGGTCATTTCGGGACACAGTAAACTACAGTAGAACCTGTCTAAAGTGACCACCTTTGGAACTGGACTGCAATGGTCACTATAGACAACATACTTCGGTATAAATAAGACTAAGTCGCTACCAGTTCTCCCTTACACGAAATGGTCACTTCATTCAGCTGGTCAATTTACCAAGATGGTCACTTTAAAAGGTTCCATTGTATTTCAAATTATCATTGTAAAGCATCTTGCATATAAAACAACAGCGAGATCAAGTGTAAGACAACACACAAAAGGAGTTCAAACTGCCATTTTGAAAACACCTTTCAGTAAAATATTGCTATTATTAACATGCAATACACAACTTGAGAAAGACGCTCATGTGGAAACAATAAGTTCACCAAAGTAATATTTTAATCAACGCGCGCGCAAGTCCTGAAGGCTATTATCAGTCAACTGGTTGCTTTGCAACGATTTCACTGTCTCTATTACGCAAAAAGTGCATTCACTTGCGCATGTATTACAAGTTAAATGCATGTGCTTCCTCCGTGCATGCAATTGTCTTTGCCAGTTCGCACAATCGATCATCCTTATTAATGGATCTCTCTTCCACTGTTTTATACAAGTACATACATTGATGCCCGCTGTGGCGCACCATTGCGCCCAGGGACGGATTTAGGCCACGGGGCGCCCTGGGCACACCGATTTTTGGCGCCCCCACCATCGTAGTAACTAGGGGCTAAATTCCCTAGAAAATTGATTCTAGGCATTGAGGTGTATGGTTTTGCCCCTCCTAGAAAAAAAGTTAGCCGCCTAGACTTCGAAGCTAGTTACGCCTATGCCCCATACCCCGACCCTACTAGCAGAAATAAATAAAATTCTGTCGTTCCCCCCCCTCAGATGTGACGAGAAATCGCGGTGGATAGGGAAGGGGGCGATATTTACGATTATCTTACCTTGTGCATTATTATAAGATATAATAATGATATTTTTATAAACAAATTTAGTTTATTTGACGACGAGTTTTTTTATATTGGGGGAGGGGGGTAAGCGTAGATTTAGAACAAAATTTCAGGGAGGGCGCAAAGCTTGAAAATTTCACTTGTAAATTTTGTTTTAAGTATTTTTTACTTGAAAATAATCATTTTAATGTAAAATTACTATTTTCAAAGTGGTGCACGCCCCTTGCCTAGATCTTCTCTTGTGGGGGAGGCAGAAGTTGTTTTACATAGTTTTTCAGAATTTCAGATTTAGATAAAAGGTGGAGGGCTCCTTCTCGGGGAAAGCTGATCGACAGAATTCTACGGTAAATAAGTTGTACAATTTAAAAAAAATCCGCTGCCTCTTGCGCCCCTAGAAATTATGCGCCCTAGACAAGTGCCTAACGTACCGTACCCATTTATAAATCCGGCACTGATTGCGCCATCGCTGCGCCGCGAACAGACAATGATTTCCGCTGTGGCGCAGCGGTAACAAGTTCTCCTAGGGTGTCGTTAATCCGGGTTCGACTCCTAACGATGCAAAAGAAAAAAAATGCATGTTTGCCGGATAACTTCTCATCAAAGTACGGGGGGTTGGTTCCCTAGGCCGTAAGAAGTTTAAATTCTTCGAAACACTGTAGGTCCCGGCGCAGCATGACCTTTGCTACTGCGGGAAAACACGGTGCTTGTTGTCTGTATTTTTGCTTGCACCGTAAAAATGCAAGCAAACAACAATTGAATATTGGCGTAGCTGGCCTCGGAGTCTAGGGAGGGAAGCTATAACCTCAACTTATTTGTTCCACACATAGCATTTGCATCACATCTAATTTTCGTTTCTCTAGGAGATTTACTTCGTTTGCTCAAGGGCGGCAAGGGACATGCTGTAACATGTTGTGAACATGTGTAGCTAAATTCGGAACCAACTGGGCCATTGACTATGCCTAATTTACCTGGGGAGTCGCTGTTGGTCAGGGCGACGTCACCAGGGTGTTCTTATGCAGATCATTACGTACTATGAAAAAACTGGCGCAGTATAGCCTAGATGCTCTTGCGCCATAAAAAATCCAAATAAACTATGAAATTGCCGAGAGGCATCGCTAATGGCAGCAGCGACAGACTAGGTGATTTCGAATAGTAATCGTAAATAGGCTACGTAGCCCTTGTTAAGTTCGTTAGTTATTTGATTTTTTTAAGTATTACATTGGATCTACTTTTTAATGGTTTACGCTGATTGCGCCGAAGTTCCGAGAATGAAGGTGTGCTGACGCATATTGTGGTGAAGAATGAAGGTGTACTGTGAGAGGTGTAAGAGGTGTGTGAAGGTGTACTCGAGAATGAAGGTGTACTGTACCTCGAACGCGTTCCTAGCGGTTGTGCTCATCGGAAAGGAATCTGAAGACTGTAGTTTATGTGGAGTTTCAGGAAGACACCCATGAAGGGGACTCCCATCTCTCCTGTACCCACGACAGATTTCTGATTGCTATGTTTATTATAGGTATGAGCGAATGACTTTTATTTATAAGACCAAGGTAATTATAAATAACATTAACTAGCCAGCGAAGTCAAAATATTTTGCTCAGGGGTAGACCGGCCCATCAGCTGGTGTACCCAGTGCGCCCCTGCTTTTGCTCTAGACCAGCGCCACCTATGATTAAGAACGGCTTATATAGCCTCGACTGACTAGCTTGTTACGTCATCAATAAATTAACCAAAAAAAAATTACATTGCTTCAGTGGTTCGTGCATTTTTAATGAATATCTTGGACTAAATTTAGAATTTAGGGGTCCCTATGAATCGGGGGCCTGGGACTTGATGTATTTTCATGTTACGTTTGTTATTAATTGACTTTAGAGTTGTGTACTAACCATTGACCCACCATAGTTTGGACATTTTACTAACACGTGTTAGAACTGTGATTTAATCCGCGGCATTGTTAACGTGATTACGAAGCAAGGACAGGCGCAAGCCCAATAGTTAACAGAAATAAAGTGATTGAAGGCTATACTTCTTAGAGTTTTATGTTGAATTAACTATTACTTGTACAATATTTTTGGAGTATTTTAGAAGCCTGGAGTTGACCGTTATTGGTCTGAAGCTGAAACAGGCGTAATTCTCTAGAAATAGTTAACGTGGAAGTCATGGATTGAAAAATCCAGGTTAAGACTAGTTTTTGATAGTTTATGTAAATTAGTGTTTTAAGATTAGTTATTATGCATAATGAATTGTATATGTTTTAGAAATACTGTGAGCTGCCCCGGCGAGAATTGAGGATACTCATGCTGGATATCTCGAATCGTTGTTTGATCTTGTGTTGAATTTAATTGGACGACTGTAATTCGTCTAAACCTTGTATTCATTTGTGGTCAACTGCCGACCTCTTGGGATTACAGCGCCGCCTCCGGCGGCCACCCTTCCCAATGAAACCCTTGCACAATCCTCCTCCTCCTCCAACTGCCGACCTCATACTCACGAAATATTTGCAACAGGCTTTACTGATTAGTAAATGTAAAGTTAAAACGTTACTAGATTTAATTAAAGGTAGTTTCAAATAAGAACGATTTAGTTACAATGCTCCGCTGGAACCTACAGTTTTTCAACGACTATTTTGGGAGGTGGTGGAACCTAAATACTTTAGTTAGACTTCCACGTGTATATGTGCAGGTGCAAAGAGTGGATTCGCGTGAATGTAATGATCCGTTTAACGGATGTGTGCTTACAATGTGTGTTTAAGAATGTGCAGTATACTGTACCTCATCAGAAAAAAAGGATAGAAAACGTACACGCATCAGGAAGCTCGTGAGCAGTATTAATAGTAATAATAAAATACAGTCACACCTCGTTAATACGAACACGCTTAAGACGGATTACTTCTATAGCGAACCGTTTTCTGAAGTTCCGTCAGATTGTATAGCATACTATTCTTCCCAGATAAGACGAATTACTACCAATATGAACAGATTTTCTGTTCCCCTTGGTGTTCGTCTTAACGAGGTTCGACTGTATTGTAATTCCAGCAATCTCGTCGCGGATCGTACACAGTAAACTAGGTAGAATTTTTAAAATTATTGGGGAGAGGGGGGTGAAAGAACTCATTACAAGCGTTATAATACTCTATATAAAATTGCAACATTAAATTACTGGCGTATATATGGGGGGGGCAGGTCCCACAGGCCCACATAATTCTATGCCTATGGCTGCACGAAATGATCTCACAGACCGGCAATTGGCTAATACTACAACTTTCTCAAAAAATGAGCAAATAAAAGAATTTAATTTCCTAAACGTTCAAAAGAGAAAAATCGTGATGCACAGTGGCGTAATTAGAGGAACACGCATTGGGGTTCGCTGCCCCCCACCTGAAAAAACATCGAGCAAAACTGTAAATTTTTACCTGATCCTTATGGTGTATCATTTAGTATGCTTATTCTTTCTGTTAGCTACGTAGTACAGGAAAAATTGGGTCTGAACAAGATAAAAATTGGTACATTCACGAAACTTTGGTTATAAATCCTATTCATAATGCAGTTTAAGAATCCGAAGAGTCCCCAATGAATGGGGGGTGGAAATAGTTTTTTTGGGGGGTGGAGGATTAGGAAAAATTTAGTTCCTCGAAAGTAGAAGTGTGGGGTGTCAATTTATATGTTTCTTTGCATGCAGAATCCAATAAAACTAAAATAAAGGCGATAGGACTAACCGTTGATGAGAAACATCAGGGGCGGGCTCAGACTGTCATTTTGGGGGGAGTCAAGGACAGAATTTGCCATGGTCTTGGAATAACACCCTTCATTTATCATGAAAGTTGGAATTTTTTACAGTGAAAAAATATATTTTGGAGGTCATGATACCGTGACCTTTCCGTTTTGTCCGCCTTTGGAAAAAATGTTTTGTTCTTGAAAATACAAGAAAAAACTCTCCTCTTCCACCGGTCTATCTACGGTATGCCTTTCAGAGTTCGCATCTACAGTTCGTTCACTGAATTGTGAGCTTAGGGTATGTCAGAGTTTTTCGCTAATACCCTAGATGAAAACATATTTTTCCCACCCCCACTCTGTCTTGATAGTTGTTGGAGTTTTTGCATCGTTATATTAGTACTTACCTGGCTTTTAGGATGCGATCGATAGTGAAGAACGTAAAGTTTGTAATTTGCGTTTCATTTATGAACAACCAGTTGTGAGTGACAAAGTGGTTCCAACGTCCATTAGTTATACAGACGACAAAAAAATTGCAGCAAAGAAAAAGGCGATAAGAAACACTTGTTAATATCCACTGAAAGTAGGATAGTGGTCCATCGGAAATGTAAAAATGAGTACGCAAAGCCCTCCAGTGTCCTCAAGGTAAAAGGAATGTCAGATGAAGGGGAGAAATATTTCCGATGTTTTCTTACCAAAGATATTAAGATCTGCACCACTAGTAGATTTTGATTTTGCTGGGTTTTGTTTTATTTGCTCGAAAAAGATCACGGTCGTAGAAAAAAAAAACCCTAATAAAGTTCATCAAGTTGTCTCCTGAAGTTTTAAAAAAAAAGTTGAAAAAGTAGCGTTAAGTAAGAGGAATAGATGAGAGCCCGACAAGTATATGGAAGGATTCGTTCCGTGGACATTGGTGGAGTTGTACCCCGGTATCAAAAATAACGTGCATGTTGGGAAACGTTCAAATCAAGAAATTCATCGAGTTCTGGTGAGAGAAGAGCAGCAGGACGTCCTCAGGATGAAGAAATCGTCCAGGCTATGCAGACTATATATTCATTCTTGGAAGAAAATAATGACTTCCAGTTTCACACTGGCAGTCACAAGTTATACGTTGAAGGTAAATAGTCTTCTGGGGATGCTGACCTACTGCTTGTACAGACAGCCATTGAAAAACACTGCTGTGCCATTGTGAGTCAAGATACGGACATTCTAATACTATTGATTGCTTTGGCCCCCTTAGACCAGTACATATTCTTGCTTAAACCAAAGATTGGTCGAACGACGAAATTTTTTCTGCTGTAAGCCTTTGGAAACAATATGTGAATACCAACACGTACTGTGCATTAGCGCTCAGTTGGCGCGTGATACCGTTAGCAGACGGGTTAGTCCATTGCAGTTTAGGGAAGGCCGTCTTGGAGGAACTGGTTTTTCCCGCGCGAAAAACCAGTTTCGGCAAGACGCCCTTCCCTAAACTGCAATGGACTAACCCATGCATGGTATCACACGCCAACTGAGTGCGAACGCACAATACGTTCTCCTAGAGCACTCTTTTAGTGGTTGCAACACAACGAGTGCCATTTATGGAAAAGGGAAGAAAAATATCGTGAAGCTGCTTGAAACTGAACCTGGTTTGGGTCACAGCATTGATGCTTTCAGAAAAGTATAGCCGCCCACGGTGAGGTTGAAAGCACAGGAGAAACGCATTTCCTCTACCTCTATGATTCCAAAGATGAAAAACGTACAACGTTCGACGAACTGCCCTACTTCATGTTCCAAACGTCAGTTACAAAAAATGTTGCCAAATTGGAATCACTTCCTGCGACGTCAGCCAGTGCCATCCAACCTTCATACCGTACCTTCTACCAAGTACAACTATGATAAGGAAGTAAACTGGATCCACAATAGTGGGGTTGGAGGAGGAGGAGGAGGAGGATTGTGCAAGGGTTTCATTGGGAAGGGTGGCCGCGGGGGGCGGCGCTGTAATCCCAGACAGGACGCTTGAACAGCGTAATCAGCCGCCGAGGCGGCTGAGGGGGAGATGGATTGCCGACCAAATAGTGGGGTTGGGTTCGTCAAAACAATGAATTGCACCCAATCAGAACAACCCTTGACCCTGCCCATAAGGCCATCCTGAAGTTGATATCTTGTTCCGGCAAGGAAAACTGCTCTAGTGCTCAATGTTCCTGTGTGAAATGTTCTGCTTCATGCAAAATTTGTGAAGGAGGTGCCTGCTCGAACATCTGTACGAAAATCCCGGCTACATTAGAATTTGAAGACGGAACTTCTATGATAACTATGGACATTGACGGAGACTTACATTATGGAAATTTATCTTTTGATGACGAGAATTACATATTTCATGATTATTGAAGTGCATTTATATTTTGCTCTCTTACTACTATTTCTTTTGTGGATTTTCCTTGTATTTTCAAAAATAAATCTTTTTATTCTCTTCAACGGTTAATACTATCGCCTTTATTTTGGTTTTACTCGATCCTTCGTGCAAAAAAACATATAAATTAACACCCCACACTTCTACTTTCGACGGACTACGTTTTTTTCCAAATTATTCCATCTCTCACCCCAAAAACACAATTTCCCCCCCCCCCCTGTTCATTAGGGACTCTTCGGATTCTTAAACTGTATTATGAATAGGAGTTATAACCAAAGTTTCGAGAGCGTACCAATTTTTGTTGTCGAGGCTATTTTAAGGCAAATTTTTACCGTACTAACGCGGTACATGTCGAACATGTAGTGAGGAGGGCCGAAAAGGTGTTAGCCTAATAGAAATAAGATACAAGATACCAGGGAAGAAATTTACCCGATGATATGTTTGTTAAACATAACATCGTCATTACTCCTGATGAAGGACTGCTGCTGACGCGTCCGAAAGCTTGGGTGATCTTTTTCATTTACCATTTTACCAGTATTTAACCTTTTGTATGGTGTTATCATAGTTGGTACTTCAACGGCAGCGTGACGGATGGCTTTTGACACTGGTTTCCACATATTGAAGTGGTGACGTACAGAGCATGTGCAATTTTCTTTGTTTGCTATTCATGACGTTTTATGTGATTCTTTTAATCATGAAGTCCCTTTTAATTTTTTGTTGAATATTGGCGTTTCCAACCTCATCTGAGTCATTTTTATAGTGTTTCGTTTCATTGTACTTTTTTTTAATTTTTACCATTACGGTTGTAATTTATTTTGATTTCAAAACCATATGTATGGTTTCACCTCGTTTGGCGCAGAACAATCCTTGTGCCATAAAAACGCAACTAACCATTCTTTGTATTTTTATGACGCAAGGACTGTAAAGGTTATGCTTCGATGGGACACGAAGTTTTCTGAGAAATTTGAGCCTACCAAACGAACCAAATTCCATGTTATGGTGTGTAAAAAAAGCACACGCAATCTACGGCACGGTTGAAAGTCGAAGCTGGGTTAGCGGCACGATAGACGAATGCGTTACCAATGTGCCACCGTAGTGAATCTACATTTTTCCTAGGAATCCGAACCCATAAAAGCCTAAGAAACTGATTTCCCGGACTTCATTCCTAGATAGTCTGTAATTTTTTTTTTTTTTTCACTGTTCCGAGTCGAACACGGATTAACGGCACCTTAGGTCAGGAGTCGACAACCTACGGCACATGTGCCACAAGGACCAGTTTTTAATTGTACGTAGAATGATAACAAAACAAAACGGGATATACTATTGTTAAAATTTAAAAGTACCGCAGTATTTGTTTTCAAATAAAATCCAATCTTGTTTTCATACTTTTGGGGAATCTGGGATTTACTATTTTACACACTTTTCTTACAAATATCTTGGGATCACGGCTCTGCTTTTGATAGTAATTTTTCCCAAATCCCCCCTCCATACACGCACATACTTTGCAATTCCTTTCTCTCTCTTCTACAAAATTATCTAGTGACATTTCGCTTTAAGAGATATCGAAACAAAGCTTTCTTTCAAACAAATTAAATATTTCTTTGAAATTTAACAATAAAGTTCGCGGAATGTTGTTTTACTTTCAAATTACTCCGCGTGATGATCTCCTGTGCCACATTTGATGGAGCGTACTGCCGTAGGTTGTGTCGACCACTGTCCCAGGTCAAGACCAAAAATATTTCCAACGTTTTGCAAAAAAAAAAAAAAAAGTTTTTCTTTCTTTTTAAACATATCCGATGTTCTTACCTGCCTGAAGGGCATTGCCACTGAAGTTATTCTGAAGGCATTGCCACTGAAGTTATTCTGAAGGCATTGCCTGAAGTTATTCTGAAGGCATTGCCACTGGAAGTATTCTGAAGGCATTGCCACTGGAAGTTATTCTGAAGGCATTGCCACTGGAATCCTGGGCTGCAAATCCTCAATCCGAATAGTAATGTAGCAAGAAACTTACTCATTGACCCGCCAACTCGCATAGCCTGGCATTAATGGGGGTAATGTTATTAATTATTTATTTGGGGCCGGCGCAGTGGTAATGCGTTCATCTAGCGTGTCATTAAGCCAGGTACGACTTTCAACTGTGGGGGAAAAAACAAACAAACCCTTACAGACTAATTGTGTACTTACCTCACCGCTAAGTGAAGTCCGTGGATTCGTTCCCTAGGCCTTAAAAGGTCCAGGTTCCTCTGAAAAATATATGTTCACTGCCTTACGGTGGCGTTGCCTTAACGCATTGGTCTATCATGCCAGTAATCCGGGTTTGATTCCCAACGGTATTGCAGAACGCGTGCTGTGCCAACGTAGTCCGGAGTTCCTCAAGAAATTGTAGGTGCCCGTACGGCAAAGGTCATCTGGCGCCAGAAAAACGAACTTTTTTTTAATTAGAGGTGGGTGGAGAAATGGGCACTATGTTTCTCGTTCTTCCGATAGCAAATTCTTTTGAGTAATTATTTCAATTTCTTTATTTTGCAGTTTATATTAAAATTGCAAATGATCCTGCAGTGGTAATGCGTTCGACTGGAGTACTGTTAGTTCGAGCTTGATTCCTTAGGGTGCCCCCTAAAAAAAAAAACAAAAAAAAAACACCGGTGGACTGCAGTCGGGGGGGCAAATCCATCGCATCAAGCAGGCTTCCAGGTTATGCCTTGCACAAGGGCGCCTGATCATGAGGGGCGCCATTTCAAAATGGCACAAGTAGTTATTTTTATACGCAGACATTAGAACCTGTTTAAAGTGACTTTCTCTGGGACTGGACTGCAATGATTACCATGGACTATTATAGTCACTATACACGACAGACTTTTGTTTAGTTAGACTTTAGTTTAGTTCTCTCTCTTTCTTTCTTTCTTTCTTTCTTTCTTTCTTTCTTTCTTTCTTTTTTTCTTTCTTTATTTTTTTTTGCAAAAGTGTGTGCAGTGGATAGAACCTGGTAAAGTGATCGCTTTTTATAAGAAAGCTGGCAGTGACTTAGTTATTGTCTATACTAAAGTTTGTTTGTTTAGGTGTTTTATGGCGCAAGAGCATCTGGGCTATACTGCGCCAAACATTTTTTTTTAAAAAGTACTGGTTTTTACTACAGTCTTTGATTTTACCGTGTTTGGCGCAGTATAGCCCAGATGCTCTTCCGCCATAAAACACCTAAACAAACAAAGAAACTTTAGTATAGACAATAACTAAGTCACTGTCAGCTCTTTCTTATAAAAAGCGGTCACTTTATAGGTTCCACTGCACACACGCACACTTTTGCAAAAAAAAAAAAAAGCACCATGAAGAAATTGTCTGTTTTTATTGAAATTAAATGTACATTTATCACATCCACAGGTAAGGAAAATGATTTAAAAATTCAAAGCCGTAGGACCCATCAGTGGCTAGGAATTGCATATTGAATGTTCTTATCAATAGTTGAGGAAACCCTTCCTGGCGGGGATGCGTGCTTATATACGTCTAGTCTACAAACCTGTCTACACCCTGCGTGATCTATTACTTAAAGTTAAGGATCGCGTCCCTGAGGAGGAAAAATCTGGTGCTATTTACCAAATACCGTGTGGAGACTGTGACAAGGTGTATGTTGGACAGACGGGAAGATCGATACGTCTACGAGGGAAGGAGCATATGCGTGCGGTAGCTAGGGGAGACGATTCAAACCAGTTGGCTGAACATGTCTTCAGGGAGGGTCACGAACCAGATTGGCATTCGATGAAAATATTACATCAGAATGTGACGAATCTGGGGAGTAGACTTTTTCTGGAATCATGGGAAACCTACGGTTTGAGGAGTCGTGCAATAAACATCGCAAAACCTCTACCAGAACCTTACAGGATTTTTGCAAAACCTCGAGTTGGGGGTGTTCATCTGACATCGTCGGGTGCGGGGGCTTTCCCGGCGAGGGTTTCCCCGATTGGGGTTTCCCCAGCTGGAAATGCTCCGCACCAAATGGCGTCAGATGGGGATTCCCAACATGCGGGTATATAAGCTTAGGACTTTCACGAACTCTTCATTCTGCCTTCACTTGACAAAGGGAGCAGTTGGCTCCCGAAACGTCGTGTTTTTAAACCTTACGCCAGTGTCAAAATAACTTTGTTACGTCTAGTTAAGGAGTGATAAAGGTTCCTGATGTCATCCTGCCACGCATTCTTCATTCGTTGCACCAGCTCTGCGACATTTTGCGGTGCCCGAATCTGGCGGCCTACCATGTCCCATACATGTTCGATTGGCAAAAGGTCTGATGATCTTGCTGGCTAAGGAAGAGTATCAACAGCACTGGGGTAGCTCACAGATATGCGAACCATATGGGGCCTGGCATTATCTTGTTGGAAAATGGCCACATGCTCTCGTGTCATGAAGGGTAACGCAAATGTCATGAAGGGTAACGGCAGCAGGATGTTATCATCATAACCCTAGGTTAGTTCCCTAGGTCTAAAAGGTTCTTATTCCTCATAAAATTATAGGTTCTAGTGCAGCATGACCTTTACTGACTGTCCTTGCCCCGTAAAACACAAGTAAATTCATTAGGTGAAAATAAATGAAATAGCTCTTTGATATACAATTGGAAATGTGAAAATACAATAATAATTTGACCAATTTTTAACTAATTTTCCCTACCCTGTTTTAACATAACATTTCATTAAAATAATTAAATTATTTAAAGATGTGGAGAACATATTTAAAGATATGGAGTAAAACAGTTGCTAATTGTTGAAAAGGAATTCTTAAAACCTTATGATTTAATGATATATTTTCGTGTTGATCTGTCTTCCCTACCTTCGCCCTATTGCCTTTTGTTGGTTTGTTTAATGTCGCATCGATTATTAAAAATTTCTCTCTAAGAGTTTTCTAAGTTGAATTTCCTTAAAGCGAGTTCGACAATTTTGTTTGTGGAGGTGGATATCATCTACAGGGGCGCCGTTAGCGGGGTCTGGACAGGGGAGCCCTGCCCCCATCAATGTTGGTATTAGCATTCCATATCCCCCTCCAATTTCAAACAAAATGCCTTCTACTAATATATTGTCCAATATTTTTATATCGTCGGTGCCGATGATCTTCTATGAAGTCACATGGAAAATGTCCATTACGAACATGCTTTCAAAATGCCTTAAAAGTTTAATAAAATTCATCGCAGATTTTAAATTGCGAGGAGGTATAAAATGAATAATGAAAAACATCAAAATTGCAGTAAGCCACGTGACACTTTAGGGGCCGTTCAAGCATTTCATAGTATATTTGTAATGCAAGTATTACATAGCGTACATAGCATCTTTGGGGGAGGAGTTGATGTTTGCTTATTTTTGGTGACAACGGGGAAGGGGAGGAATCTGAACCATGCTTACGTAATACGCAAAATATAATAAAACTAACATGTAGTCACAAAGTAACAACCTCCCTAACAGAACTGCAATATTCGGATTTACGACACACTGCGTGTAGAAGATATAAAATACACGTAATCACAGTTAAATATTTAATTATTTAAACCAGTGGCTCTCAACCTTTTTTCGTTTGGGAGCCGCCTTCTAGGCCGGCGCCGGCCACCTTCTCCGGTGGCGCAGTATAGCCCAGATGCTCTTGCGCCATAAAAAAGCCAAACAATCAATCATCTTCTAGGCTTCTCTTGACCCTATCTAATATTTTTAAATTATCATAAATGCATTTTATCAAATCTACTTTTTATATATTGCGCATTATTTTTTTATAACATGATAAATATTAACAATAAAAATGTAACAAAATACTTTATTATGCCGGCTACTGACAGTGTATTAAATATTTTTTTAAATGCGATAATTCGTTGTGATTACTCTCTATTTATAAATAAGCGTTTAATATTATAACAACTTACAAATAAGCGCTCAATATTACAATAAAAATGTAAATAAGTATTATAATTTGCATCACACGTTGCATTCTTATTTCAAAAATTTGTCCCAAATAATTTGAGAACCGGAATTTTACGTAAGCATAAGGGGGGGGGCTGGTATTTGCTTATTTTTTCTTATATACAAGGGGAGGAGGCGTTTAAAATGGTCAGAAATTGTAGGCGTACTTTGAAAGTTTATAAGGGGGTTATAGGCTCAATGGGGAGGGGGGATATGAGCTGCAACTCATACGTTCCTATTAATTATACAAAATTTTATTGCAAGGGGGTTTTACAATTCCTATCAACACCCCCTGGTACGCCAGTGACAGAAATGTGTTTACGTAATACTTGAACGGTCCCTTTTCTGAATAGTTTTACTGTCAGAATTGGAAGAGGAAAGGCTCACGCCTTATCACTGGCGTACGCAGGAAAGTGTTGATGGGACTGTAACCATAGGCGTACGTAAAAATTTCGTAAAGGGGGGGGTTATAGGCGCAATGTGGGGGAGATTATAGAGCTGCAACTCATCTGTTCCCATGTTAAATATACAAAATTTCATCGCAATTGGGGGCTACAACCCCATCAACACCCCCCTGCGTACGCCAGTGGTTGTAACCCCCCCATTGCAATGAAATTTTGTATATTTAACATAGGAATATGTGAGTTGTAGCTCTATAACCCCCCCCCATTGAGCACATAATCCCTCCTTACGAACTTTCTGCGTACGCTTATGAGCTTACAACTCCCTTATGAACTTTCTGCGTAAGCCTATGCACCTTATGCATGTGAACATTTTCCAAAACAACGATTTTATTTACGTATGATAATATTTTTAAAGACAATTAAATCTTCATAAAAGAACTATTAAATAATAAATTGGGTATGTTATTAAATAAGTTGGATAAATTATTAATTGATAAATTTGATAATTTATTAAACAATAAATTGGGTACATTATTAAATAATAAATTGAATGAGTTGTTAATTAACAAATTAGATAAATTATCAAGTAATAAAATAAAGATTATTAAATAATCATTTGAATGATTTATAACGTCATGATTGAATATTAAATTGAACGAGTGTTAGATAATAGATCGAAGTAAATATATTCGATGTTCTTTAATGTCATGTTAATATCGTTATTATTTTTTGTTAAGTAATCATACTGTGCAGGGCTGACCCAGGATTCATAAAATGGGGGTGTTCAAGACTTTTAGGGGGGGGTGTGTGGATTAGAGTTTGTGTGTATTTAGATGTGTGTTTAGATTTCATTTAGGGGTGTGTATCAAAAAAATCTGGAGGGGTGTTGGGTGCGTGTGTATGAATCCCTGAAACTGAAATTCAAGTGATAATATGATACTTTATTCGGAAAAGTTTAAGGCAAATTCGAAACCGAATACTTTTGCATGCATGCTGCATGAATGTGTTATCTGTACATACTTTATTTGCAAAGTTCGGATTTAAAAATTTAAAACGGATTTAATGATTGATTGGTTGGCATTGGTCCGTCTACAAGTTTTTCACGATATAGATACTAGTATATTTAAAACTTGCATTCATGAGTTTTTAGCAGCATTTGGGTAATTTATATGAATTAAAAAAAAAAAATCAGACCGTAAGAATTTTGAAGTGGGGGTGGGGGGAGTGGTTAATGATGAATAATTTAAATAAGTATTTAAAAATTACGACAATAGATGGCAGCACATACCAAGAGCTTAATTTATACATAAGTTTGATAATTGAAAACAATTAACTTCCATGCATAAAGGCAAAGGCGTAATCCGGCGGGGGCAAAGTGGGGCAAGCTTTTTTAGAAAAGGGGCAAAATCGTACTTTTTCCCCACTCAATTTTTTCCCCCCTCCCCAGTTGACGCTATATTTATCCCCCAAGTTAAAGCCTATGCATAAATGACAAAAATTGCATCATATTAGCATGCAAAATTAATAAGTTAAAAATTAAAAATTAAAATTTGAAATTTATTTTAAAAAAATAGGTTGTTTCAATTTTACAATTTTTTGTGTCTAATTACAATTTTAAAGTTCAGAAAATTAATGAAATATTTTATCGTCTTTAACAGATGCTGAAGTTTCCATTACTTTTTTGAGTGTTTCCCGAGAGGGCAGAGGACTTTTCCGATGCGAGTTTCGATGACAGTTCTTTACAGGAATCGGACTGCAAGCCTGAAAGACCAAAATAGTAGGGCTGTAAAGTTTAAATTCGATTTTAACTTTTATTTATTTTTTTAATAATGATAAAAAACCTAGAAGGGAAAAATAATCGTTAAAGTTTTACTCCGTTTAAGGTCCGAAGATAAACAGGAAGTGAATTCCCGTCTTCTCAATTTCCAAAATATGGCGGCTTGTAGAGATGGGGGGTGGTCTTTGAATGGAGGTAAATTTAGAATTAAGTCTATGGGTTAAAAATCCTTTTCGAGAAAACAAAAAGTGGGTTTGGGCAGGGGCGGCGGCCCCGGGCCCCGTTTGGATGAGGGCACCGAACTGAAGTCAAGTTCAAATTTTTTTTAATTGACCAAACAGTAGAAAATCTCTCTAAAAAGAGAAGTTTAGAGAAATCCTTTCAGAGACTTTTCGCCACTTTTATAGGGTATATGGCTCACTGTGCATCTGTGAAAATCTCCCGTTTTCGCCGGAAGTGCAGGGCCGTACTTAAGGGGGTGCGAGCTGAGCGACCTCCCAGGGCCGCTAAAATTTAGGGCAGCCAAAAAAGTAGTGCAAGTACCAAGAAATCAGTTTTTAGCGGCCCTATATACTTTCGAGGACAAAGTATTTGGTCAATTGGTCTTTTGATTATGATATCATACTTCCCATAATGCTCATGAAATTTCTAAATGGTGGTCAAAATAAATACATGTACTATTAGTCGAATGCATTAGTATCAGTAACCTATGTACGTTATCATGTATATTGTGGTGGCAATATGGCCACTGCAGAGACTTATGGTTACCGACACTTGATAATTTTGTTGTACAAAAGGTTAGAAAAATAGTATAATTAATAAAAAATAGTATAATTAATGTGGCCATGTTCTTTAAGTTAGCTTTTCATTAATTCGTTATAATTATAGTAATAATAAATTATAATGATTCGTATTTTAATTAATTTTTATCTCCTATTTTTAATTCAACTTCATATTCCCTTTGTCTTCACCATGAGCGTTCAGACAAGTGAAGAACTTTATTTTGTAATGCTAAACCCTGGTCAGTCTTTTTATCATTGTGTTATGTCAAAACATTTTGAGGGCCGCAAAAATATGTTTCGCCCAGAGCCGCTAATGCCGTGAGCACGTCCCTGAGGAAGAAGTGGGGGGGCGCCAAAAAGCAATATGTGCCAAGTCGCCCGGGTTCAAAATCGATCTCGAGCCGTACCTGGGTGGGGGATGAATGTCTGACGTTAAGAGATATGGATATGATGTTATGAGATATGAATGTATGGTGATTAATTACGTCGAACGAAATCGAACATCAAATGATAAATTACATCAAACTGGTATAGTAGTTATTAAATATATAATAGTTATAGATAAGTATATACTTAAGTACACTGAAGTGCCAGAAAAACTGGTACAGGCGTGCGTATGCAAATAACGGAGCTTTGCAACCAATCAGCGTAACGCGATGCGGTCGGCAGCGCCTATATAAGACAAGAGATGTCTGGCAAAGCTGTTAGATCGGTTCTTGCCGCTACAATGGCAGGTTATCAAGATTTAAGTGATTTTGAACGTGGCGTTATAGTCGGCACAAGAGAGATGGGACATAGCATCTCCGAGATAGCGACAAAATTTGGATTTTCGCGTACGACCATTTCACGGGTATACCGTGAATATCAGGAATCCGGTAAAACATCAAATCTCCGACAGCGGTGCGGCCGGAAAAAGACCTTGAAAGAACGGGACCTTCGACGACTGACGAGAATCGTTAAACGAGATAGACGTGCAACACTTCCTCAAATTGCCGCGGATTTCAATGCTGGGGCATCAACAAGTGTCAGCGTGCGAACTGTTCAACGAACCATCATTGATATGGGCTTTCGGAGCCGAAGGCCCACTCGTGTACCATTGTTGACTGCACGGCACAAAGCTTTACGCCTCGTCTGGGTCCGCCAACACCGCCATTGGACTGTTGATGACTGGAAACACGTTGCCTGGTCTGACGAGTCTCGTTTCCAATTGCATCAGGCGGATGGACGTGTACGGGTATGGAGACAACCTCATGAATCCATGGACCCTACATGTCAACAGGGGACTGTTCAAGCTGGTGGAGCTTCTGTGATGGTATGGGGCGTGTGCAGTTGGCGTGATATGGGACCCCTGATACGTCTAGAGACAACTCTGACAGGTGACACATACGTAAGCATCATGTCCGATCACCTACACCCATTCATGTCCATTGTGCATTCCGACGGACTTGGACAATTTCAGCATGATAATGCGACACCCCACACATCGAGAGTTGCTACCGAGTGGCTCCAGGAACACTCTTCTGACTTTAGACACTTCCATTGGCCACCTAAATCGCCAGACATGAACATTATCGAGCATATCTGGGATGCCTTGCAACGTGCTGTTCAGAAGAGATCTCCACCACCTCGCACTCCTATGGATTTGTGGACTGCCCTGCAGGATTCCTGGTGTGAATTGTCTCCAGGATACCTTCAGACATTAGTCGAGTCCATGCCACGTCGTGTTGCGGCACTTCAAGCGGGTGGTGGGGAGGCTACACGATATTAAGTAGTTTTTATAGTTATTAGGTAGATTTTAGGTAGGAAGTGTTTGATCACACTTCCGGTAGTAGTTATTAAACGTCCTATTCCTATATTTTAGAATTTCTCATCGTAATATATGTTCTGCTTTCCTTTTCATAATGAACCATTTCGTTTGCTATGGAAAACTTTTTATTTTTTAAGCGACTTCGGCAATTCCAGGATCGAACTCAGGATCATATGTTTTGTCAAAGACCACATCATCATCGAACTGTCGGCGTTTAATTCCATTTAATGTCATCGAACAGCCGGCTGTTAGACGCTTTATTTCAGAGTTCCTCAGGTCTCTCAAGTAATAGAAGTTCTGTTTGCTTTTTATGATGGATAGTTTCACGGGAAACCGGTGTTTAAAAACCGGCGTTCGCAAGTCTGGAATCGAACTTACGATCCTATGTCGTACGAAAAGGCAGGTTTGTATGTAACAATCAGCGAGCTGCCATGTATTAAACGCGTCTCATTCGCCTACTTTAGCTTTCTTCGAGTATTTCTCAGTTAACATAATATATTATGTTTTTAGCTTATGACTAATAATCGTTTGCAAAGGAAACGTTAGTGGTGTATTTTTTAAATAAAATTATGATGTTTGCAAGCGGGGGTATCGAACTTAGAACCTTATGTAGTGAAGAAAGATCATTTTCATCGTTAAGAACCATCAAACTGTTGCATGCTTGCAAGCTTGATGACTTACTTACCTACGTAACTACCTACCTGCCTGCCTGCCTGCCTGCATGCATACGCGTAAAAACTTTCAAATTATTTTCATTGGACTTCTTGGTTTCGATATTTCGCAGTAACTTATCCAAAGCGGGATGAAGTGCTTAAAGTAACTTCTGAATAACCAAATAATTACTCATGACGGATTTTAGTAGCGAAGTTCTCGTCCAGGTCAGCGAATTCGGCAGCAATGATGCTGCGAGCATTATTTCAATTTGTATAAAAATAGTCTTCAATGAAAGTCCGCCCGAAATAATTTCTCATGCAATCTTATTTTCATAAAAGAATTTTATTTTTTACTGCCAATACAATCAAAAATTACAATTTTACATTATACATTTATATGTAATATTATAGAAATATCTTTTTCTTACATCCCTATGGAAACCATTGTCTTAATAATATATTACATAATCAAAATCTTCAAATACGAATAAAACTACAGAATTACCAATCAATTTAATCGATACAATCTCTTTATTCCAATCGACACAATCTATGCAATCTCTTAATTCACAAAGTCGTTAACTACATTTCAGCCTAGAAAATAATCAAGGTAATGGTCATAAAGTGAAGTAAGTAAACTATGAAATAGTTACAAGCCTAACTACAAAGCTGCTAATACTAAACGATGAAACAAAGTTTAGGGGACAGCACAATTGCCATATCAAACATTTGGCCATTTTCTAGCTAAACTTGCTGGATTCGGTCTAGCTAAACTTGCTGGTCGCCCTTTCCCATGCACCGATATATCATAAATTTCATCGCGAAGACAAACTGAAAGCCAAGCACCACTATTTGTGCGAAGAACCACATCCACAAAAACAGGAAAACTACTATTTTAACTTGGTTCTTAGGCGAAACGCATGCTATGTTATTATCTAAATCATCGTAACACCCTTCATAGTATCCTAGCTCATAGGAATCTATTTTCATCATACCAGGATCAGCCAGATCGCAATTAATTCGGGTTTTAAATACTTTTCCCAAGGATTCTCCTGCCACCGAAAAACCTTCCCAAATTTTGAATCCTGAGAATACAAAATATCTATTACATATCTCATTCACGACAATGATATGACCAACGATGGTGAGAAAACAAAAGAGTTCCCCCAACGCACGAATGATTACAAACTTATTTACTTTACTAAGACGACTTCTATGTGCTTCGGTTATTCCAATTATATGATCCGTTTCTTTATCACGAAAGAAATACAATACGCTTTCTCCATTATGTATTTTGTCAGATGGAAATTCGGCTTTGCGGTAGAACTTATCAACAAACATTACGCTCATGATAAAGAAAAATGCCTCCAAAAACAAGAAAAATGGAATGAATGCGCAGTTGCTGTCACAGAGGCCATTCAGAGGTTTTTTGATGTGATTGTCGACAGAAGAATCGTTTTCCTAAAAAAGAGTAATGAAACACTTTATAAACATTTTAACCAATTTCATAAAGGTAGTAACTGTGTGTGTGTATGTAAAATCACATTATATTCAACCATTATCTATCCTCTGCTGGATAAAGATCTTTCCAAATGCTTTCTACACAAGTCTATCCTGAGCAATTCGCTTCCACGTCACCACAACCTGTTTTCTTATTTTATCCACCCATCTAATTTGAGGACGTTTTCTAGGTCTTCGGTGGTCTCTTGGAATGCAGTTCAGAATTTCTGTTGTCCATCGTTGATCAGTTCTTCATATATATATATATATATATATGTGTGTGTGTGTGTGCGCTACGTTTAATGGACGATCCCTTGCTTAGAGTTGAAGAATTCTACAAAAAACTATATGAAAGTAACAGTGGATTAAACGAAGACGCCGCAATAGTCGAAGGAATAGCTCCTAAAATCTTAAAAGAAGAAGTTTCATTTGCAATAAAAAATATGAAGAAAGGAAGAGCCCCTGGTGATGATGGTATTACATTAGATATCCTAAAAGAAGCTGGAGAATATGTAGAAGACATACTTGCAAAATTCTTTACCAAATGTCTTAACAGCGGTAACATACCAAACCAATGGGATTCTGCAACAGTAATTCTTTTGCATAAAAAAGGTGATAAAGAGGATTTGAAAAATTACCGACCAATTAGCTTGTTACCTGCTATTTATAAAATCTTCACAAAAGTTCTAACACATCGCCTGCAGAAAAAATTAGATGCAGCTCAACCAAGAGAACAAGCTGGATTTCGAAGTGGATTCAGTACAGTGGACCATATTCAAGTATTAAGAGAATTAATTGAAAGAACACATGAATATGAACTTCCATTGTGTGTTGCATTTATTGACTATGAGAAGGCCTTTGACTCTATAAAAACATCAGCAGTCATCAACTCTTTAAGATCAACAGACATTGAGGATGTGTACATTGACATGGTGAAACGTGTGTATAAAAATGCAAGTGCAAAATTTCGGTTACATAAAGATACCAAAACTATCAAACTTGGCAAAGGGGTGAGGCAGGGAGATACCATTTCTCCAAAACTTTTTACTTCTGCTTTACAGATGATTTTTCAGCTGATAAATTGGAATAACAAGGGAATAAAAATAAATGGTGAATATTTAAATCATCTGCGGTTTGCTGATGACATTGTTATTTTTTCAACGGACCCATTAGAACTCCAAGACATGGTACAAGAGCTCTCAACTAGAAGTGAAGAAGTTGGACTCAAGATGAACCTACAAAAAACTAAGATCATGTTCAATAATTTTGTAGAGGAAACAAAAATACAAGTTGACAACACTGAGCTAGAAATTGCTGATTCATATATTTACCTTGGCCAGCTGATTTCAATGGATGGCAACATTATGAAAGAACTCAACAGACGTATTAAACTTGGCTGGAGTGCATTTGGAAGAAACAGTTTTATCCTGAAGGGGAAATTGCCTTTGTGTCTAAAAAGAAAGGTCTTCAACCAGTGTGTATTGCCAGTCCTCTCTTATGGATCAGAGACATGGAGTCTAACAGTTGGAGCAATACGAAAGTTACAGACAACGCAAAGGAGCATGGAGAGGTGCATGCTTGGAATAACTAGGAGAGATCGAAAAAGAAACACTTGGGTGAGAGAGCAAACTAGAGTAGAGGACATCATTGTTAAAGTAAAAGGACTGAAATGGCGATGGGCTGGGCATATTGCAAGAAGAACTGATCAACGATGGACAACAGAAATTCTGAACTGGATTCCAAGAGACCACCGAAGACCTAGAAAACGTCCTCAAACTAGATGGGTGGATGAAATAAGAAAACAGGTTGGGGTGACGTGGAAACGAATGGCCCAGGATAGACTTGTGTGGAAAGCATTTGGAGAGACCTTCATCCAGCAGTGGATAGATAATGGTTGAATATGATGATGATGATATATATATATATATATATATATATATATATATATATATATATATATATATATTAGAAGCAGCAATCACGATTATCCGCTTATTGTAAGCAGGGCCGGATCAAGACCATAGTGGGCTCCACATCACATGGGAGAGATGGGTCCCCTTCCTCCTCCCTCACCCCATATTTCAGAAAAGGCTGGAGATAAGAGTTTTGGCTTCACGCATTAATGCTATCTCTCTCTCTCTCTTTCTTTGTATAAATTTTTATAATACGAGTAAACTATAATTATTTTTTAATACTTTCAGACGTCGGATATAAAAATGTAATTAAGAAGTGAAATGTAAAACACAAGCATTATTTTTTTTAGCTGCATTCTGGTTGCCCTGGTGGGCCTCAGTTTTCTGTGGGCCCACCAGGGTGTACATAGGTATACAGTGTATATTGTATGTGTGGTTTATGTATTGTTTATATTGTGTGCTGTATGTTTTTGTTACAGGTATATATTGTAGATGTGTTTTGCATGTATTTGTATATGCGTTTTGCATACATGCACTTGTATGTGCGTTTTGCATGTGCGTTTTGCATGCACGCATGTGCGTTTTGCATGCACGTATGTGCGTTTTGCATGCATGCATGTATGTGTATATTGTGCCTGTGTGCATGTGAATGAAGTGGAGAAACTTTTATTCTTAAAATATCACAGATACTTTGTTCTTTTAATGATTCAAGAGATCAATGCTAACAGAATATAAGTAGCAGATATGAAAATGTGGAGTAACAAGAAAGGACCGAATCAGTAACGAACAAATATAAGAAATGCAATAAATGTTTCCAAAAAACTAACAAAGAAAACTGGGTTAGAGTTCGTGAAATATCTAAAAGAAGCTGTTCAAAACAGTGTCTCCATATAAAAATAAAACAGCATGTGCTGAAGTAAAAATAGCCGTCGTCATCACCACTGCCTTGGTGATTCATATCTTTGTCACAGCAAATATTTAGTTTTCCTAATTCGGCCAATTAAAGCCTCTATCGAATATTCCAGTAAATTTTAGCCTGACAACATAGACATAAAATTAATTTCCATGGACGTGTATACTTGTTTTGTGATTGCAACTCGTACATAGTTTTCATGAAAAATTAGCACTTCATTATTGTCCACGGTGTAGCCAGAGACTTCGGCAGAGGGACGGGTGGTAGAGTCGCTTGTTTAGTTTCATAAATAAGGTCCGTATCTAAATATTTTTTTAAACAATCCGTAAATATTTCTTGATGATCTAGGGAACTATGCCCTTGATAGTTTTCGTTCGATAACAGGTTTCAAAGATGCATGTATTTCGAGAGAAATTACCATTTTCAAAAAATATTACGTGAATCTTACCTTGCAGATCTGAGTGAAGCAAAAATGATCCAACTCTGGGAATACCGAGCCGTTCGCATCTGGAGAAACGCATTGTAATGGGCTTGCGAAGATCATTAAGATTCCTGCAACAACTGCCAACATAGTGATAAAAATAGGCGTGGCTGCAAACAAGATATAGGCCGGAGATTCCCTCATTGCTGGCTTGTTCTGCACAGAAAATATCAAAGTTTTTATTCAGGACCTTGGAAATAATTGGTCATTTATTAGAAACAACATTATGAGCACAATTAAGGTTGAACATTTTTATTTTAACGTACGTTTCAAGCGGTCTTGGTCACCTTTCTTCAGGAATACAAGAAAAGAAAAAAAGAAATATTAAAAAATTAAAAACGTTGTTATTGTGTGGCTATTGTGTTATCAGCTGTTTAAAAGTATTTAATGTGAAAATTTTATTAGACATTTCCAAGCTTGACTGAAACAAGGCGTAGGTTTCAGTTCACTGACTATGATAGAAGAATTCTTATTGATATGGAATGCTTCTAAAATATCTAATTCATGTATTGATATCGGTTGACAGATAATTATGGGTTGGTTGAATTTGAATTTGTATTTGAATGTGAGTAGCAATGATCAGCGATTGCGGATTGGTGGAATTCTGCTTTTCCACTCGTTTAAAGCGTTCCTGCAATCTATACTGCAAGGCTCATTTTGTCTGACCAATGTATGACAAGTTACATTCGCAAAAATCTTGGTAAACACCCCAACGGTTTAAAATTGGAATGTCGTCCTTAAGCTTTGAGGTAGGAATTTTACTGTGTGGAGAAAAAAGTACTCTGAAATTTGCTTTTTCTTAATATTTTTGGAAAGAAGAAAGTTAGTTTTTGGAAAGAGGGGAAGGACAATGGTCCCGGAGAATTCAGTAGCAGATGTGTTAGAAAGTGTGATGCTTATTAATTGACTTAGGTAGTTGATCATTGTTTGACGTACATTTGTCCGCTCAAGTACCGCATAAAAAACTCATTGCTACAACTTTCTCGTAAATTTACCGCAACCATATATGCAATTTAACAGACGTCTTTGCTCACTTTACATGCATGCTCATCGCGAAACTTGGTAAAGTCAAAAGATGCATCCAAATGTTCAGAACTTTCACTATGCATCAATGCATGTTACGCGACATTTGGATATTTTTTACCGAATATCTAAACACGGCATATATTATTATTATTCTATTGTTATACTACTATGATGGTTAGCTAAAGCTCATTTTCCTCAATGTATATGTTTTTCGAAAATCATTTCAAATCATAGTGTTGCGACAAGAAATTAATTATCATATCAAAAAACTACCTGACAATAGATCTTTTAATGTGAAATTAAAAACGTTTAAAAAACGTTCGTACGTTCATACTTAACATACTAATAATACGATCTTGATAGAAGTTTGATTCACTCTTGTTAAATATTCAATACTTGATCCAAGTAATGGAAAAGGTGTAGAGAAACTAGAAAGACGGATATATATATATAATAATAACACACGTATACGCATATATACACAATATACGTATACGATACACAATATACGTATATATACACAATATACGTGTATATATACACAATATACGTATATATATATAATATACGTTGTAACTCTATTATGACGAACAAATGATTTAGGTTTGTCCGATTTAATGTATAATGCATATGTGGTTGCCATAACGAAAACATTGGATATATTCTGTTTTCTCTACAAGAAACATAATACTACTTCCTGCTAACATTAATACTGTAACGTCTTTCGTGTCTGTGGAAATTTGAATTGACTTTTAATTGGAGGGTTCAGAATTATGTATCAGTCATACACGAGCCCATTTCGTTAGCTTGCTACCTGAGAATTTAGTATCTGCCACTTAAGTGCATCCTGTGATTGAATTTGATACTAAAGTATCTGCCTCGTTTGCTAGAAGGAAAAAAATGAAGGTGGATGGACTTTGATATCTAGTATCCAACGATTACCCCGACACGATAGTGAAATCTCTGCGTATCATGGGGGTGCAGATAATATAAAAGCCAATTTTAGCAAGTTAGGTGCCCCGCTTCTCAGTTTCTATGGTAGCTTTTCTCAAACTTTTTTACCCTCGCGGAACCCTTAAAATAATATTCATGTTTGAGGAAACCCTTAAATAAAATGAAAAACCCTAGGGTTCCTGAGAATCTCGGTGGGCAAATGTTAACCTACAGCCTTGGAGGAAAAAAATCTGTAAAAAGAATGACACTGAGCAATGATTGGGATTGGGTGAAGGTAATTAGTATCTTATCTCTAGCAGCGTTTGACTCAGTAGTAGTTTCTAATGCGTCATGAATGGCGTAATGCGATATTTTGCTGGTCTATTGGAAGATACTGGAGTAGTTTTATGTGATTGATTCTTTAAAGTGTTAAAACTAAGGGCTTGGCTTACTGTTGCAAAGAAAACTATAGGACTATCTTGCTGGCCTGCTGGGTGATATTGGAGTAGTGTTATGTGATTGAGTCTTTAAAGTGTTAAATTAAGGGCTTGGCTTAGTGTTGCAAAGAAAACTATGGAGTATCGGCAAATTTACAACACACAGAATCAGTAGCGTAGCAATTCAAAACTCATGAGGGGTTCAAATGGCTTTAAAGAATGTTATGTAGCCTTAAAGAAAATAATTCGTTTGATATACAATGGGGGTTTTGAGCCCCTGAACGCCCCCTTTCCTACGTCACTGCATAGAATAGATTCTGGCTAATGTGCCTCTTGAAGTTTAGTCTCCGACACTGGCTTAAAAGGGGCGGGGCTTTGCTTCCATGTGACGTTATGAGCAACGGTTACATCATGTGATGTTATGAGTAACGATTGCACCATATGACGTCACGAACGGCAGAGGTATTAATGGATTAAACTAATTTTTTCATATAGTCTCAGTAATCCGACACTCCTCTGTGCAAGAAATAGTCGAATTAGCGAAAGTCTGCTGCATGCTTAAATCAAGGGAAAATGAATCTAGTCCATTTTAACTCTGAATCCTTCAACATAACAATAAGATTTTACATGGAACTTGTTATATCAATTGATTTAAATTTTAAGTCATTGTTTTAGTTATTATTAATATTTTTAATAAATAAAGTTACAAATTAGAAATTATCACGTAAATTGACCTTCAAGAGGACTTAAATTGGCTATAGTGCGCAAGGCTTTCTACTGTTTGAGTATGTTTACCGACGCAAGGGTACTTAAGATCATATCACGCCGGGGCTTACATTTTTCCTAGGGAAACGAATTTCTGTCATTTAGGAAAGCACACCTCAAAACATGAGTCGGTTGTTTACAGTTGGCAAATCCATTACCTGCGCCACCATAGTACGTTATACCATATTTTAAATGTAATTTAACACATGTGGATACGTGGAGCGAGGGTTTACAACTGTATGTTGGCAAAATTTCACCAAAAGGGCCCTTCAGCAACGGCCAGAAAGAAAATTAACATCTCGCATATATTTTCAAGAACATTTTAATAACTTATTCGAGTGAACCAGTGTGACTCGGTCCAGCTCACCACTGATGGTGTGTGATTACGATACTCTAATATATGTTAAATGAAGATAGAGAATAAACGGGGAATAAATCCCAATCCTCCTCCTTCATAAAATCATCCAATCATCCTCCTCCATCCTCCTTGATCCTTCAATCCATCCTCCTCCATTCATAAATCCATTCCTCCTCGCAGTTACTTACATATCGCTTATACCACTGTCTGATGGTAAGTAATTTCTATAGAGTATGAAAACGAATATCTCCTACTTTAAAGCATCGACTAAATTTTTATTAAACGACTACTGATAAATTAAACACTTAATTTATCGAATTAGCACTCATATTTTCAACACTTGATAAATTAAATTATAAAACTACCGTTGTCATAAACATCTCAAAAAATGTTTCCGTTCGTGGCTATTTCATTTATGTACACATCTATCAAATTAATGTAAGTTGGAAGTTACTACATTATGTAGGAAGTTATTAAGTAGAAAGTTATCAAATTAAACAATCAGAAAAATGCCGCAACAAGATGGAAAACAGAGGGATAGAATAAGCAAAAACAATGGTTGTATTCGAATTAAACTACATTTAGATTGAAAACATAAGGCTCGGCATATATTTAAAACGAAAAAATTGCTTATACAATAAGAATAAATACCTCTTCCATCAATAAGGTCTCTTTTGAATCAGCACTCATTTCGACACAACCGTGGCGTTGGAGGACTGCAGCAAACTGAGGCGATTTTGGACTTGTACCTTTACACCTTCCCAAAAGGCATTCCACATCATGTCATGGCGGCGGAACGTTCTAGAAAATCCGCAATGTAGTGATGATGATTCATGGGCATAGTCAAACCTCGTTAACGGGAATTGCTTTTAACACGACTGGTTTCTGAATCCACGTCAGCCATGGATAACCTAACGTAATATGATTCCATCCTTTCCGGATAGCGAGAATTACTGTTAACACGAATAAAGTTTTTGCCATCGGAAGTGTTCGCCTTAACGAGGTTCGACTGTACAGGGCAAGCCAAAAGTCCATATAAACTTTAAAAATCCGTAAAAACATAGGAAAAAGCATCGCATTCAACTACGCTTTACGCGCTAAATAACCCTGTATACTTATAATGTTTAATAATGTAGGCAAAGTAGTGGAGTAGTAGAAGTGGGGCTCTAGGGGTTCAAGCCCCTCCTATTGGATATCAAGACATCATTCTCTTTAATGCCTTACCACATGA
>QLNU02003225.1:15578507-15604638 GCA_006491805.2 Dysdera silvatica | reverse complement strand
ACATCGCTTCCTAGGTGACCAGTCAGCTCTTTGCGCCATTTCTTTAATTTTATTACGTTTTACAAGCACACTAAATCAAAGAGCACAAAAAAAAACCAACCAACTTCATAGCAATTACAGAACACACTGATAAATGTCCTGTAACCTGTTGGCTCATTGCCAAAACAAGAGAAAACATGATTGGCTCATTGCCAAAACAAGATGACACCTGATTGGCTCTGTAAGCACTCATGCTCATTGGCCACATTCAAATGAAGGAAAGCTACTTCATATAAATGTAAGCAAGCTGTGCTTCTTTTTTCTGGTTATTTGGCTGTAACTTTTGATAGAATACAGATAATTGAACAAATGTTATTGCATTACAATCTTGATTAAATTACCTTTCCAATGATATATAATTTTATAGTATTGGTACAAAAAAAAGTAGTGTTATTAGCCATCGGAAGCCTCTAAAATAAACTTTTCAAAGGTTTCCCTGTTTGGCCACTACTGTATATTAGCTTTCAACTTAAAATAGTTTGATAGATTTTTACAAAAATGAAGTAGCAACGAACGGAAAATTTTTTTGAGATGTTTATGACAATAACAGTGTTATAATTTGATATATCAAGTGTTGAAAATATGAATGCTAATTCGATAAATCAAGTGTTGAAGATATCAGTAGTCATTTAATAAATTCAGCCGATGTTTTAAATTAGAATATTATAGAAATTTATAGAAATTATTCGTTGTCATACACAATAGAAATTACTTATCATCAAACAGTATTGTATAATCGATATGCAAGTAATTGCGATTAGTAGGATTAGGATGTATTTTCTGTTTACTCTCTATCTGCATTTAACATATATTGGTGTAATCGTAATAACACACCATCAGTGGTGAACTCGCCTGGTGACAATGGTTCACTCGAACAAGTTATTAAAATGTTCTTGAAATTAAATACAAAGTGCTAATTTTCTTTCTGGCCAGGGCTGAAGAGCCCGATTGGTCAAATTTTGGCAGCATGGAGTTGCCAATCCGTGCTCTACGTATCCATGTATGTGTTAAATTACATTTGAAATATGGTATAACATACTATGGTGGCGTAAAAAGAAGAAAAAAAAAGAGGGGCTTGTATAAAACGGGGATTCGAACACTTTCCGTTTTTGCTATCGATTTGTATTTTGAGGTTTGCTGACCTGGGTGATAGAGATTCGTTTTCCTCGGAAAAGTGAGTCCCTGCGTAATATGACTTTAGCTGTTATGGCGTCGTAAAATATATTCAACCAGTAGAAAGGATTGTGCACTATGGCCAATTTAAGTCCTCTTGAAGGCCAATTTACGTGCGCTAGTTATAATTTCTAATTGGTTATTTGTTAAAATTTGTAACAATAACTAAAATAATGATCTAAAGCTTTAAATGAGTTGATATAACAGGTTCCATGTAGAATCTTATCGCTATATTAGAGGATGTACAGTTAAAATGGACTAGATTGGTTTTCCCCTGTGTTAAGTGTGAAGTAGATTTTTGCTAATTCGGTTATTCCTTGCACAGATGAGTGTCGGATTGCTGAGACTACATAAAAAAAAACTTAGTTTAATCCTTTAATACCTCTGCCGTTCGTGACGTCATATGGTGCAATCGTTGCTTGTGATGTCATATGGTGCGATCGTTGCTCATAACGTCACATGACATAACCGTTGCTTATAACGTCATATAGAAGCTTAATTCCGCCCCTTTTACGCCAGCGTCGAAAACTAGATTATCGGGAGCCGCACCAGCCAGCATCTATTGCATGCAGTGACGTCGGAAAAGGGGGGCTTAGGGGTTCAAACCTCCCCCCCATTAGATATTAAACACATTTTTTCTTTTTAAGGCTGTACTACGTAATCTTCTTTAAAGTTACTCTAGCCCCCATGAGTTTTAAATTGCTACGCTACTGATTCTATGTGTTGAACAGTTGTCGATACTCCATGGTATTCTTTGCAAGAGTAAGCGAAACCCTTAATTTTAAGAAAGATTCAATCACATAAACCTACTCCAGTATCCTCTTGCAGGCCAGCAAAATATCGCATTACGACATTCATGACGTATTAGAAACTACTACTGAATTAAATGCTGCTAATAATAAGATATGAAGTATCGTTACGCAATCCAAACCGTTTTAAAAAACTGTAGTGTCTTGGCGCAGCAGGACTCTAATTTTTCTTGCGTCAAAAACACAAACACTAATTAAAATGCGTTTTTTTTTTCGCACAATGGTTATGCACCTCCTTTCTGGTTTTTCTGCACTTTTTCCGTGGCTTAACTTCTGTCAAGACCGCATTAATAGTACAAGAGCGGATCCAAGATGTCGTTACGGGTAGGTTTTGGGGCCTCCACGGGGAAAATTTTTAGTTTTGGACTGTTAAATAGTTTAGGTAAATGTTGTTATATTACTAGCCTTCCTTTATCTTCACCAAAATATTTAATTTAAGACAATGAATTAAAGATGGGCTTTTCTTTAATTAAACTATATGGTTTAGGGTAGATTATAGTCAAGTATGACAGAAGGATAAGCTAGTAAAGGAGACATATACAATAACCAAAACGATAATTTACAATGTAATTAATAGAACAAGTTTAAATTTAAATTGCAAAAACTTCGTAATTATTTTACTTTTTTTATAACAAGCAACTTTTAAAAAAAATTAAGTTTAGTAAGTTGAGTAGTTTAGTAATTCGTTGCTTATTTTTATTATATTTATACGTGAGTGTTGAAAATTATTGTGTAGTTTAGTGTTAAGTGCGAAATCAAGCCATCTTGGTTTCTTTGAAAATTTGTCAATCACTTTATTTACATCAATATGAATATTTTTGTGGGTGTGTATTAAAAGTTTCTCTTCTGTCATCCGCGTTCGAAAGCAGGAGGAGGATTGTGCAAGGGTTTCATTGGGAAGGGTGGCCGCCGGGGCGTTCGAAAGCAGGAAAGATGGAAAAGGCAGAGTGCCGCCAATCCGCCGTCGCTGATCATTACTAGTTAGTTGAACGCAAATTCAATTTTAATCAACCTAAAATTATCTGCCAACCAATACCAATTTTCCAATTAGATTTTTTGGAAGCATTCCATGTTAATAAAAATTCATCTGCTATAGTCAATGAACTAAAACCTACCCCCGGTTTAAGTCAAGCTTGGAAGTATATAATAAAATTTTCACATTAATTACTTTTCAACAACTGATTACACAATAGTCACGCAATAACAACATTTTTTTTTTTTTTTGACGAAAGTTGGATAAGACCGCTTGAAATGTACATCGGAATAAAAATTTTCAACCTTATGCTTATAATGTTGTCTTTACATATAAATGACCAACTATATTTCAAAGATCCTAAATTGACTGTGACATTTTCTATGCAGAACAAGTTAGCAACGTATTGGAAGGAATCGCCGGCCTATGTCTTGTTTGCAGCCACGCCTATTTTTATCACTACTTTGGCAGTTGTTGCAGGAATCTTAATGACCTTCGTAAGCCCATTGCAATGCGGTTCTCCAGATGCGAACGGCTCGATATTCTCAGAGGTGGATAATTTTTGCATCACTCAGATCTGCAAGGTAAGATTCACGTAATATATTTTGAAAATGATAATTTCTCTCAAAATAAATGCATCTTTGAAACCTGTGAACCAACGACGACAATCAAGCGCATAGCTCAAAGGTTCCTAAACCCTTAAGAAATATTTAAGAATTAGTTTAAAAAGTATTTTGATCCGGACCTTATGAAGCTAAACAAACGACTCAAGTAGCCCTTCTCCTGCAGAAGTCTCTGGCTTACACCCTGGACTATAATAAAGTGTTAATCATTCATTATAACTATGCACGAGTTGTCATCACAAAACAAGTATGCACGTCCCTGGAAATTAGTGTTATGTGCATGTTGTCAGTCTAAAATTTACTGGAATATTCGATAGAAGCTTTAATTGGCCAAAAGTAAGAAACCTAAACATTTGCTGTCACAACGATATGAATCACCACGGCAGTGGTGATTCATATCGGCCATTTTTTTCTTTTTTCAGCATATGCTGTTTTATTTTTACGTGGACCTGCTGTTTTTGATGAGCTTCTTTTAGATATTTTACGATCTCTAACCATATTCTCTTTGTTAGTTTTTTGGAAACATTTGTTGCCCGTCTTATATTTGTTCCTTGCTGATTCGGTCCTTTCTTCTTACTCCACATTTTCATATCTGTTACTTGCATCCTGTTAGCATTGATCTCTTGAATGGTTAAAAGAATGAAGTATTTTAAGAGCAAAAATTTCTCCATTAACTCCGCATGTACATATAACACAATCATACAGCACACAATACACGCACACACGTACATATAATGTAATTTAAAGATCACATATAAATCTGAGAGGAAAGAGGAGTACGGAATATTATCTGAATCCGAAGCCGTTTGGTAGAGAATTCAGTATGCAACCGAAAGGTCCGGAGTTTAAATTATTTAGAAAAACCAGCAATGAATATGGATGTTGATGGCGAAGGAGTCTAAAGAAAGATTCGAGAAAAAGAGATTTAATGAGGAGAGGAGAAAAATCCAGAGAAAGTTCCTCAGTAATTGCGTCCCCATTAGAAAACGGAATGAACTAGAAGAAGCAGGTGAATTTTAGATTTCTCATTGAACTGGTAGAGCTTACTAATAAGCAATGGAGGATACATAGGTAGAGCTTACTAATAAGCAATGGAGGATACATAGGTAGAGCTTACTAATAAGCAATGGAGGATACATAGGTAGAGCTTACTAATAAGCAATGGAGGATTTCTAAGTAGGCACACAAGGCGCAGGCTTAAGGGCAGCACTTCTTGGGAGGAAGGCATCAAGGAGCTTGAAAATAAAATTTTCCAAATTGGACAATGTTGAAAATAATGTTTCTTTTTAATTATTGCCCTGTTTCCCCCAACAGCGATTATATAGGAGCCTACTTTAACTTGCCGGCAAATGCAAACTACAGAATCGAAAGACAAAGAGATATGACCATATGATCATATTGTTTACATTACAATATCCGATACTTCCCACCAGAAGCGGATGTATCTGGTATCAACAAGTGGAAATTGACATTAGTTGTTAACGTTAACTTTCTGACTTAGAGAAAAGCCAGAACGGAAACGTTTTGCAGGCGTCATTGAAAAGTAAACAAAACGGTGGTCGATGTTGGCAATGGGCTTTTTTGCAATATGAGATGCATTTGATATCTATCACAGTTACTATGCCGTTTTGGTCTCCTATTTATTTTGGTAACACCGCTCTTTCATTACAATTTTATATTTGTGATTGTGTTTGCTACTTTTTTTTTTTCTTTTACCAACTAGATCAAATCAGAGGTTTCATGAATCCATACTAAAAGTATTGAGAATTCAAAAAGTGTTTTGAACCCGCGAAGTTGGAGAATATGGTAGCAATAATTTTGAGTTGTATCTTATTAGTTTGAATAATTATATGAAAATTCGCCTTTACATACAAAATATTTAGTGCATGAAAATGCTCTTTTTACAAATATTCCTTTCTTTGTAAAGAAGGTAATCGGGGCGGGAATACAGGCTGTGCCTAAGGGCGGCAATTTTGTAAATCCGCCACTGCTAATTATTCTGCCTATTGTGGTAAACTTAAAAACGCTTCCTCAAATACACTTTCATCATATTATGTGCGTGCGAGTTGACCCTTTGAGAGATTTCCATCTTACAATCAGGGCCGGATTGTCCACAGGACACATAGGGCCAGGGTCTTGGGGGCCCAAAGGAGACAGGGACCTATCACGGCAACCAGAACGCTAAAAAACATGCTTGTGTTTTTACATTTCGTTTCCTAATTAGATTTTTACTTCCGAAGTCTGAAAGAATAAAAAATAATCATATGTTGCTCGCATTATAAAAAATTCTACAAAGAGAGAGAGAGAGCATTAATGGTGAAGCCAAAACTTTTATATCTCCAGTGTGAAATATGGGGTGGGGAAGAGCCCCCCATCTTTTCCCGTGTGCATCGGGGCCCACCATTGTTTTGATCTGGCCCTACTTACAATAAGCAGATAATCGTGGTTGCTGTTTCTAACATGTATATGTATGCAGTTACTATCTTTTATGAAATTAGTTAAAATGCTCATAAAATGTTTCATTACATTTTTTAGGAAAACAAAAGCGATTCTTGGGTCGACAGTTACATCAGATTTCCTCTGGACAGCCCCTGTAACAGCACCTGCGCATTCATTCCATTGTTCTTGATTTTGGTCGCATTGCTCTTTACCCTATGCACAGTCCTTTTTGATATGTTCTACCATAAAGGCAGTTTTCCATCCGACGATGTACATGATGAAGAAGGCGTAGTGTATTTCTTCCGCGATGAAGAAACGGATGATAAAATTAGAATAACCGAAACACATGGTAATTGTCGTCGTAAAGTAAATAAGTTTGTAATCACCCGTGCATTGGTAGAACTCGCTTGTTTTCTCACCATCGTTGGTCATATCATAGTCGTGAATGAGATATGCGATGGATATTTTGTATTCTCAGGGTTCGCAATTTGGAATAGTTTTTCTGTGACAGGAGAATCCTTGGGAAAAGTATTTAAAACGCGAATAAATTGCAACCTGGCTGATTCTGGTATGATGAAAATAGGTTCCGATGAGCTAGAATACTCTGAAATAGGTGACAATGACTTAGATAATAACCTAGCATGCGTTTCGCCTAAGAATAAAGTTAAAATAATACTTTTCCTGTTTTTGTGGATGTGGTTTTTCGCACAAATACTGGTGCTTGGCTTCCGCTTGGTCTTCGCGATAAGATTTATGATATATCGGTGCATTGGAAAGGGCTCGAATAACGACTCATTCCAGCTAGTTTAGCTAGAAAATGGCCAAATGTTTGATATGGCGATTGTGCCGTCCCCTGGACTTTGCTTCATTGTTTAGTATTAGCAGCTTTGTAGTTAGGCTTGTAACTATTTCATAGTTATACTTTATGATCATTACCTTGATTATTTTCCAGGCTAAAGTATAGTTAACGACTTTACGAACTAAGAGATTGTATCGATTGGACTAAAGAGATTGTATGAATTGTATTGATTGGCAATTCTGTATCTTCATTCGTGTTTGAAGATTTTGATTATACAATATATTATTAAGGTAATGGTTTCCATAGGCATTTAAGAAAAATAGATTTCTATAATATTACATATAAATGTGTAATGTAAGAGTGTGGTTTTCGATTGTATTGACAGTAAAAAATAAAATGCTTTTATGAAATGAGATTGCATGAGCAATTATTCCGAACAGACTTTTATTGGAGAAACTTTTTATAACCATTGAAGTCATGGGCGGATTTACCATTTTGCCGCCCCTAGGCTACTTTTCCTGCTGCCCCTTCCACACCCTCCCACCAGTGATAGAAACATAAAAAAATTTTACATTCAATATACGCCAAAAAATTTTATATTGACAGTAAAAATGTTGAAAAACAAACTCATAAATTGAAACATAAATATTAAACAATATGAACTTATATTGAAGTATTATCTCTTCTTTGCATATAATAAATCAAATTCAATTTTATTGAAATAAATTTTAATTTTAGCAAAAAATAAATAAAAGCCCATTAAACACTGGTATTTAAATGGAAAGCATGACGTCTAGCTTTCTTCTCGGCAAAACATCTGATTATATCATCATGGTATTAAATTTTTTATATCAGACTTAATACACAAAATTTTGCCGCCCCAGTCTATAGCCTATTGGGAAATACGGCACTGATAGAAGTAGTGCTTTTAACATTATTGCCGCTGAATTCGCTGATCTGGACACGAACTTAGCTAGTAAAATCTATCAGGTGTAATTATTTGATTATTCAGAAAGCACTTTAGGCTCTTTCTTTATCAAGCTTCAGAGAAACTAATGTGAAATATCAAGACCAAAAAGTCCAATGAAAACAATTTGAAAGTTTTTACAGGTATCCACATATGCATGTAGGTTGGGTAGGCAGGCAGGTATGCAAGAGTTTGATGGTTCTTAACGATAAAAATTATCTTTCTTCACCATATAAGCTTCTAAGTTCGATACCCTGCTTGCAAACGTCATAATTTTATTTAAAAAATACACCACTAACGTTTCCGTTAATTCGTTATCATTAGACATAAGCTGAAAACAGAATATATTATGTTAGCTGCGAAAAACTCAAAGAAAACTAAAGTAGGAGAAGAAGAGGCGTTTAATACACGGCAGTTTGATGACTATTACAGATAAAACTGCCTTTTCGACGTATGCCCATGAGTTCGATCCTATAATTTGGACTGCTTTTTTTTTTTTTTTTTTTTTAAACACCAGTTTGCCGTGAAATTATCTATTATAAAAAGCAAATAGAACTTCCCTTACTTGAGATATCTGAGGACTACTGAAATAACGAAATAAAGCGTATAACAGCTTGCAGTTCGATGGTATTAAATGGAATTAAATGCCAACAGTTCTGTGATAAAGAGATCTTCTTTGACAAAACGAATGGTCTTGAGTTTGACCCTGAAATTTCAGAAATAGCTTAGAAAATAAACAGTTTTCTGTAGCAAACAAAATCGTTCATTATGAAAAGGAAAACAGAACGTACATTATGACGAGAAACTCTAAAATAAAGGAATAGGACGTTTAATAACTGACAGTTTTATGTAATTAACAATGAAACACTATAAAGGCGTCTAAAGTTGGATGCCGATCTTGGGAATGCCTTTTCGTTTTTTTAATTTTAAGTTTCGCCCCTTGTAGTGACACTCGTTTGTTATTTCTGTCGTGATATCAGTGCGAATAACACAAAAGAACGATTTTATTTTTAGCTCTTTTTCTGGAATGTACGAATCAATTTAATTTTTTTCACAGAAATTATTTATTATTATTTATTGTTTACGCTGTTTAAATTGATATATCACAAGGCAGGGGTGCTATTTAAAAATTCGAAGTGGGGGGGGATACCGGTCGGAGGGGGGGCTGAATAAGAAAAATCCTTTGATATTATTTTTATTTATGTATATATACGGGAATAAAACGCTAAATAGCCAGCAGCCGTACGAGAAAACATAGGCTACCGAAGTGAAACGGATTTACAATTTTTCCGCCTATAGGCAGTGCGGGAAATAAATTTGTATGGGCCCCTGAAGAATGTGACCATGGTGCTCTCCAGCCAATTGTGAGATTCCTTTGAAGTTCATTGTCTAAAATATTCAAGTTTATCAATAATAAAAATTTCTCGTACATTTGTAAATAAACAAGATTAAAATAACGCTTAAACTTAACACCAGCTCCCATTTTGGAGCCTCAAAATAATGGAGCTCTAGATGTGGACCTACTTGGCCTATACACAGAGGCATAGCGCCGGTTGCCAGCGCCCGGGGCAAGTTAAGTATTGCGTCCGTTAAAATCCGTTGGCACCCTCCTTTTTCCGTACAATATTGAAATTTTGCGCCCCTAAGAATTTTGCGCATCCGCACCCCCTTACGCCTACACCAGTGCCTGCAATTCAGCACGCCCTGCGGTTTACCAAAATTTTGCCACCGGTAGACTAATATATCATGCCATCCAGAAGATAAATTTTTGGCTTCGTCTTGTCATACCTTAATTTATTGGCAACAAATTTGACACCAACAAACAATTTGGCACCAACACAAATAACAATTTGTTAGCCAAATAAATTTGCATCAACCGATGGTGGTGGGGGCTTGAATAAAGTATTCACGACGACGGACCAAAATATAATAAAATTATCTATGTTTATTTCTAATTTTCTCCGCTTTAATGGGAGAATGGTGTTGGCTGATGGAATCAGCGCTTTAAAGAATTGCAATGCGGCCGACGCAGTCGGCGCCTGAATTACAACTGGTTAATACAACAATTTTCCGCAAGGTGGCGGTACAAAGCATGAAAATGGTAGAACTGTTTTATAAGACTTAACCTACTCCGCGCGTTAAAATTTACATAAATTTCAAATCAAAATCAGATTTCTACACTACAAGCAAAAAATTATACAAAATATTTACAATACTTAACAAAACAATTATGTACAAATATGACAAGTAATTAAAAAAAATTCAACAAGTATTAATTGGTAATAAATATATCTTTGCAAGGCCTCGTTTTACAATTCCATGAGCAGTTTTTACAATATCTACTCTAACCTTTTTATCCGCACCAAGCACAACTTCTTGAATTCTGCATAGACACCATTTGTATGGTGGCAAATTGTCTTCCTTTATTAATACCATTGAATATGGAGTAACATTTTCCTTTTCAAATTGCCATTTATGTCGAAGTTGTGAATGATTTAAATAATCGTTACTCCATTTTTTCCAAACAATTTGCATTAATTTTGTTGTTCTTTGCTAACGAGATAAGTAATTATCATTTTTTTTCAATTAAGTTTGGTTCAGGAACAGAATTAAGTGGACGACCAATTAAATGTCCAGGTGTGAGTGTCTCAAAATCATTTGGGTCAGAAGACATGGGTAATAAAAGTCTGCTGTTTAGTATGCCTTTAATTTGAGTAGTAACAGTAAGAAATTCTTCCAAGGTTAATTTAACTGCACCAATTGTTCTTTGTAAATGGTGTTTAAATGATTTTATTCCACTTTCCCAAATTCCCCCGAATGTTGGAGATCTTGGTGGAATGAAATTCCAATTGATATTTTTTGAGGTTAAGTAGTGAGCTAAATTTTCAGAGGGCTTACTCATCAAATTATGTAGCCTTTTTAGTTCAGAGTTAGCACCTACGAAATTCTTAGCATTATCTGTTAATATAGACGAGCATTTTCCACGTCTTGCAAAAACACATTTAAGTGTTGCTATCAGAGCATTTGAGGTCAGATCAGTGACTACTTCTAAATGAATGGCCGTGGTAGCTAAGCATATAAATATGGCAACATACACTTTTTGAAATATTCCCTTTCGTTGGCCTTTATATCTAATTAGAAATGGCCCACAGAAATCAATTCCGCAATTGTAAAATGGGGGGTTTTGATTAACTTTCTCGGATGGAAGATTACCTAATAATTGTTCAGAAGTTTTGGGATTATTTTTAAAGCAAACAATGCATTCGTGAATGATTTTTCTAGCCAGATTTCTTCCCCCTAAAGGCCAAAATTCCTGTCTCACATAATGTAATAATGATTGGGGACCGATATGTATGTTTTTCTTATGGAAATATTCCATTACAATTTTTGTTAATTTATGCTTAGCAGGCAGTAACTTCGGATGTTTTTGATTTAGATTTAAACCTGAATTTTGTAATCGACCACCTACTCGAAGAATGTTATCTTTGTCTAAGAAAGGGCAAAGATTTCTTACCTGACCTTTCTTTAAATGATCACCCTTGCTTAATATTGAAATTTCCTTTACAAATTCCGCTTCTTGGACAAGTTTTACTAGGGTTTTCGATGACTTACATACTTCTGAGTGGGTTAATGGGTCAGTACATGGCTCCTTGGGATTCTTCAAATTATGTAAAAATCTGGAAACATAACTTAAATTGCGACAAAATTTAGTAAAATCATTGCTAATATTTAAAAAGTCATTAATAAAGTTATTGTTCTCATGTACACTTAACACTAAATCACTACAGGATTTCTTGAGTTCAATTTTGAAGTCATCGTTGTCTAAGTAAGGAGTTTTCACTGGATCTGGAATGTCCGAAATCAAGAAAGTGGGACCAGTCCACTATAATGAGTTGGATTGAAGCTCATTAGCTGCTGTTCCTCGTGAAATAATGTCAGCTGGATTATCACGTGTAGAAACGTGCTTCCACTTATAGTCTTTACATAGAGTATGAATTTCTGAAACTCTATTTGCCACAAATGTTTTAAGTTTGTCAGGAGGTGTGTTGATCTAGGCCAATGTAATGGTAGAATCTGTCCACATGTATATGTGGGTGAATTGTAGCTGAAGGATAGGTATTACCCTTGACACAAGTCGTGAGAGAAGTAATGCTGCAAATAATTCCAAACGAGGAATTGTCAATTGCTTTATGGGCGCTACCTTGGATTTGCTGCACAACAGTGAGGTCTGAATAACTCCTTGATCACTGGTTGAGCGCAGGTTGATGACTGTACCGAAGGCCCGTTCTGAAGCATCGCAGAAGCCATGAAGCTCAATTTTGATGGCATTGGCAACAACAACATGTCTAGGTATTTTTAATTTGTTTATCTCGGAAAGTTGTTTCAGGAAGTTGATCCAATCTTTAGTTTCCTTTGGCGGGATTAGATCCGACCAATTTAGCTTAAGTGTCCAGAGCCTTTGTAAGAAGATTTTAGCTCTAGATATCACGGGTCCGATGAGACCTAATGGATCGAACAGTCTTGCTATTGTAGACAGGACGTCCCGTTTTGTGAAGCTATCCTGGAGGTTTGTAGCTACCTTGAAAGCGAAGTAATCTGACTGAGGTCGCCAGAGCATTCCTAGAGTTTTCACTGTATCGTGCTGCGAATCAAATGCGTATTCCAAATTGGGGTTGTCTTGGAATAGCTGTGGATGACTTGACACCCATTTGTATAGTTCCATTCCACCTCGTTTCAATAGCTGAATAAGTTGAAGCTGTAACTGTTTTATTTCTTCTAGGGTCGCTGCACCTTACAGTATATCATCCATATATACGTCGTTGCAAGTCACATCAGCTGCATTGGGAAAGTCTTTACATTCATCTTCCGCTAACGCCCTTAATGTTCTTGTAGCCAGGAACGGTGCACAAGACGTTCCATATGTCACTGTTTTCAGTCTATAAATCTCAATTGGGGCAAAACGACTTGACTTCCATAGAATTCTTTGTAAGTCTCTATCGGAAGGATCGACAAGTATTTGTCTATACATTTTAGTGATGTCTGCACTAAATGCAAATAAATGCTTCCGAAAACGCGTCACAATTGAAAAAGATCCTGTTGTATAGTACCTCCGTTTAACAATATGGAGTTAAGTGAAATACCACTGCTTGATTTTGCAGAGGCATCGAAGACCACTCTCAGAGGAGTAGACGCACTATCGGGGCGAAAACTGCATGGTGTGGAATATAATATTCAGTTTGGTTGTGAGAACATTTATTGTCCTCAATTTTCTCCATATAATGAAGTATCAAATATTCATTCATAAATTCCTTATACAAGTTAGCCATGTCCTTGTGTTCATCTAATCTTTTCCAAAGAAGATTTAATCGCTTTTCTGCGTTTTCCCTAGAATATCCTAATTTAGATCGCGCGTTATCCCTTATCGGTAACTTTACAATATACCTCCCGGTTTCATCTCTTGTGTGAGTTTGAACAAAATGTTCTTCACAAAATTGTTGTTGTACACTTTCAGTATTTTTTAAACTTTCAGTATTATCACCGGGAAAAGATTCCAATTCTAAAAATTTCTTTACCGTAATGTCTAGGTTATCCTGTTCTGAAATAAAGCCAGAAAATGAATTTGGGCAAAATTGAGTTAAACTTCCTGTGACTAAATAACCAAACACTGTATTTTGTAGCAGTAATAAGTCGTTTTCAATTTGAAGCTTTTCGGGCTTCCATAATTCGAAGAATAACTCGCAACCTATTAATAGGTGGACTTTGCCTGGAACACAAAATGTGGGATCCGCTAATTTAATTTCGCTGGGTAATTTAACTTGCGAGATATCTAATTTGTGATTTGGAATAAAACCTGTGATTTTTGGCAACACTAGGCAGGTCAGTGACCTCAAAAAATCACCTTCTTCGTTAGAAATTACCGCAGTAACTTTGTTTTTAATAAAATGCTCACCGCCGTTAATTCCTGTAATAGACGTATTTACACGTTCCCTTTTTAAACCCAAAACATTGGCAGCTTCAGTTGTTAAACAATTAACAGAACTCCCGCTATCTAATATAGCTCGAAGCTTTATGGATTGACCAGAAGTGTTCTGCGTCGTAACTATTGCTGTACAAAACAAGCCTGATATTTGTCCTTGAACGGTGCTGATAAGAGACGATTTTGAATTCTGCTGTCTAGACAGTGAAAAAACGAAACTACAAACCCCGCTTGGAAGTTCAGAGTCCACTTTTTGGTTGACAATTTCTGTCTTCTGGACTTCCTGCTCGCGGTGGATTAGTGTGTTATGCTTTTTATTACATATCTTATATGAGAAGTATGAAGTGCAAGGCAAACTGTGCGCCTTTAAACAATTTCTGCACAGTTTGAATGTTTTTATGGTATCCAGCCTTTGAGGCATAGACATATTTAAAAATTTTGAACACTTGTATAAATCGTGAAATTCTTTGCATAAGATGCATGCCTTAATGGAATTTTTACAAATGTTTTTATTTGAACTTACAAACAATTTTTTAGGTTTAGTCATAGTATTGTGAAACCACTTTGATGGTTTGGAAGGCGAACATTTTTTTAAATTTTCTAAAACCATTGACTTATTATCAAGAAATTCTATTAACTCGGTCAAAGAAGGAATTTTCTTGGAATTTAACGATAATTCGTACGTTCTCCTGCTTTCTTTATCAAGTTTTTGCAGGATAATATTAACAAGCATTGCTTCGGTAAGCTCGTTACACTCCAATTTCAAAACCTTTAAGGCTCTTAAACTCTTTTTTACGGCATCTGTGAGGTTTCTTAAACATTTTGATGATTCGTGCGAAATTGTCTCTAATTTTAATATTGCCTGCACATGTGTATCAACAACTGCCCGTTTATTTTCATATCTCTGCACAAGGGTATGAAACAGCGACTCAAAATCGTCTTTCCTCGTTTCAACGTTTTTAGCATCACCGCGCAGAGCTGATTTTAAATAAAATAACTTCTGCGTGGTTGATAATTTATCATTTTCAGCAATTATTTTTACAAATTGATTTTTAAAATTAGAGAATTATTAGATTTTATCGTAAAAAATCGGTAATGGAATATTCGGTAATTTAGATTATAAATTTAAACTAGCATTATCTTACTTAGTATTTTTTTAATAGTTAACTGCTTTAGAATTTAACGTTGATAGAATATATTTAAGTCTTACTTCAAGATTTTCCCGTTGGTCTTCCAATTCCGATAACTCGGCTTCCATATCCACGATGTCTTCGCCTTTTTCCAGAGTTGCCTCGTAGTCTGTAAACAGTCGATTTATTTCCTCCTTCGCATCTTGAAGGTTATCCAGTTTTTGTGTGAGGTGTATCACTGAATCTTCTTTTTCCACAAATTCTTCTAAGAAGCTTTTAGTTTTGGTTAGTTTCGCTTTGACGCGACCGCGTGCTCGATTTAAGGACTTGAACTTTGCATCCATGATGATTGCTACTCGGACTCGACACGGACCACTATATGGTGGCGCTGAATAAAGTATTCATGACGACGGACCAGAATATAATAAAATTATCTATGTTTATTTCTAATTTTCTCCGCTTTACTGGGAGAATGATGTTGGCTGATGGAATTAGCGCTTTAAAGAATTGCAATGCGGTCGACGCAGTCGGCGCCTGAATTACAACTGGTTTATACAACAATTTTCCGTAAGGTGGTTGTACAAAGCATGAAAATGGTAGAACTGTTTAAGACTTAACAATTTGTAATAAAAAAATCCCCACGAAAAACTCACAAAAATTTAGCCCCGGTGGCTTTGTGTGTTGACCATTATTTGGCAATTGTGTTATCCCTGTGAAGGGTAATAATATCTTACAACTTAATATACGGAGAAAAAGAGCGTTATTACCTGTCCTCATTCGTCTAGTAGGTCAAGACACCGCGGGCTAAACGGAGGGACCCTGGTTCGAATCTGGGATGAGGACGGCGTCTCTTTTTCTTCTAAACAAAAATAGCTCTAGTTTGAGCTACTAATACGTGGGTGTCAAATTTATTTGTAATAATCAAAGGTATAACTAAGATTTTGGCGCCCTTGGTAGGTATTTGAATTTTTTTTTTTTGTAAATTTTAGCAAATTTGGCGCTATTTTAAACTCTGTAGACGCGAAGCTCTCGGCAGCGTTTTGTTTGTTAATGCTAGGTTACGACCTTAAACGTAACATCTGAAGATGGATTTAAAAAAAGTACGCAAATAGAAAAGGATTAAACAATTATAAAAAAAATATAAACGAAACATCATAATACTGAGCAATAAATGGAACTTTATAATATAACAAAATATCGTTCACTACTTTTAATACTGCAATCTAAAAATCTTATAGAAACAAAACTAGCAATTCCGATAATTGAAGTCCGGACATTCTTTGCATAGATGAGTGCCGGATTACCGAGTGTACATAGAAACACTTAGGTTATTTTTTCATTAAATCTCTCCCTCATGACGTCACATAGAATAACCTTCATGACGTCACGTGGAAGCGTAATCACACCCTTTTTACGCCAGGGCCGGATTGCGAGACTATTCTATTTTGTTTTTTTAATTTTCACTGGTACTTTTGTTTACAGACGGATCACCTTCTTTTGGGTCCTATTCTACCCTCTCGGTCTCCAGCCCATTAAAATTATTATCCCTCTGCCAATTTTTTAGCGAAAAACAAGGTTGTGGTTCCCCAACCTCCTTACTCACCAAACCTAGCCCGAAGTCACTTTTTTTTTTCGCGAATAAAAAAAAGCATTGAAAGGGTGCCTATTTAAAGATATTAATGAAATTCAAACCAAATGATCGCAAGGGGGGTGCTGGACGAGATCTCAAAAACTGAATTCCAATGATGTTTTAAAATGTTCAAGAAACCTTACTATCCTTGCACAGTTGCAGAAGTGAACTGTTTTGAAGGCGACAACGTGCAATTACTCCTGAGATGAGTATCCCCACCCCCACTTTTTTTAATAGGCTTAGTCCTGTAATTGTCCGATCGCGTCTCGTACAGGTCCGTATTTAAAGGCTTTTGAATAAAAGTTAGTTACATCTTTACGAGTAAACGTGAATAATAAAAAATACAGTTTTTTTCGTAATAACGTCCATATATTTAACGACCATATTTTGGCATTCCGGCAAATGCTTCATTGTCCTGATGCATTTCTCATTAACGATCCCATTTTTTTTACCAACGTTTAGCTTTATCCTTCGTTTTTCGCCAAGATGTTTTAGTAACGGAATAAGGAAGTTTGGATCAAATTCATGACCTGACAGTAAAAGGAAGCTGGTTGATTCAGATGAAGGTAATACAAGCTGTACTATGAAACAGAGGACGAAATATAACAACCCCCCCTCCCTCCCCGCCCTTCAAATTTAGTAGAAGTCAGTGATATTTTAAATGCCCTTCCCAGATATGTTATCTCATCTGCCACAGAAATCAATTCGCTTCAACTTCTTGAAAAATTAGAAGAAAATTAAAAATTAAAAGAAAAAAACAGCAAACTCAAAACAATCGCTCTTTTGGATTTTTCTTACTTTTTCTAAATAGGAAAAAAATAAATAAATCTGTAAGTCATCACTCCATCACTATAATTTACTGTAATATTACTGTACTATATGTAACGTCATTAAATATATTGTAAAGTGTCATTCAAATAATAATAATGATGTCTAAACAAAACAAGGCATTTATCAAAAGTATTGACATTGTAAATCTGCAATGGTAAAAGGGCATAAAAAAAACCCATTAAATAGAAATAAAATACAGGGTACCAGGGAGGAAATTTACATACAAAAGGTTAAACACTGGTAAAATAGCAATGAAAAAGATCACCCAAGCTTTCAAACGCGTCAGTAGCAGTCCTTCACCAGGAGTAATGACGATGTTATATTTCTGTCTCGTTTTATACTTCAAATTTCTGGAAACCTTTCATCAGAGTAATCCCGCAGAAAGGAAAAACTCAATGGGAACCAATGAGAGGCCAATGAGAGTTTTTCCTTTCTGCGGGACTACTCTGATGAAGGGTTTTCCATAAATTTCAAGTATAAAAAGAGACAGAAACATAACATCGTCATTACTCCTGATAAAGGACTGCTGCTGACGCGTCCGAAAGCTTGGGTGATCTTTTTCATTGCTATTTTACCAGTGTTTAACCTTTTGTATGTAAAACATTAAAGTCAGCCCTTGCTTACTATAAAATTCTGATTAACGGATCAGTCTGATTAACAGAACTTTCTGATTAACGACTTTTCTACACGGTGATTTGAGATTCGTTAATGGGAAATTATACTGTAATGTATTTGATGTTATATTTTCACTCGCGATTACGTTCTGCATTTTATAATTTGGGAGAGGTTGATCCCCAAAAGTATTTTTTCTGGAGGAGGGGGCCCCAGAGTTGGGGCCATGAAAAAGGTGCAAGCAAATAATTAAAACTTTGTAGTAATAAAATTAGTGTTAGATGTCCTTTATCAAATTTAATAAAAGAAATTTAAATTAAAATATGTATAACAAGAATATAAATAACAATTATAATTAAGTAGTTAATAATAATAAAAAATAATTATAATTTCCTGCATGCCGTTGCCATTTAATAAGTAAAGGCATCGAATTTCATATTAGCGTCTCTTATTTAACATGAGCATTCACATGAATTCAGTGAAACTGATAAACAGCATCTAATATAAGCATATTAATATAATATAAGCATATAAGCATTAACATAAGCTTGGCTACACTGGATATTATTTACCAACGTTGCAGCGCGTAATTTTTGACGTTGAGTAGAACTTTCGACACGTTTCAAACACACGTTGCTACTCTTCGCAAAAATCGACTGAAGCAAACTCTAAGTAAACACAGTGATGTCATTTTACACTACTGTTCTCTATCTGGCACAGAACCGTAGCCAGATTGGGGCTAGCGTACTGAGCCCCCATGGAAAATATTTTTGGTTTTATTATTATTATTATTATTTTCAAAATAAGCTATTGTAGAATTTTATTTTGAAATTTTTATGTAGCAATTTTTCCGACACCTACTTTCGAGCTCAAACTAGGGTTTTTGGGGGGAAAGGGATACCAAATAAGGGAAAAGGATACATTGTCCGGACCTAGACTTGAATTAGTGTCTCTCCATTAGATTCGGATTGTCCTAACTACTAAACAAAGGAAAAGAAACAACGCTCCCCTTTCTCCGCATATAAGATTGTTGTTACATATCATTACCCTTCCCAGGGATAACACAATTGACAAATGGTCAACACACAAAGTCACAGGGGCAGGCTTTTGTAATCTTTCGTGCCGAATGTTACATGTAGTGATATGAAATGACTAAATTTGAAAATTGCTGAATTTAAAAATTACTAAATCTGAAAATTGCTGAATTTAAAAATTACTAAATCTGAAAATTAATAAATTTGAAAATTACTAAATCGGAAAATTTGAAAATTACCAAATTTGAAAATTACTAAATTTGAAAATTACTAAATTTGAAAATTACTACCTGTAAAATTCACCACGGAAAACTACAAAAACAAAAACCTGCCCTGGTGGCTTTGTGCGTCGACCATTTGGCAATTGTGTTATCCCTGTGAAAGGTAATATCTAACAACAGTTTCCAATTTTTATTTGGTATGAAACTGTACATGACAATGAAAATTGTTCTTTGACGTTAAAAATATTTATTCATTTATTTATTTATTTTTTTTCAGTGGAAGGTCGTGGGTTCAGGTCCCACCGAACGCAGAAATATTTATTTTCTTTCGAACGTTTCACCATCTAATCACGCCATAACATCGGCGCTGGTATCACTACGCCAATAAACGTTGATTTATATTATTGTTTAAGTTAAAAATATATTCAAAATTAATTTCTACGGTATATCATGTATATATCATGTTTTTTTTACAGAGTTTTGAGTCTTCATCTGCTCTATAATAAAGGTAAGGGAAATTATAAATTTTGGGATACTTCTATAAGTTTTCAATAAAAAATCTACATTAGGAAATATATGAAGTATAAGTTTGCTTATATATTTAGCATTATTAAATATATTTATTAAATACATCACAAAACATTACAGAATTTTAAGCCCCCTATAGTTTTCTCAGTCTCCCCCTGTAACAAGCATCTAGCTACGGGCCTGATCTGGCGACGGCGCCTAATAATGGCAGAAATATTGGAAGCACAGAAAACTGATACAAGAGTGTGTGAAGAGTGTATGAAGATTAACAGGACCTTCCACACACACACAAGCCTCGCTTACCTTAGCTATCTCCCAAGCATCTTTTGACTATTATATCTGGAACGCTTTATAGGTAATAAACTTTCTGGGTATTTTACAAGCATTTCTACGACTTCTTCACTTTGTCATTTTCAAGTGTTTTATACGGGGTCGGCGTTATGGTCTTTTAATCTTCCCTTCCACAATCTTCTATCCAATGCCTCTTCTCTACTCCATCCATACTCTTCCAGATCTTCCATCACTTTATCCTTCCATCTCAGCCGTGGTCTTCCCCTCTTCCTCTTACCCATTACCACCAGCTTATCCAATACCTTTCCCACATATTCCTCATTTCTCCGCTCCATATGCCCAAGCCATCTTAACCTATGTTCTTGTATTTTTCTTCCTATGGGTCCAACCTTGACCGTACCTCTAATTAGGTTATTCCTTATTTTATCCCTCCTTGTAACACCATTCATCCACCTCAACATTCTCATCTCAGCCACTTCCATCTTCCTTTCATGCGCTCTTGTAATTAGCCAAGTCTCCGCCCTGTATAACATTGCAGGTCTCACCACCGTTTTTTGCAATTTTCCTTTCATCCTACCATTCATCACCTACTAAAACCATTTATACGCCTAACTGATTAAAATGTTTGCAACTTTAATTTCAGATATTTTAAAGCAAAAAAAGCTGATAGTTAAAAAAAATGCATTTCTCGAAATACGTAATTGCGTTTCATTCATTCTGTGACTTTCTGCAAGTTGAATTGAAACTTTCCTGGGATCCCCTTTATCTCGGGGCGTATAAATTTAAAAATGGCGGGGGAGGGTCTGAAGTAGCTTTTAAAAAGATCATGTGATGAGGCATTAAAATATATAATGACTTGATATCCAATAGAAGGGGCTTGAACATCAGAGCACCCTTTTTATACGCCACTACCATGCCTACATTATTAAACATTATAAGTATACAGGGTTATTTAGCGCGTAAAGCGTAGTTGAATGCGATGATTTTCCCAATTTTTTTTATTTTTTATGAATTTCTAAGTTTATATGGACTTTTGGCTAATTAACTCTGTACAGTCGAACCTCCTTAAGGCGAACACTCCCGATGGCAAAAAAAAAAAAATTGTTCGGTATAACAGTAATTCGCGTTATCCGGAAAGATGGAATCATATTACTGTTTATTCATGGCTGACGTGGATTCCGAAAACAATTCGTGTTAAAAGTAATTCTCGTTAACGAGGTTCGGCTGTATGCATGAATCATCACTTCATTGCGGATCTTCTGGAACGTTCCATCACGAGGATATGACGTACCTTTACACCTTCCCAAAAGGCATTCCACAAGTCCAAAATCGCCTCAGTTTGCTGCAGTCCTCCAACGCCACGGTTGTGTCAAAATGAGTGCTGATTCAAAAGAGACCTTATTGATGGAAGAGGTATTTATTCTTATTGTATAAGCAATTTTTTCGTTTTAAATATATGCCGAGCCTTATGTTTTCAATCTAAATGTAGTTTAATTCGAATACAACCATTGTTTTTGCTTATTCTACCCCTTTATTTTCCATCTTATTGCAGTATTTTTATGATCGTTTAATTTGCTTTTTACGTGATAATTTTCTACATAGTATATTAGCTTTTAACTTAAAATAGTTTGATAGATTTTTACAAAAATGAAGTAGCAAAGAACGGAAAATTTTTTTTGAGATGTTTATGACAAGAGCATTGCTATAATTTGATATATCAAGTGTTCAAATATGAGTGTTAATTCGATAAATCAAATGTTAAATTTATCAGTAGTCACTTGATAAAAATTTAGTCGATGCTTTAAAGTAGGAAATACTCGTTGTCATACACTACAGAAATTATCATCATGCAGTAGAAATTGCTTATCATCATGCAGTAGAAATTGCTTAACATCATGCAGTAGAAATTGCTTAACATCATGCAGTAGAAATTGCTTATCATCATGCAGTAGAAATTGCTTAACATCATGCAGTAGAAATTGCTTAACATCACACAGCAATGCAAGCGATATGTAAGTAACTGAGAGGGACAGGATTAGGATGTATTTTCTGTTTACTCTCTATCTTCATTTAACATATATCGGAGTAATCGTAATCACACACACCATCAGTGGTGAACTCGTTTGGTGGCAATGGCTCACTCGATCAAGTTATTAAAACTAAATACAAAGTGTTAATTTTCTTTCTGGCCGCAGCTGAAGAGCCCCATTGGTGAAATTTTGGCAGCATGCAGTTTCAAATTAGTGCTCCACGTATCCATGTATATTAAACTACATTTGAAATATAGTATAACGTACTTCCATGGCGTAGGTAACAGATTTGCCAAGTGTAAAAAATCTATAGGTATTTTGAGGTTTTCTTTCCTAAATGACGGGAACTCGCTTCCCTCCGAAAAATGCAAGCCCCGGCTCGATGTAGCCTTAGCTACCCTTGCGTCGTAGAACATACACAACCAGTAGAAAGGACCGGTCACTATACCCAGTTTAAGTCCTCTTGAAGGTCGATTTATACGCGCCAGTGATAATTTCTAATTGGTTATTTTATTTGTTAAAATATTTAACGGAAACTAAAATGATGACTTAAGTTTCCAAAAGTTGATAACGAAGACAAAGTTTCCAAAGTAATTGATATGAAAATTTCCATGTAAAATCTTATCGCTATATTGGAGGATTCAGAGTTAAACTGGACTAGGTTCATTTCCCCTGTTTTAAGCATGCAGCAGACTTCCGCTAATCTAGCCATTCCTTGCACAGAGGAGTGTCAGATTACTGAGACCACATGAAAAAAATTAGTTTAATTCTTTAATACCTCTGCCGTTCGTGACGTCATATGGTGCAATCGTTACTCATAACATCACATGATGCAACCGTTACTCATGACGTCACATGGAAGCAAAACCCCGCCCCTTTTAGCGCCAGTGTCGGAGACTAAAATTTCGAGAGCCGCATCAGCCAGAATCTATTGTATACAGTGACGTAGGAAAGGGAGGGTTCAGGGGCTCAAAGCCCCCATTGAATATCAAAAGTATTATTTTCTTTAGGGCTGCACCACATAACATTCTTTAAAGCCACTTGAGCCCTCATGAGTTTTGAATAGCTACGTTACTGATTCTATGTGTTGTAAATTTTCCGACACTCCATAGTATCCTTCGCAAGAGTAAGCGAAGGCCTTAATTCAGTAAAGACTTAATCACAAAAAACTACTCCAGTATCACTAGCAGGCCAGCAAAACATCGTATTAGGCATGCATGATGCATTAGAAACTACTACTGAATCCAACGCTGCTAGTAATAAGATACCAAGTATCTTCATGCCATAGGTGTACGCAGAAAGTTCGTAACGCGAAGTTATAGGCTTAATGGGGGGTTACAGAGCTGCAACTCACATATTCCTATGTTAAATATACAAAATTTCATTGCAATGGGGGGTTACAACCCCCATCAACACCCCCCTGCGTACGCCAATACTTCATGCATTCCGAACCATTTTAAAAAACTGCCGTGTGTTGGCGCAGCAGGACACTTATTTTTCCTGCACCAAAAACACAAACATTAATTAAAATGAGTTTTTTTTCCGCACAATGGTTGTTTACCTCCTTTCTTGTTTTTCTGTACTTTTTCTCATTGCTTATCTTCTATCAAGATCGTATTAATAGTACGCTTTACCATAGTATAACAATTGAATAATAATATATGCCATGTGTGGATAGTAAATAAAAAATACCCTAATGTCGCGTAACATATATTGAATCATATTAAAAGTTCTAAACATTTGGATGCACTCTTTGACTTAACCAAGTTTCAGGATGTGCAAATATGTGAAGTGAATAAAGGAGTCTATTAAATTGCATATATCGTTGCGGTAAATTTAGGAAAAAGTTCTAGTAATAACTTTTTATATGCAGTAGTTGAGAGGACAAATGCATGTCAAACAATGATCAACTATGTGAGCATTTAACACGAGTATTTCTGAATTCTCCGGAATCATTGTCCATCCGTTCTTTCCAAAATTCTTAAACAAAAATTTCAGAATAATCTTTTCTCCACACAATAAAAGTCATACTTCAAAGCTTAAAGACAACATCCCAATTTTAAAATGTCGAAGATATTTACCAAGTTTTTGCGAATGTCACTTTTCATACATTGATCATCTGGATAAAAAACGAACCTTGCTGCACAGATTGAAGGAACACTCACAATAAGTGGAAAAGGCAGAGTTCTATCAATCCGCCATTGTTGTTCATTGCTAGTCACTTAAACACAAATTCAATTTCAATCAACCTAAAAGTATCTGCCAATTGAAATCAATTTTCCAATTAGATTTTTTGCAAACATTCCATACCAATAAAAATTCATCTACTATGGTTAATGAACTAAAACCTACCCCCGGTTTAAGTCAAGCTTGGAAATGTTTAATAAAATTTCACATTAATTACTTTTCAACAACTAATAACACAATAATCACGCAATAACAACATTTTAATTTTCTAATATTTCTTTTTTCTTTTTTTTTTCTTTTGTATTTCTGACGAAAGTCGAATAAGACCGCTTGAAATGTACGTCGAAATAAAAATTTTCAACTTTACTTATGCTTATAATGTTGTCTTTACTTATAAATGACCGACTATTTCTAAGATCCTGAATGAATTTTCATTTTTTTCTGTGCAGAATAAGCCAAGAATGTATTGGAGGGAATCTCTGGCCCATGTCTTGTTTGCGGCCACGCCTATTTTTATCGGTATATTGGCAGTTGCTGCAGGAATCTTAATGATCTTCGCAAGTCCATTGCAATGCGTTTCTCCAGATGCGAACAACCCGGTATTCTCAAAGTTGGATAACTTTTGCTTCACTCAGATCTGCAAGGTAAGATTCACGTAATATTTTTTGAAAAAATGGTAATTTCTCTCAAAATAAATGCATTTTTGAAACCTGTTAATCAGCGACAATAATCAAGTGCATAGCTAAAGAGTTCCTAAACCCTTTTGATGGTCTTCTTTTAGACATTTCATGATCTCTAACCCAGTTCTCTTTGTTAGTATTTTCCATATATTTTTTTCCCTTCTTATATTTGTTTATTGCTGATTTGGTTCCATCTTGTTACTCCATATTTTCATTTCATCATTTTCATATTTGTTACTTATATTCTGTTAGCATTGATTTATTGAACGGTTAAAAGAATAAAGTATCTATAATATTTTAAGAGAAAAAATTCTCCACTTCATTCACATGCACACATGCATATAAAACACAGTCATATAGCACAAAATATACATACGCATACAATATAAACATACATGTATACACACACATATATATGCATGTAAATATATATGCAATGTGATTTAAAGATCGCATACAAAACTGATAGAAAAGAGTACAGTATATCACTGGAATCTAAAGCCTTTTGGTAGAGCATTCTGTATGCAACTGAAAGGTCCCGAGCTCGAATTATTTATGAAAACTAGCAATGAATACGGATGTTGATAGCAAGAAGGGCTAAAGAAAGAGTGGAAAGACTGATTATATAAAGAAAGATTCGAGAAAAAAGAGAGATCTGAGAAGTGGAGCAAAATCTTGAGAAAGTTCCTCAGTAATCGAGACCAATATAAAAACAGGATAAACTAGAAGAAGATGAAGAAGTAGTAGGTGGAGGTTCAGATTTCTCATTAAATTTTAGGTAAGGCCGCTGCCATATGCGAGGGGTGTTGATGGGGGTTGTAACTCCCATTGCAATGAAATTTTGTATATTTAACATAGGAATATATGAGTTGTAGCTCTGTAACCCCCCACATTGAGCAGCCTCTAACACCCCTTACGAATTTATGCGTACGCCTATGGGCACAGCTTGATAAGCATGTGCGGGATGGTACTCCCATTTTACAATCAAGGAATATCCGCAGGGCTTTGGGGCCCACCACGGCAAACAGAAAACTAAAAAAATAATACTCGTGTTTTTACGTTTCGTTTCCGAATTAGGTTTTCGCTTCCGAAGTCAGAAAGGATTAAAAAATAATTATGGGTTACTCGTATTTTAAAAATTTATACAAAGAAAGAAAG
>QLNU02003225.1:15535235-15569806 GCA_006491805.2 Dysdera silvatica | reverse complement strand
ATCATCATCATATTCAACCATTATCTATCCACTGCTGGATGAAGGTCTCTCCAAATGCTTTCCACACAAGTCTATCCTGGGCCATTCGTTTCCACGTCACCCCAACCTCTTTTCTTATTTCATCCACCCATCTAGTTTGAGGACGTTTTCTAGGTCTTCGGTGGTCTCTTGGAATCCAGTTCAGAATTTCTGTTGTCCATCGTTGATCAGTTCTTCTTGCAATATGCCCAGCCCATCGCCATTTCAGTCCTTTTACTTTAACAATGATGTCCTCTACTCTAGTTTGCTCTCTCACCCAAGTGTTTCTTTTTCGATCTCTCCTAGTTATTCCAAGCATGCACCTCTCCATGCTCCTTTGCGTTGTCTGTAACTTTCGTATTGCTCCAACTGTTAGACTCCATGTCTCTGATCCATAAGAGAGGACTGGCAATACACACTGGTTGAAGACTTTTCTTTTTAGACATAAAGGCAATTTCCCCTTCAGGATAAAACTGTTTCTTCCAAATGCACTCCAGCCAAGTTTAATACGTCTGTTGAGTTCTTTCATAATGTTGCCATCCATTGAAATCAGCTGGCCAAGGTAAATATATGAATCAGCAATTTCTAGCTCAGTGTTGTCAACTTGTATTTTTGTTTCCTCTACAAAATTATTGAACATGATCTTAGTTTTTTGTAGGTTCATCTTGAGTCCAACTTCTTCACTTCTAGTTGAGAGCTCTTGTACCATGTCTTGGAGTTCCAATGGGTCCGTTGAAAAAATAACAATGTCATCAGCAAACCGCAGATGATTTAAATATTCACCATTTATTTTTATTCCCTTGTTATTCCAATTTATTTGATGAAAAATCATCTGTAAAGCTGAAGTAAAAAGTTTTGGAGAAATGGTATCTCCCTGCCTCACACCTTTACCAATTTTAATAGTTTTGGTATCTTTATGTAACCGAAATTTTGCACTTGCATTTTTATACACACGTTTCACCATGTCAATGTACACATCCTCAATGTCTGTTGATCTTAAAGAGTTGATGACTGCTGATGTTTTTATAGAGTCAAAGGCCTTCTCATAGTCAATAAATGCAACACACAATGGAAGTTCATATTCATGTGTTCTTTCAATTAATTCTCTTAATACTTGAATATGGTCCACTGTACTGAATCCACTTCGAAATCCAGCTTGTTCTCTTGGTTGAGCTGCATCTAATTTTTTCTGCAGGCGATGTGTTAGAACTTTTGTGAAGATTTTATAAATAGCAGGTAACAAGCTAATTGGTCGGTAATTTTTCAAATCCTCTTTATCACCTTTTTTATGCAAAAGAATTACTGTTGCAGAATCCCATTGGTTTGGTATGTTACCGCTGTTAAGACATTTGGTAAAGAATTTTGCAAGTATGTCTTCTACATATTCTCCAGCTTCTTTTAGGATATCTAATGTAATACCATCATCACCAGGGGCTCTTCCTTTCTTCATATTTTTTATTGCAAATGAAACTTCTTCTTTTAAGATTTTAGGAGCTGTTCCTTCGACTATTTCAATGTCTTCGTTTAATTCACTGTTACTTTCGTATAGATTTTTGTAGAATTCTTCAACTCTTCTAAGTATTTCTTCCCTATTTCTTGTTACGGTGCCATCCTCTCCTTTTAATGCAATGATGTGTTTCTTCCCAACAGATAAACTTCCTTTAACAACCCTAAGGCTCTTGTTATTTTCAATGGCTTTCCTTACTAGCTCACAGTTGAATTTTCTTATGTCTTCTTTCATGCTTTTGCGCAGAGTTTTACAAAGTTCTATGTACTCAATCCTGGAACTGGTATTTCGATTGTCCACCTTCATATCTCTTCGCCTTTTCATGAGCTGTTTCGTCTTCTCAGATAATTTGCTATTGTGCTTTTTACAGGTTACACCACCAATTTCCCCAGCAGTTTCAACTATTGTCTTAACAATGTTTTCATTTGCTTCTGAGATATCACTTTCATCAATAAGTCCTTCCAGTGCAGAAAAGCGATTTTTTAATTCCAACTTGAATGCCTCGGTATTTACTTTCAGTTTCATTAGATCCACCCTCTTACTTACTTGTTTCCTAATGAGCTTCTGTCGTTCTAATTTAGTATTTAAGTGCACTTTACATCTCACCATTCGATGATCACTTCCAGTATTAAATCTGTTCAGTACACTGCAATCTTCAATAATTGATTTCTTGTTTGCCAGGATATAGTCAATTTCACTAGTTCCCCCATTTGGGTGTTTCCATGTCCATTTTCTTTGCGGTTTCTTCTTAAAAAATGAATTCATGATGCTAAGGTTTTCAGCTTCTGCAAATTCGATGAGTTGATCGCCACGTTCATTCCTTTCCCCATATCCGTATTTACCAACCGATGTCTCTCCTTGTTCCTGTTGTCCAATTCTTGCATTGAAATCCCCCATGATGAGCTTGATATGTTGTTTCCCTTTGGTGTGTAACTCTTTGATTTCTTCATAAAATTCTTCAACCTCTTCGTCGGTATGGCTTGATGTTGGTGCATATACCTGTACTATTTGAAGTTGGTATCGCTGGGTTAGTTGAACAACAAGCCTCGCTGCTCGATCTGATGTACTTTCAACTTCCAGAAGACAGTCTTTAATTCTTTTGTTGATTAAGAAGCCAACACCACTTGTTCTTCCAGTTTCCGTTCCTCTATAGTAAAACAAATGTCCGCTTTTCAGTTCCACCAACTCTTCACCTTTTCTTCTAATTTCACTGAGTCCTACAATGTCCCATTTGATCTTGTCTAGTTCCTCTTCCAATTCCTGAAGTTTTGCTTCAGAAGCAAGGGATCGTCCATTAAACGTAGCCAAGGTCGGCGGCCATGGACGGCAGGCCATATATATATCATATCATTATTCAGCTACATTATCCTATCCACTGCTGGATGAGGTCTCTCCAAATGCTTTCCACACAAGTCTATCCTGAGCAATTCGCTTCCACGTCACCCCAACCTGTTTTCTTATTTCATCCACCCATCTAGTTTGAGGACGTTTTCTAGGTCTTCGGTGGTCTCTTGGAATCCAGTTCAGAATTTCTGTTGTCCATCGTTGATCAGTTCTTCTTGCAATATGCCCAGCCCATCGCCATTTCAGCCCTTTTACTTTAACAATGATGTCCTCTACTCTAGTTTGCTCTCTCACCCAAGTGTTTCTTTTTCGATCTCTCCTAGTTATTCCAAGCATGCACCTCTCCATGCTCCTTTGCGTTGTCTGTAACTTTCGTATTGCTCCAACTGTTAGACTCCATGTCTCTGATCCATAAGAGAGGACTGGCAATACACACTGGTTGAAGACCTTTCTTTTTAGACACAAAGGCAATTTCCCCTTCAGGATAAAACTGTTTCTTCCAAATGCACTCCAGCCAAGTTTAATACGTCTGTTGAGTTCTTTCATAATGTTGCCATCCATTGAAATCAGCTGGCCAAGGTAAATATATGAATCAGCAATTTCTAGCTCAATGTTGTCAACTTGTATTTTTGTTTCCTCTACGAAATTATTGAACATGATCTTAGTTTTTTGTAGGTTCATCTTGAGTCCAACTTCTTTACTTCTAGTTGAGAGCTCCTGTACCATGTCTTGGAGTTCTGATGGGTTCGTTGAAAAAATAACAATGTCATCAGCAAACCGCAAATGATTTAAATATTCACCATTTATTTTTATTCCCTTGTCATTCCAATTTATCTGCTGAAAAATCATCTGTAAAGCTGAAGTAAAAAGTTTTGGAGAAATGGTATCTCCCTGCCTCACACCTTTACCAATTTTGATAGCTTCGGTATCTTTATGTAACCGAAATTTTGCACTTGCATTTTTATACACACGTTTCACCATGTCAATGTACACATCCTCGATGTCTGCTGATCTTAAAGAGTTGATGACTGCTGATGTTTTAATAGAGTCAAAGGCCTTCTCATAGTCAATAAATGCCACACACAATGGAAGTTCATATTCATGTGTTCTTTCAATTAATTCTCTTAATACTTGAATATGGTCCACTGTACTGAATCCACTTCGAAATCCAGCTTGTTCTCTTGGTTGAGCTGCATCTAATTTTTTCTGCAGGCGATGTGTTAGCACTTTTGTGAAGATTTTATAAATAGCAGGTAACAAGCTAATTGGTCGGTAATTTTTTAAATCCTCTTTATCACCTTTTTTATGCAAAAGAATTACTGTTGCAGAATCCCATTGGTTTGGTATGTTACCACTGTTGAGGCATTTGGTAAAGAATTTTGCGAGTATGTCTTCTACATGTTCTCCAGCTTCTTTTAAGATATCTAATGTAATGCCATCATCGCCAGGGGATCTTCCTTTCTTCATACTTTTTATTGCAAATGCTACTTCTTCTTTTAAGATTTTAGGAGCTGTTCCTTCGACTATCTCAGAGTCTTCGTTTAATCCACTGTTTCCCTCATACAGCTTTCTGTAGAATTCTTCAACTCTTCTAAGTATTTCTTCCCTATTTCTTGTTACAGTGCCATCCTCTCCTTTTAATGCAATGATGTGTTTCTTCCCAATAGACAAACTCCCTTTAACAACCCTAAGGCTCTTGTTGCTTTCAATGGCCTTCCTTACTAACTCACAATTGAATTTTCTTATATCTTCTTTCATGTTTTTGCGCAAAGTTTTGCAAAGTTCTACATACTCGATCTTGCGACTGGTATTTTGATTGTCCACCTTCATAAGTCTTCGCCTTTTCATGAGTTGTTTCGTCTTCTCAGATAATTTGCTATTCTGCTTTTTACATATTACACCACCAATTTCCCCAGCAGTTTCAATTATTGTCTTAACAATGTTTTCATTTGCTTCTGAGATGTCAACTTCTTCAATAAGTCCTTCCAGTGCAGAAAAGCGATTTTTTAATTCCAACTTGAATGCCTCGGTATTTTCTTTTAATTTCTTTAAATCCACCCTCTTACATACTTGTTTCCTAATGAGCTTCTGCCTTTCTAGTTTAGTATTTAAGTGCATTTTACATCTCACCATTCGATGATCACTTCCAGTATTAAATCTGTTCAGTATGCTGCAATCTTCAATAATTGATTTCTTGTTTGCCAGTATATAGTCAATTTCGCTGGTTCCTCCATTGGGGTGTTTCCATGTCCATTTTCTTTGTAGTTTCTTCTTAAAAAATGAATTCATGATGCTAAGATTTTCAGCTTCGGCAAATTCTATGAGTTGATCGCCACGTTCATTCCTTTCCCCGTATCCGTATTTACCAACCGATGTCTCTCCTTGTTCCTGTTGTCCAATTCTTGCATTAAAATCTCCCATGATGAGCTTGATGTGTTGTTTCCCCTTGGTATGTAGCTGTTTGATTTCTTCATAGAATTCCTCAACCTCCTCGTCGGTATGGCTTGATGTTGGTGCATATGCCTGTACTATCTGAAGTTGGTATCGCTGGGTTAGTTGAACAACGAGCCTCGCTGCTCGATCTGACGTGCTTTCGACTTCAAGAAGGTAGTCTTTAATTCTTTTGTTGATTAAGAAGCCAACACCACTTGTTCTTCCAGTTTCCGTTCCTCTATAATAAAACAAATGTCCACTTTTAAGTTCCACCAACTCTTCACCTTTTCTTCTAACTTCACTGAGTCCTACAATGTCCCATTTGATCTTGTCAAGTTCTTCTTCCAATTCCTGAAGTTTTGCTTCAGAAGCAAGGGATCGTCCATTAAACGTAGCCAAGGTCAATAACAAACGGCAGCCTGGGCCATTCCAGTGATTCTTAGCACCCCCTGCTTTCATGCCACACTGACCGCTGCCTTGATCAGGAGCACTCCAGCACCTGGAGACTAGGGGCCATGGTTTCTGGTGTGTCAACATAATGGAGGAATTAGCCATAATTTCACCACGCTGGCTAGACGGGTTGGTGAATTAGCCCTCCCCTTCCGCCTTTCTATCCGTGTAGCAAATATTAATTTGCCACATAAATAGAAAGCTCAGCCTGCACCACTTGAAGGCGGGGTAGGACACTAGGTTACTGGCCTGGCCGGTTCCACACATCGTCACATACGTTCAGCGTGTGGGTCTCCTTCCAGTTAGATACCAGCAACCCTTTTGCAGGCCATATATATATATATATATATATATATATATATATATATATCTCTCTCTCTCTCATATATATATATAATATTATTAATTTCGAAAACTTTTCGCGACATACAGAAAATCGACTTGCGGTCCACCAGTGAGTAGTGATTTTAAAAATCACCATCCTGGTGTATACTTTTGATGGTGATTCACTATAAGATGAAAGTATCTGTAAAAAGAACGTAAACACATTGTTATTATTTAAAGAGTTGATAGTTTGTGTTATAACTTGATATTATAACTAGATGTCATCTAATAGCATAATACAATATTATTAATATCATAATACAATATTATTAATATCATAACACAATATAATCTGATACCTTAATATAATATAATCTGACGTCATAATATAATTTCATCTGATAACATTATTTAATGTCACCTGATGTTATCTGATAGCATAATTTAATGTCATCTGACAGCCTAATTCAATGTCATCTGATATCATAATTTAATGCCACCTTATATCATCTAATAACATTATTTGATGACATTTAACATGAAAATTATTGTTCATTTATATAAAAACAATTTCAGAATCAATAAATAGTCTTTTTGATATACTTCGATGTTTTTAGGGTTATTGTTGAACTTACCAATACTGCATTTATACTTGCAACCCATCAATCATTTTAGTGCCTATTGCGAAATATTCTTTCTTGAACTTTCTTCTTTAATAATTTCTGGTCATTACATGAGTAGCTATGAGACATTTCAATTTTTTCTATAGTTTATCTAAAATAAAATTAAAATTTCGTGAAAATAACGCTCGTGGTTGAAGACTGACGTCAATAATGCTTTGAAAATGAGTAAATTGCTTTGGAATACTTTTAAAATACGTTGTTTATGTTTCGGGTGGCAGTTAATTCACTTCTGGTGTGGCAATGATGTAGAATAAGAGGCTTCAAGATGAGCAGTCGTCATTCCTCTTCTTCAGTGGAATTCAGCGACATGTGCCGCAGAAGGTTGGAGAACAACCAGCGGCTGAAGAAAATCCTGCAACCTCCAGGAGGGACGAGCAGCGGTATTTTCAATAATTCACCTTTGTCAAGCGCAAAAAGCAGAGGAGAAGGATACAATCGCCCATTAGACCACAACCCATCAGTCTCGTTTAGAGATATGAATAAATCACTTCCTCAGCGAAACAACGTGGCACCAAGGATCCGTGTAACGTCTCCAATTGAACCCCAAATTTCGAAAAATCCACCCAAGAAGATATCACCGCCAGTTAGTGCCCAATCTGAGCACCACTCCCAGTACCAGGTGAAGACACTGGCATGGTTGGAGGCAAACCAGATGCTTGGGAAGCAGTCGCGATCTCAAAGAGGTAGAAATCCAATTACAGGTGAAAATTGCACATCTTATGACTTCATAAGATGGAGAAAAGCTCCAAGATACCTCTGTGAGTCTGTACTTGAAGGGCGATTTCCCAGAAGCAACAGCGACTTAGGAATCCCCAAGGTTCATGTTGATAGTCAACAGCCGTCTTACAATAAAAAGGGCTAGAAATGTAATTTTGTTGATGAAAAGTCACTTTTGATCCAATTTTGCTTTGATCACAAATGACGAAGATGGGGTATACTATTTCAACCCTCTTTTGATCAAGATAATTTATGTAGATAAGATTGCAACGAATATTATTAATGTTTTTAATGTTAGTCAGTTTATATATATTTTACCAACTTTTTTCAACAACAACAATTTTTTCTACTGAAACGTGTCATATTTTTCTATTAAAAAAGTTTATATTAAACAGATCTTCCTCAATATTAAGTGAAGAAATATTTACCAAGTATCAGTTTGTTGTTATTATAAACTCACATGGAACACGAAAACGTCAGTACAGTGTCGCGCAAACTAAAAATATATATAAGACCTTCACAAACACTATCATGAATACAAGATGAGAGCAATGTCTGCAAACCTCAGGTAGATAAGAAGTACATCAAATTATATTAGCTCAGACGCCGGTGCCACTGCATAACACGTTACCTACTGAATTTTTTCCAGTGTTGCCAAAAAACAACTAGCAACAAGCAATGTGACCAGTCGCCATGTTGTTTATGGCATTTTTTGTCATTTTCGTGACTCAGCGAAGGGGTTGTGGGGAGAGACCCTTGCTCCCCTCCCCGCTTCGGATTGCACCTTTGTTTCCCGTTCAGATAACCTTCTAGTCTCCTTGAATCAGTATAATGTTGAATCACTAAAAACCTGCAAAGTCGGGAAAGCAAAAAGTGAGTACTCACCTAGTTCGTTGGGCGGATGCTTGCGGAGGGAAAATAGTCTTAATCGCATACATAATCCATAAAAAAAATGTCAGACACTCAGACATTTTCGCTGCAACGAACACAGCGAATGTGAAGCACAAAGAAATTGGCGTATCACGCTAATTCTCACTGCATCATACAAATGTACATGACGACAGAGTGTGTGACGTCGCAAGCCGATCTACTGAAATTTAAAACGATTTCCAGGGGACAGAGAGAGAGAAGTAGGTAACGTGTCATGCAGTAGCGTCAAGAAACCAAATTGAACTTACATCAACCTAAACATCAAATGATATCCAAACACCAAGTTGAAATTACGTTAATCCAAACCTAAAATTCCCCAGCCACATCAACCCAGACACCGAAAATTTAATTTAAAAACAAATTAAAAACCCTTTACTACAACTGGCAAAAAGAAAATTATTTCAATCTTCAGTAACTTCCAGAAACAAGAGAAAGCCAATCCTTATATGTCTAAGTTGAATCCACTTCAACTGCGCTTAAGTTGATTTAATTTCCGTATACTGTTGAATGTAGACGTTGTTTTATATATTTTATCCCAATTTATTACACAGAAATCTAACTAAAATCCTGTCCACGATGCCATTCATCGAGGAAGAATAGATTCAACCTGTAGAAACACACTTCATCTGCTCGGTTAATACAAATGATATAATTGGGATGTAGCTATCAACCACGCTCGCTTAAAGCGCTTTCAGACCACCAACACGATTAAACAATAAATGCATTTTTAGAACCAATCATTCATTTAATCATACCATCAATCATTTAATTTTAGAATCATTCATTCTATGAATAATCGAACATGAATTGTGTTAAATGAATCTCTAAATATACGCGCATGAGCATGGGAAATTCTAGTTCTTGAGGTTAATAATGATCAGCAATTATTATGTTTTATCCTGAAAAATAAATACAAAACTGAGGACGTTGGGTTTGTGTGAATCTAGATTCTATGGCGCAAGACAGGCCTGTGAGCAAACCGGGGCCAGCAGCCTCTAGGCACACAGGAAATTTTCCAATAGGGCTACAAGGCCTAGGTATAAGAGCGCCATGGGTAAAATTCTTCCTCTTCCACCCAATTCTCCCCCATAAAATTTAAAATACGGACTTTGATACATGTTAATATTACAGTATTCGTAATTGTAATAAATTAAAAGAAAATCAGAGGAGTGTCAAATTTATTTGGATTTATTGCGATATAATGTTTAAATTCACTATCGCTTCTAGCAATTATTTTATACTCTCGAGTCCCCGGGTACCCCATATGCCCTTTGCATTGCCCTAGTTGCCCCTCCATCCTGGCTACAAGCCTGGCGCAAGGACAACTAAAATCCTATTGCTCCAGGATCGACCATTCTCCTAGGAATCTGAACCTCGTTTACCCATGAAATCAAATTCCTCGTTACCCCAGAAATCAAATTCCGGATCGGGGATAAGTAGAAGAGAAATCCGGTAAAATCTGCATAATTCGGTGGAATCAAGCCCGGATAATTTCCATGGTAGTCAAACGCCTTACCGCTAAACCACCGGAGATTGAATAAAAAATTGGATTCGTAACAACACATAATGTCGATTTTCAAATAATAATTTTGCCAGTTAAACTATTTTTGTTGGCGCATGAGAAATATTGGGAACGTCGGGTTACAAACGACGGCAAGAGGAACCAAACTATCCCCGATTAACAAAAGATTATTGAAAATTTCAATTCATCGATTCACAACGAAAATTCCCAAAACATGAGGATATCATGATATCCTCATGATGATCCCAATCCTGATGAGGATCCTAAAATGTAGAGTTCGTAATTCCGGGATCAGAATTAATGTTTTTCGAACAGATCGATAAAAACCAGTGGCGGCTCGTAACTTCAAGAACGGGTGAAGCGGCGAGCCCCTCCTCCACCCCCCAAAGAAACCTGAAAAGAAGAAAACATATATATATATTTAAAAATATGGATGTATTTAAATAATTCAATTATTTACACATAATAGACCTTTCAATGAAAAAATTGCGCATGCACTAGTAATTGTATGAAATTTAAATATTATCAAAACATATAAAATTATTCATTATATACATAAAATTGTTAAAATACGTCAACAATAAAAACGTTTTAATTTAAATTTCAATAATCTGCCATGTATAATATTCCAAATACTCACAATATGTATATACCGGACCTGATATGGTACTACATGTTGTACAGACAGAGATAATATGTGGAGACAACAAGCAAAATAAAAATATGCAATATATGCTTACCCAGTCTTTATTTTTTGAATATACAGTGAATGCCATAAGTATTCGTACACCTGCAGTGTGTTCTATTTAAGAAGCTGCTGTATAATAACTATTAGATGTACGTAGAGACAGGACAAACGCCATCATGATTGCCATGAAAATATAATTTATTTTCAACTAAAAAACTTAAAACTATGTATATAATACTGCAAATTACAATAAATTAGCATCAAAATTATTCACAGTTCACGTGTCAAAAGCATTCGTACATGCAAAAGTCTGTCCTAAAATGATAGAACTGCAATGTTGTTTGTGCACCCGAAGCAATCTGCGGGAAATGCACCGATTTCATTTAAAAGCCAATGAACAATAAACCCGTTTACTATCATTTCTGCAGAAAGTATGCGAAAATGAGTCGTAGAAATAAAGAAACAAGTGTGGCGGAATGAAAGCTTGTAATGAGGCTCCATAACCAGTGTAAATCTTTACGAGAGATTGCATAGCTCGTCGGCAGACCTCGTTCTATAGTCCAGTCCATAATTGACCGTCATTGTCAAAGAAATACGATTCAAAATATGCCGCGAAGTGGAAATCCACAAAAACTGACTGAAAAGCACAAACGTTTAATTGTTAGATTAATTAAGAAAAATCCAAAATTAAGTGCTCCAAAGATAAGAAAAGAGCTGCTGAATAAAGGTGTGTCACTGTCAGAAAGCACGGTGCGCCGCGTTTTCAAAAATGCAGGGTACAATGGACGTGTAGCTCGTAAAAAGTTTTTCGTGCGAAAGGTAAACAGAAAGAAGCTTTTGCAATTCGCAAAAAAACATGTTGATAAAGGTCCTGACTTTTGGAATAGAGTTACATTCTCGGATGAGAGCAAATTTAATATATTTGGATCAGATGGCAGGCAAATGGTATGGCGTAAAAATAACACCGAGTTTCAACCGGCGAACTTGTGTCCAACAATCAAACACGGAGGTGGAGGTGTGCAAGTTTGGGGCTGTATGAGTGCAGAGGGAGTGGGAAAATTGCACATTATCGACGGAATCATGGACCACAGAATGTATATTAACATTCTGAAGGAAAATTTGGGTCCTAGTGCTGCTCAAATGGGGCTTCAAAATAACTTTATCTTTCAGCAAGATAACGACCCGAAACATACTGCGTATAATACAAAGCTGTGGCTCCTTTACAATACTCCAAAACAGCTAAATACCCCTCCACAATCACCTGACATTAACGCTATAGAACATCTATGGAGCATTCTGGACTCGCGGATGAGAAAACGACGCATATCAAATAAAAATGATATAAAAATTGCCCTTCTCGAGGAATGGGCATCCATTTCAACGGATGTCACCAAAAACTTAGTGGATTCGTTGCCAAAACGCATGAAAGCTGTGATTAAAGCCAAAGGGAACCCAACGAAATATTAAGAATGAATTATTATTTTATTAATGAATTTTCTGACCAAAAAACAATTAGTGTACGAATATTTTTGACACATGAGCTATGCGTAAGTTTGTTCATTTTTTATTGTTATTTGCAGTGCATGTGTATTTTTTTCTTTTTTATGAAGTAAATACAAAAATTTATATTAATTGTGGTGACATTTGTCCCATATCTCTACATCTAATAATTATTATACAGCAGTTTCTTAAATAGAACACACTGCAGGTGTACGAATACTTATGGCATTCACTGTAAGTTCGATTCTTCTATCTTTTAGACTTGCAAAATTTTCAATGATGTCGTCAAAAAATGGTTGAGTTTCTATTAACTCATTTAGTAGTTCCTTTTCAATTGAAATTTTTAACAAGTTTCTATGTCTGTCTTCAAACATCGTATTACGTAGACTGATTTTGATTCTGTTTAAGCAAGAAAAATTCCGTTCTACGGAAACACTAGTGGACGGAATAGTCACTATTAAGCAAAAAAGTTTATAAGCTTCTTTAAAAATGTATCTGTTTTCTGTTAAAATTTCCATGAATGTTTGTAATTTCATATCTCTATACTGCTTATCCAGATATATGTGTTTTAATTCATTTTTCAATCTTTGGAAGTCAGTAAATATATTGGGGTAGTACACATTTAAATTATTTATTGTTTTTGTAAGAAATTTATTGGAATACTCTACAAATTTTGAAGTATCCATTAAGCTATAAAGGGAAGCACTCACTTTCCATTACAAACAACTGCGCCAAGAATATGTTCTCATGTACAATACCCTATCTGCAATAGCTCTCATCCTTTTGTACAACCTAAAAATCTCTAGAATAGTCCAAGATTTTATGGCGTAAGTAAAGAACAGACGCATAAAGACTGCCCTGGTTTTGATCACCGCGCCTGGACATGCCGTCTCGTTGGAGTTGCGTCAGTGCAATAGAAGTCTGCTAATTGGAATCTTCAAAGGACCGGACGTACAAAGATACCCTTAAAATCGCCTTACATCACTATACGAGAAAACTCGTAAATGTCAGCAGAAATTCTTGCCTTTCTTCGGAAGCGACCGCCGCAGGGGAAAACCTGGACCTCCATGCCGACCAAACGGCAAGACATGCATGCGATTCTGACTGGTCAAGCCAATAACCAATCACAGGTCGAAGACGCCATCTCAGAACTTCGAAAGATGTCAAAGTTAAATCAGTTTTGAGTAAAAAGTTTAACGAGATGAGTTAAGAATATTAAGTCTTAAGCGAGAGACGATGGGAACTACTCTTCACGATGGTTGCCTAAGAGCAACCGCTAAGAAAGATGCAAAGTTTGAACCCGAATCAATAAACTAGTGAAATAGGACCCATAGTCAGTGTTATACGAGATGATTGCCAACATGTGGATAGTCAAAGCCAAATCCCGTGATGTCAAAGGCATCTACAAGCAGCTGCTTGGTAAGAAATAAAATATACTTCTCATTCAGGCCCTTTCTAAAATCACATTCCTTAAGAACGATTAGAATATAGAAAATAGCTTATAACCATTCTAAGTATTGAATTTGCATGCCAGTATTTCGTTTGAATATTGTATTTATTTAATATTATGTTCCGCTATGTGTTAAAATTGAGTATAGTATATGTGTTGAAAAGATAGCCTGAGCCGAATACTTGCAGTTAAAAATGATAAATTTGTAAAAATATTTGAGGGCTATGGAGATCATTTTCACGACGAAGGCTCAATTATGTGCAAGCTCGATATTAATGATGTTTCACTACAGACAAGCTCATATTATACTTGAATGTACTTATAGGCAATTCACTAAAATGTTAATCAAGACTTCACTTACGTAGTTTGTAGAGTATCTTGTTAAGTTTGTCTCAGTAATAAATATTTGTAGTTATTAATTAACTAACTTGCAGTTATTTTTCAACTTGTGTTTACTCTTAATTGGTTATGTCAGAAATTAAGATAGTTAGAACTTCGCATTCTTTGCTAGCCATTAGTGATCACCTGGCACTCCCCTTGGCCAGATAGCCGTTTTTTCAAGTAAGCTTCGTTATTCGGGGATTCACGCCCCCCATTCAAAAGGGGACGTAGAGGTCATTTAACAGACCCTAAGCTTACAGTACGGTTTGCTTCAATTTTTTTAAGCCCTGTATATATGTTACCGGCAAAGTTTGAAATCCGGCATTGTATATAATTCCTAAAACTAGCCGGCAATGTATGAAAAGATTCATATTTAACAAATTTCCTAGGCATTCTATAGAATGCCAAATGAGAAACCGGCAAAGTATTAAATACATCTCCGATTCATTTCGAATATCACGTGGCAAGGCACGTGACTTTTAACGCGCGCCTCAGGCTCAGAATTTGTCAGTTGCACTTTGAGGTTTGTTCGGGAGTGTCAAAATACGCAATTTTACTTAAATTTGTTCAACAAAAAATTAGTTTTTTACTGTGCTGCATGAAAATGGAGGAGCAAGCTGTAGTGTTGGAGAAGGAGGCATGGTCTATAGACATGAAACAACGATTCGACGATGAACTATCCAAAATTCGAGTTAATGCTGCAAAAAATAGTTTGTTCCTAACCGAAACTACTTACCAGAAGTTAATAAATGATGTAAAAAAAAAGCCAAACAAATTGACTACTAAGAAGAAACCCAGGGACTATTGGTTGCTGAATCGCTATGATGTGATGATTGTGGAAAACAAAAGTAAACTCATTTATCCTGTTAAAGAAGACGTCAGTACAATACAGTATTACGTCACGGACACTGAGTTATTTCACGTACTTCATGAAACTCATTTGGCTATTGGACACGGAGGATGGGATAGAATGTTGAAAGAACTTTCAACCAAATACAAAAACGTTACACGTCATGATATTGAACTGTACATCCACCTTCGTTAGCCCTGCCATAAAAAACAAAAAGGTATTAAAAAGGGCACCACTGCTGTTAAACCTATGATTTTTTTTTTGAATTTAATTCCCGTTGAAAGGTAGATTTTATTGATTTTCAGTCTCAGCCAGATAGAGAATACAAATTTATTATGGTGTACCAAGATCATCTCACAAAATTTGTGATTCTCAAGTCTCTAACGTCAAAAAGAGCTGAAGAAGTAGCCTACAACCTAGTGGACATATTCTCGTTGCTTGGAGCGCCATCTATATTACAGTCTGACAATGGTAGGGAATTTGCCAATAATGTGGTGACCAGCTTGAAGGAGTTTTGGCCAGCACTGAAGATCGTCCATGGGAAGCCTCGCCATTCACAAAGCCAGGGTAGTGTCGAAAGAGCTAATCAAGATATCGAAAATATGCTCTGTACTTGGATGCAGGACAACAAATCTGACCGCTGGAGTGAAGGACTGCGTTTCGTTCAATTTATGAAAAATAGAGCTTATCATTCTGGGATCAAAAGAACACCATACGAAGCTCTTTTTGGCTGCAAACCTAAAGTAGGGCTTACAACGTCTTTTCTACCCGAAGATGTTTTAAAAGACATAAATACAGAGGAGCAGCTAGAAAAAGTAATAGAAAGCGTCCAAACAATGGAAAAAGGTGAAACTAATCAAATTATGCAAGAAAAAGAGCCTGTTTCAAAAAACATGGATGAGATTATAGTCGATAGTGGATTAAACCAACATGATGAAGAGATGCTTACCGAAGAGATTTCCGTTTTTGATACCTGTTGTGTGTGTTTAAAGGAAACGAGTGATGCACTTGCATGCAAAAAGTGTCGTCAAAAAATTCATACCTTCTGTGGCCATGCTAGTAAAGATGATGAAATGGATATTTTGTGCACCCTTTGTTTCAAAACTGAAAATGCTATTGAAGGTAAAATAAATTCTAAAATCAATCGGAAAATACAAGCCAAAAAAATGAAAATGAATTCGGAAAAAAATTTCCCACTGCTTCTTTGGGAACTACTGTGCGAATTCCTATTCCTGACGTCGACAAGGGGCGAGGTGATTCGCGCAATATATTGGCAGTAGTTGTAATGAGTGTGACAGAGGATGGTTTCTACCGACTTGGAACTTCTGAAGGAATTTTAAAACAAGTATATGCGAGATCACAATTCACTTTATGCCCTAAGAACTTGCTTAGAATTGAAGATATTCCTGACCACGAAATTCCTCTCCGGTCAGTTACAATTTCTCAGTCCAGTGGAAGCGGCCAAAGATTCGTCAAATGTATGTGTAAAACAAAGTGCCAAAATATGAAATGTCTTTGCATGAAAAATGTAATGAAATGTAATTCAAAATGGCATTCAAGCCTACCGTGTTGCAACAAGTAGGTTAATTTTAATTTCTTATTTTTTATATGAAAATTTTGTTTCCCTTAATAAGAAAGGCATAAATTTTGTTTTGTACAACTTTCATTTTTTTTTTACGTATTTTGAATAAATTTTTTTAATAGCACTCTCATTATTTTTTCAGAATAACATTTGTATTTTTGAGGAATGCACGTCATTTATATAATAGCCTTATCAGGACCTTTTTTCATACTTTGCCTAAATAGCATTTGTCATTCTATAGAATGCCTAGGGAAAGTATGTAATAATTCTCATATTTCATACTTTGCCTAAAAACGTCCGGCATTCTATAGAATGTCGGCGTTTCATACTTTGCCGGTAACATATATAAATAAATAACAAATATGTATAAATATATTACATAAATTTAATAAATTTAGTGGCAACAGTTCGTGACGAAAGGCTCAAAACAAAAGGTTACGTATTTGATGTTTCTTGTGAAATAATACAGCTAGTTACAACTGAAATCCGAGAGAGAGAGAGAGAAAGAGCTAAATTAAAATATTTCTATAAAAGTAAACAACGCTGATTAACGCAAAGAATGACATATGGCGATTAGTTTTTGCATAATAATAGAGTATGGTTCACGTTTTTGTCATAATTATTACGCTTACACTTATTTTTCGTCCTTTGGAAAAGAAATGGCGTTAAATTCGAAGTAAGTAATTACAAATTACTGAATTACTTTGAGTAAAAACATACTTTCCTTTGTAAATTATAAGTTTAATTTTTTTTTAAAAAAAATAGGCTATGTTTCTTTTATTCTTTAGCTGCCAGACGTAGGTGAGAGTGTGAATACAAAAATAAAAGGTCAGAATTTAGAGTGGAGATTAAAGGTAGTTAGCTTGTTTGAGAAGAAAAAGCGAGATCAGAAGGAGGGGCTGTTAGTTCAGTTATATGTTAGAAGGAAATTATTTTTATTAAAAATATGTACAGAGTGATTCCAAATACATGTACAGAGTGATTCAAAATATATGTACAGAGTGATTCAAAATATATGCACCCGCAATTACCTTTATTCACTGTCAGTCATATAAAATTCTAAGGAAATAAATTTTAAAAGTATGTAAATGTGCTATTTATTTTACCGGGGCATTATATATATAAAAATACAGAAATTAAATTTTTATACGGGCCTTCTATTAAAAATTTTACAATTAGAGAAATATTGCTTTATATCTAGTTAGTAAAATTAAGGGGAAAAATCATAATTCCAAGGTAAATATTTACGGAGTTATTAAAAGTTAAATTTCAACACTTATATACTTTTAACGCTGTATTGGCGACTTTTTTGGTGGAGTGATGGGAACCTTCGGGAACTATTTTTGAAGGAGAAAAAAAACGAGGCGCGCGTGAACTTGTTTCAAACGACGCATACAAACTCAGAATTTAATCAAAATGATATATAATTTCTTTAATTTGTGAATCGTCCATATTTATTTTATATGGTGCTCAAATGCAGAATTTGGCTCTAATGCGGATTTCGTAACTTTTTGCTTGCCACATTTTCGGACTCAAGAGAATGTGGGGCCATTATCTGATTGATGTTTTGAGTAATCGGGGGGAAGGCACCCCCCCAAGGCATGTACTGATTCAGGAAAAATACTGGGTCACCAAATCGTCTAGAAGAAAAACATTCTATAATGGCAGGCGGTCGTTACGAGCGTGCATTTACACATAAACAACACTGCTTTTTGACGTTTTTGCAGGACACAGTTCAAAAGACAGGGGTCCGAAATGATGAAAAGGCGATTTTTAAATAGCTTTCGCCTACAGGATTAATAACAAAACTGTCATTACCTGTTTCCAGATAGCAAAAATCGTCCTTGGGGCATCCTGGGGAAGTTCTGGATATCCTAAGGAAGTTCTGGACATCCTGAGAAAGTTCTGGACATCCTAAGGACGTCTCTAGGACTCCTAAGGAAGTTCTGGACATCCTGAGAAAGTTCTGGACATCCTAAGGACGTCTCTAGGACGATCTTTGCTATCTGGGTAACGTTATTGCTTCCAACAGTCTTGCGTCGTTACTCCACTATTTTTTAACCTTACAGATAATTTTTAAACGATCATTTCAAATGATCTGTAAAGTTGAAAAGTAATAAAGGACGAAACGAAGGAGGACCTTTAAAAGCAATAACGTTACAGGTAATGATATTATTTTCAATCGTGTAAGGACCACTTTATGTCTTTTTAATTCACTAATTGGTTAAATTTTACAACACGGTACCGGTTTCTCGCCAACGACTTCCGTTCTGTGACGTCATGGTGGATTAGGCCAAAGTTTTTTTGTTTTTTTTTAATTTTATGAGAAAAAAAATAATACTTTATTCTAATGGATCTTGCTTGTTGTATGAAATAAAGAAACTTGTCGTCTTCTTTTTTGACTTTGCCATTACCCCATGTTAATATGGGGTTGGTGTTATGCTCTTTTAATCTTCCTTTCCACAATCTTCTATCCAAAAATAAGAAAACTCGTCTGTATAGGGTAAAAAGGCTGCAAATGGCAACCCTGTCAGTTATTAACGAGAGTTGCCAGAAAACGACGAAAACTAGCCAAATCACTTTATTGGTAACGTGTTTTAATATTTTACCCACTAATAATTCAGTTATTAATAAGATGAAATACATGTTTATTGTTATTTTTTTAGAGTATTTTTAAGAACACCAGGAGAAACTTTGAAGGATGATTTCTCAAATATTAAAGGCGTCGTGAAAGATTTTCACAAGATACACTTCGATCCCTACGATTTGAACAAAGTCGAGTTTAATCCGTTCCTGTGTGCATCCAAAGTCATAGAAAAGTCCAGCTTGTTGTTACTCATACAAAAGGAAATGAACTTCCACGAGGAGATACGGGAATTGAAGATATCCAAAAGGATCCTCGTCCACGAGAATTATGAAAAGTTCCTTAGATTGTCCAAAACCCTGACGACAGTGGCACAGACATTTCAAGAACTTGAAATGCATGTTGCGCAGCTTCCTTCAAAGCTGATAGATCTCGAGTCCATGAGCGATGCCTCTATAAATCGTCTAAGAAGTAACAGAGAAAAGGTACGGAAGTGTTTGTTGATAAGAATAAGATGGAAGGTATTATTTCGAAACTGTTTCGGTTTAGTTTTATTTATTTATTTCCCAATTGATTAAAAAATAACTCTAAAAATGCAATACAATAACTCCAAAAATGCAATACAATAACTCCAAAAATGAGTAAAGACACTATGACAAAAATTCAAATTCGCAATTTACAACCATTAATTTAACACAAATTTTTATACATATTTAATGTCAAACGCGGGTACCATCGTTGAAGATAGCATTTATGCTACCTGATAAGTCCATGCGAGAAATTGGCATCATTAAGATTATTACTTTGAATTCTGTGATAATAAATAACATGTTAGGCGTTTGATTACAAACAAATTAAAAAATGTTGTATAAAGCAAATTAACTTTAAAAACGTTTTATTTTGTCATAAAATTTCTTACTAATTTTTTCCCCAACTGGCAAAAGTGACAGTCTGGGGATGCTTTGTTAAACTGTCACATCAAGAGTAGCAGTGACGGCGTAATATGACTGCGTCACCTTGCCAGCGATCATAATATGACATAAACAAATATACGTATTATTACAATTTATAATCTACGTGTTTTCCGCCCGAGATATTTCTACTGTCTTTTTTTATAATGCATAAAAATAATTATTTTTCGTCGTAAGTGTTCCTTCATACAAGTTTTATATACAAAGTTTACTTGCATACAAATTCTATGTAAGAAGTTTACCTTCATACAAATTTTATGTGCGAAGTTGTCCCTCTTACAAAATTTACTTAAAGTTGACCTTTACACAAAATTTATATACCAACTTTACCTCCGTGCAAGATTTATGAAGGAAGTTTTATCTCCATATATACAAGTTTTACATGTGAAGTTTACTTTATATAAGTTTTTGTTGTTAAAAACCATTTTTAAATTTATTCTTTTTTAGAAAAGTTGCTTTGCAACTTTCTAAAAATGGCCCAGCAGTGGTGCAGTGGTAATTTAATAAAATATAATATTTTTTAAAAAGTTGCAAAGCAAAGGCTTTACCGGTTAGGAAGTTGTAAAGCTTTTGCTTTGCAACTTCCTAAAAATGTCCCTACTGTGGTGCAGCGATAATTTAATAAAATTTAATGGTTTTTTAGAAAGTTGCAAAGCTTTTACTTTTCAACTTCCTAAGAATGGCCCTGTGGTTACGCAGTGGTAATGCATTTGCTTAGCATTTCGTTAACCTGGGCTCGACTCCCAACAGTGTTAAAGAACGCTTACGGAGACTAAATGCTTACCAGAGGGTTGGTTCCCTAGATCTAAAGAGGTTTGGATGCTGCAAAAAAATACATGTCCCGGCGGAGCATAACCGTTGTTGTCCTTGCCTTGTAAACCACAAGCAAATAACTTTCTAAATAGGACACTTTACTTGCTTTTTAGGTTGCCAGAAAACTTAAAAATTATCAAGCTGCGATGAAACTGCAGCCAATATTAAATTTGGTGCCGATTTTGATAAACTTGAAAAACGGAGAGCAGTATGAAGAGGCAGTAACCTTGTATAGAAAAGCACAGTACTTTTTAAGAAAATTCGGCGATGAATCTATTTTTGGCGCCATCCGAGGAAAGGCTGAAGCCATTATAAGCCAAATAAAGAATGAATTAGAAAGTAGATTTACGAGATCTTGTTCAAATAAAGATGACGTAATCAAATATTTTGAAATTCTCAGACGCTTGGAGTATTCATCAGGACATCTGCAAAAGCTCTTTTTTACTCACCAAAAGCAGGAGTTTGGGTTGAAATTGGCAAACTTATTGGCGGAGGTCGAATCCCGAAATCGCCAAACGATTAATTTACAGAACTTTTTGGAATACTGTCTCGAATATCAAGATGGCGTTATTTCACTGGTCAGGATCTATGTTTCCGCGTTGCCAGATCATTTTGAAAAAATCGAAAATTGTGGAGAGGAGGCGATCAAATGCATGAAAACGTCTGCTTTTAATTTTTTCGACGAATTGTTGAAACATGTATTAAAAAAGGCATCTTTTCCGGAAAAGGATTTGGATGACGAGGACCTAGTTCTTGCTTTGGATAATCTGTTCAAGAAAACTTATCAATTGGGCAAGTTAACATCCGATGCCAGATTTGAAAAGGCCATGTGGGACGTGATCAATCAAGTTTGCCGAAATCGATGCCAAAATCATTTGGCGATGCTGAGGCATAAATTCGCAAACGTCTTGGAAAAGGTCGCCAACAATATGTCAAGGTCTGGACACCAAACCGGACATCTTCCCAATACCACACTTTTCCAGTTTGTCCAGGACTTGGAAAATGTGATTGAGCAGAGCATGAAATCTTTTATCCTAAGTATAAATTGCTTCTTACATCCAGATATCATGCTGTCTCACAACCTGCAATTCCAACAGAAATTTATAGACGTGTATGTCTTCGAGGACGTAATTACGTCTTTCTTAAGATACGTACGTGATCTTGCCTTTTGCGATTCGACACTAGCAGATAAAACAGCGCTAATATTTTCCAGAGTGTTTTACGACCTTGCGGACATGCCTCCCACCATATTAGATTTGGATTTTGATACGGTTCATTTCACAGATTCCAAATTAGTTAAAATTAAGGCTCTGTCACGAGCAACTGCTAAACGTCTGCTCACGCGGTTTGCCAGACAGAAAAGCGAGCAGATTTCTTTACCAATTCGAAAGAGTTTTGATGATAAGTACTGGCATTGCTCATCAGCACCACAGAGAGTGAGAGCCGTCATCAAGAGATTCGTGGAAGAAATCCGGCTGTTGAAGATTCTTGTAAGCGGAATCTATGGACCTTCATGGAATGCTGAACCTCAAGAAGGTGATGTGGTTTTTCTTGCATATTCCCCCAAGACCAGTGATGAAAGACGTTCGAAGAATGGCTCTTTATTAACCAAGATGGACAATTTATTTCTGGAACGGGAAACAGCTTTTCCTGAACCCGAGTTCACGAGATCGTCCATCATGGACATTATTACCAAGCTGTGCTACAAGGCCTTGAGCGAATGCGTTCGCTTAAAAACTTTGAACGAGTATGATCTTCAGCAGATGCAAGTGGATCTTCATTATCTGGCATCTCAGTGGCGTTACGTTTTAGATGAAGGTGAGTTCGTTGTCGAGTTATGTGAAGACATATTAGATGACTGTATTTGGCGATGTAGTCGACCAAGTTTCTTAAACGCGAGTGCAATTGCCCACATATGTAATATGCCACATAAAGAATATTGAAAGAGAATATTTGGAATGAAAAGTTGGTTTAAAAAAGTTAGAAATGAACACTCTCAAAGTCAGGTGCAATCATCAAACATTACTCAAACCTATAATTTTGTTGTCCTCAAACTCAAGTCTAAGGAAGTTCTGACAAAGGTAAATGAATTGCGATTCTCAAAAGACACGCTAAACTACCGGTTTCATTTAAAGTCGACTGCTGTATTTTTTTATTTTATAAAATTACATTTTATCTTTTTTTGTTTTTTCCTACTCACCCATCTAAATAATCCATCAACATTAATGAAAATATTTTGGTTCTATATATATATATAATAAATTCAATTCTTATAATGGTATTCGATCATCCGTGGCCTGATTAAGTGGGGTCAACTGTATGACATTATGGAATTGTACACCATATCACATTATTGAATTGTGCACCATGTCACATTATGGAATTGTGCACCATATCACATTATGGAATTGTGCACCATATCACATTATGGAATTGTGTACCATAGTACATTACTGAAATGCGCACTATATCACATAGAATTGTATGTTATGTTATGGTATTTTATTATTATATTATGTATTATTTATATAAGTTAGTGTCTATCACATTATTCATAATTACAATTCAATTCGTAATTAACCACTTTGCGCAAGACTCCATTGATAAAGTGATTACTATAGAGGCAGGAATATCATTCTCTGCAAAATGAATGGACTAGGACAACTGGAACGATCTGCCCGTTCTATTAGCACCTTAGCGCTGGCTCGTCTTCACCGCGAAACCTGCCATTTTGGCAAATTCGGAGTTCGAAAAATACAGGGTACAGTCCAGGTTCCCATTTTCAATCACCATGGGTCCCCTAATGATTCTAGAAGCAGGCCCCGGGAGAAGAGGGGGATTGGCAAAACCGCTATAAGAGCGCTGAGTATACTATTTTTCTCAGCAATGTGATACTTTTCCCATCCTCAAGATAAATGGCCATCCGATGTCCTAAAAAAATCGACGTTTTGTTTCACTAAATTCGATAATATCTGTACTTGTTAATGCCGAAAAGAATGAGAGGTTAGATGGCATTACTTCTACGGAAGAAGTCAAAAATAGTAATGACTGCCATAAGATGGGACATTAATAGTTATAATAAGTTATAGTGTGATTTTTTTTTCTGGGGATAATAATGCTCGCAATAATCCAATTTTGTCGATTGTGATACTCCTGGAAGATTAGTGGAAATTTATGGAAAACTGGTTCAGATTGAAATGCTTGTAATAACTGAGATGGTATAGCCTGGCATTTGTGGTCCCTGCTCCATAAGAAAATTCAATTAACTATTGAGGAGCAATCAAAGTTTGTTGTTTTGTGAGTAAGAAATATTAAATAATCTGGAAATGTTAACCAAGCAAGTGGAACTGTGTTTTCAGGAGAGGGAGGGACATAGAACCCAAGAGATGAGGAAAGAAAGAAGGGGTAGAATCTCCATTTGGGGATCAGAGCTCTTAACGAGATATGGTAGAAATATCCAAGTTTGGTTCTGATGAACAAGACCCAGTGTGGAGTATCGCCTCTAATCCCCACCGACATAGTATCACGTTTGAAATTTGTGGAAGGCCAAAAATTGTGGAAAGGGTTTAGCGAAGGACGAAGCGGTGTCCCCCCGAAAGGCCAAACCACCAACTTCCCCAGTGTTGCCGCCTTTATTGAGAGAAAAAGTTCTAGTATGAAGTAGACGACAAATTATATGAACGGTGATTGTTTATTCGAGAGAACGAAGGTGATAACAGAAGAGGAATCCGGGGAGGAAAAATAAAAAATCTCAAAAATAAACCATTGTCTACGAGTTTATTCGATGCAGGACGCTATTGCCCCGTACTGCTCCTCAGGGCAAGCCGTTATGCAGTCCGTACGTGTTTCTGATTGATTGATTGATTGATTGTTTGGCTTTTTTATGGCGCAAGAGCATCTGGGCTATACTGCGCCAGCGTGTTTCTGGTTTTTCGATGTTTGAGATATGTACACATAGACGCAGCGTTTCAGTATGTCGCCAGTTTGAAATAATTTATTCAAGTATGCTATATGTCTCTCCACAACAGCAATTAAACAAATATGTTTTTAAATAAATTAAAAAATTTTAAGAAGTTATAAACGTTAGAAAATCAAGCGTGTTGTTTAGCCATTTTACTTTCGTCTTTCGAGAGCTGAGCAGAAGTTTTCACAGTTAATGCCGAATTATTAGAAATCAAACTGGAATGTGTATTTCTTCACTACCTAGTTGTCATCAACATACATAGCATAAAGTAAATAAGGGGGGTTATGGCCCCACCATGCCCCCTTGCCTACGCCAGCGAGTTATTGTAGTAAACTATATCCTTTCTCAAGCTGAAATATACGTTTCGATATATCCTCCTGTTTTTGCATCGTAATTTCATTTTTGTTTATCGTGCGTACAGAGGCGAATTTACGATTGTGTCGCTTGTAAGTTAACGTACATATATTTTTCCATCTTATCTGACTGAACATAAAAATAATGCCTAACTGAGATTTTGGCGCTTTTGCTGAATTTTTAATTGGACATTCCTGGCGGTTATTAGCATTTCGCCTTTTTGCAAGTATTCACAACTTTTGCGCCTTTTGAGCCCCTTTCTCTCTCGTGATTCTGCCCATGGTAGCTGTATCTCTCTCTCTCTCTCTTTACCAATTCCTATAATTAAGCCTCTGAACATAACATTTAAAGCATAGTTATCTTTAACAATGAATAGAACTTCATAATGTAACAAAATACCACTCACTATATTTGAATAGTGTAATCTAAACATCACTCGCATATAAAGTAAAACTGGTAAATTCAATTAATAAAAAGATCCGTTTTTTATTACAGAAATATTAACATACATCTTAAAACTTTAAGTATCGTAAACAGGGGTATTCTTTGGTAAACTATAGATATTGAGAAATATTACCCCCTGTATTTTACCCCCTCTACAAAATCTTTAACAATCATGTCAAACGAAATTATCACTCGACTCAATCGATAAAATTGTTAACTCATTCAATATGTTTTCTGACATAGTTGATCTCAAATAATTTTTTATTCATTTCAAACAAGAAAGCGACCTTTCGGAAGAAGAACTGCCGTAGTCTTAAAAAATATTAAAGCCATATCTACAGCCGAGGGATGAAGAACGTTCAGATGATGCTCACTGGCTTCAATCATCTCCTTCATGTCCTTTGTTTTCAACTTCATTGGCGGTTGCGGTGTTTTCACAAAAAAAGAGACTGGCATATTCGCCGCCTATTTTTGTTTAAATAGATGGTCCAACGGACAGAGAATCACTTTTCAATAGGTAGAAAATATTTCTGAAAAAATCACTTTCCAATAGGTAGAAAACATTTCTGAGAAAATCACTTTTTAATAGGTAGAAAACATTTCTGAGAAAATCACTTTCCAATAGGTAGAAAACATTTCTAAGAAAATCACTTTCCAATAGGTAGAAAACATTTCTGAGAAAATCACTTTTCAACAGGTAGAAAACATTTCTGAGAAAATCACTTTTCAATAGGTAGAAAACATTTCTAAGAAATTCATAATTCAATAAGCCAGAAAGTTCAGCCGCATCGCCGCACCATCGCAAACGCTTCATTGTCAAAAAAATTTCGTCGTAGGCTTTAGTCTACTTAGCCTTCTGTCACTGGCGTACGCAGAGGGGTGTTGATGGGGGTTGTAACCCGATTGCAATGAAATTTTGTATATTTAACATAGGAATATGTGAGTTGTAGCTCTGAAATCTCCACTGAGGATATCCCACTTATAAACTTTCTGCGTACGCCTATGCCTATTGGTAAATCCACCACTGCAAAATTAACTTTAAAAAAATTCACTAATTAAAGTAAAAGTTTGAGGGTGATTAATTACAGACATTAAGTTCATGAGCCCACGTTTCTCGGCTTAAATTAGAGCTTTTAGGTACATCAGAATTGGAGGGTGGAAAAAAATGTCTCGGGTTGGTTTCAAAGTTGGGGAACAGAGACAAAATTGCAAGGGTATGATTTTGCCTCCTTTCTAAAAAAAACTGGGGACAAGTGCCCTCCCTTGCCACCGCCATATTACGTCTATAATTGTGTGTGTTTTAGATTAGCTTTTTTATATATTGTGCGATATGTATGCGCTTTTTAAATTCGAAAATTACAAGTTAGACTTTTATATACCATATGCATGCCGTAGAACTTTTTTTTATCACTTTCTAAACTAACTAATCTTTGAAGGTTAATTAACTAAAGCATACACTAATGATCATTAATTTATAAATTTGTAGAAAAACACAAAAATAAGCGTTGAATATCGGCCTGTTAACTGAGTATATAGTTCTCAACTAAAATCCAAATTATTCTTACTTCTTAATACAATTTGAAAATAAAAGACATTTTCACTAAATGTCCTGCGTTATTTCTTTGATTTACATTAACTTAAAATGAAATAGTTCCTTTATTTTTTATCCTTAAAAGTATCCGTTAACATCACAAGTCACATTGAAGCTGGTTGTTTGCCTACCGCGTATAAATAAAGGAGTGATGCGGTCCTTAGAAAACGGCACGCTCCGCCTGTACTCCAGGTGTAATATAGTTCAATGAGTCGCATTGGGCGCCAAGCTCAGAGGGGGCAACAAAATGGCCTCACGATTCCGAAATGTAGACAAGGCCAAATCCAATTGGATCATCTAAGCGCTTATTCTTAAATAAGTTTCAAACCAATCAATGTATTATTTAAATCAACAAAATTTTCAATTAAATTAGTATGTAAGAAAACTAAAAAGCCTTTTCCCAACACGATTGCAATGTAACACTGCGAGTAAGGGATTGAGAAAGTAAAAACTACATAGAACTGGATGAACTTACGTGAATGTACAGAGGACATTCCAGATTTCTGAAATTCATAATTTTAATTTTTATGCTAAAACAATTTAATAATTAGCTCATCAGAAAAGTATTTGTGGTTTAGTTACATGTTATTTGTTGCAAGGAAATTTTTATTATTATCGTGGCTTTCTGTCTGTAAAAATATTCAGTATTTTTTGTAAGGAGATTCAGTAGCCTATTAAGGACATCCATAAAAATAAAATAAAACAAAAACTGTGCCTCAAAAGTAATTATTTTTAAAATAATTAATATTTAGTGAAGGGTGGATGCCAAATTCGAGGCCAACACTGAGCACCACATGACCTAAATCCATCTCTGAGGCCCTATTTTCTTGCATGTGTTTGTAAATTTCAAACTCAATCATTAAAGTGAAAGTTTGCAGGATAAATCTCCACGCTTCCAAATAACCATATTGAAACAAAGTAGAACCTGTCTAAAGTGACCACTTTTGGGACTGGACTGCATTTTTCTTCTTTATGTAATTGGTATCTTTATGTAACCGAAATTTTGCACTTGCATTTTTATACACACATTTCACCATGTCAATGTACACATCCTTGACGTCTGTTGATCTTAAAGAGTTGATGACTGCTGACGTTTTAATAGAGTCAAAGGCCTTCTCATAGTCAATAAATGCCACACACAATGGAAGTTCATATTCATGTGTTCTTTCAATTAATTCTCTTAATACTTGAATATGGTCCACTGTACTGAATCCACTTCGAAATCCAGCTTGTTCTCTTGGTTGAGCTGCATCTAATTTTTTCTGCAGGCGATGTGTTAGTACTTTTGTGAAGATTTTATAAATAGCAGGTAACAAGCTAATTGGTCGGTAATTTTTCAAATCCTCTTTATCACCTTTTTTATGCAAAAGAATTACTGTTGCAGAATCCCATTGGTTTGGTATGTTACCGCTGTTAAGACATTTGGTAAAGAATTTTGCAAGTATGTCTTCTACATATTCTCCAGCTTCTTTTAGGATATCTAATGTAATGCCATCATCGCCAGGAGCTCTTCCTTTCTTCATACTTTTTATTGCAAATGCTACTTCTTCTTTTAAGATTTTAGGAGCTATTCCTTCGACTACCTCAGAGTCTTCGTTTAATCCACTGTTTCCTTCATATATATATAATTAGATTATTATTGCTATTAGAATAAAAAGAGGTCCGAATCCCAAAATAAGATACCTAAATATAGCATTGGTAAGACTACACATTAAGGTAATCTAATTATGGGGGTTGTTCGGCGAATATTTTGGACTCCTCTGTCAAGTTTCCTTATGAATAATATTCCAAAATTTCATTATCTGTAATTGATATTGCTTATAGATGTGCAATTTGGTTCACATATTGATACTCACTATGACTTTTTAATAACATTTCTACATGCAACATGATGATTAATAGATGTAAGTGCGCTAATCATAGAAATTAAGCGTAATGGCATATTCGAATTCAGCAAGTCCCAGATCGCCCCCTGCAATATACGAAAATTCAATTAACACCATATCATCACCAGAGGCAAATGTCCGATTTTGTCACCAGTAGGCTGACCTACTTTGCCGCCTAAGCTTATCCAACGTAACTAGGGACATAACAGACATTTTGATGCTTTTTTTCAAATCCTTAATTTGGCGCCCCTGGTGGTCATTTCAAATTCGTATTTTCACACGTATTGGCGAATTTGGCGCCTTTTGAACCTCTCTCAAGGCGACGCCCATAACATCTTTCCCTTTGTCGATGTCTAGTTACACCTTTGAACACAATTCAGATTTAAAAATTTAATTGGCTACAAAAATGTTTAACCAAGCCTCTGCCAACTTATTGGCGGCAAAATTTGAAAAGTTGCGTCGGGTTTAAACCCGACTGGGAATACAGCGCTGTCTTCGGCGGCCACCCTTCCCATTAACCCTTGCACACGTATGTATAGAATATATGGTTTAAACCCAAGTGCCCCCCTTTTTCCCCTATAATTTATTGGTTAGTTAGTGAGTTTTTATGGTGCAACAATCATTCTGCGCCGAATAATGTGATATACTTACATCCAGTTTAAAAAATACAATAGAACCTCTCTAAAGTGACCACTTCTTAGACTGTAGTGCAATAGTCATCATAGATACATGGTCACTATGATGACTATTGCACTACAGTAAAATAGTCATCATAGATACATGGTCACTATACATGACAGACTTTGGTATAAATAATGAGCAAGTCCTTACTAGTTGTTATAAAAAGTGCTTACTTTATTCAAGTGGTCGGGTTATCAAGGTGGTCACTTTAACAGGTTCCACTATACTTTTCTTTAAACATATGTACAAACTCGCCTCATTTCTTGCATTCAAATTGCATACAATATTAATACAATTCTATCCCTCCCGTGTGCGGTCGAACCTCGTTAAGACGAACACGCTTAAGACGAATTACTTTTAATACAAACTATTTTCTGAAGTCCCGTCAGATTGTATAGCATACTATGCTTTCCGGATAAGGCGAATTACTCTTAATGAAAACATATTTTCTGTTCCCCTTGGTGTTCGTCTTAACGAGGTTCGACTGTATTAATTAAAGTAAAATAATGATATTGGAAGAATAGGTAAATAGTATTAGAATGGCGAAGGTAATAAAATATTAAGTATAATAGAATAGTAAGTATAATGAAATAATAAGTAAAAGAACAGTCAGTAAGTTAAATCTGCATTAGAATAGTAAATAATATAATAGCATTATAATAGTAAATAATATGACAGCATTAGAATAGTAAATAGTATATTTTTAGAGTAGTAAATAGTACATTATTAGAATACTAAGTAAGACGATGATATTAAAATTTTAAATAATGTGATAGTATTAGAATAGCAAGTAACTGAATAATATTAGAACAGTAAATATTATGATAATATTATAGAAAAACGAGTAATAAAAATATTAAAATTATAAGTAATAAATGCGCGGTAAGTGATAAAAGAATCAAGTATTAGAATCATAAGTAATAGAAATGGTCAACATTAAAATAGTAAGTAATGGAAAAGTCAGCATTAGAATAGCAAATAATGGAATAATCTATATCAAAACGGTAAATAAAAAATAAAGCGTAAGTAACAGAATATATAATAAGTCTCAATAGAAGATTTATAATTAGCAATCAACGTTAAGATTTTAATGTTGATACTTTTACTCCTAAATCTACTCTGCGTAGCGCTACGTCAAATTATCATGCATGCCTTACAAAGTCTTACATTTATTTTGATCATAAACTTATTTGATCATAAATTTATTTAATCAAATTTTATTTGATCAAAAGTTTTTGTTTATCATAAATTTATTTGATCAAAATTTTTTGTCTTTCATAAATTTAATTGATCAAATTTTTTTGTTTATCATAAATTTATTTGATCAAAATTTTTTTGTTTACAATAAATTTATTTGATCAAAAGTTTATTTTTTATTTATCATAAATTTATTCCATCTCAATACATCCATTTGTCATAAATTTAAAAAAAAAAGAATTTTGTTTTAATTTTTATATTTTTGAATCACGATGAAATTAAAACGTAGCCAGGGAATTAACGAAATCAGCATTATTTTGTCAAATAAAAAATCTAGAAATCGCTAAGGAGGTAAGAAAAAATTGAAAGAAAGAAAAACAAAGTTTAAAACATCGCAAAATTAAGATAAGAAACAGCAGGGAGCGTTTGATATATCAAAAATTTTGCAACAAAAACCATTGACTAATAAGTTACGGCTCTATTTAAAGTATGTTTGGGGTTTGGATCTGATAAAGTCATTTGATGGTATCCACTTCTTCCATTCTTGCCTTTTTACGGCGCACTTACAGCAGTAAAAACGATCATCTGTGCAATACTTTCAAGCTCTTTGGTGATTACCTCGAGCCAGATTAACTTTTATCATGTCGTCTGCTCTGTTATTTAGCAAAAATGTTTCTCAATGTTCGGTTTGCAGATGAATGATAAGGGAGGGAAGAAGGGTGATGCGCACGAGAGGAACTGCAAATCTAGTTTTATCTACGAGTTCCCAACCTACGTTTCGACTCGTTTTAGAGCTCCATATTTGAGCAATATTTCATAACTTAAGTCTTTCGTGATTGGCAACAGTTTATAGCCTTTTAGTGGCGCGCGATTCAAATAAAATAATAATTACAAATTGGTAACGGAAGATCTCTTCTGCTTTGATTTTCTGCCCTCCATTGGCGTAATTGTGGGGAGGGAAGTTTATCCCCCCCTAGACAAATTCAGCCCTCACCAGAAAAGCGAAATTCACATAAATAAATGCCATATGTGGAGTATGGATATGGGGCTATAGTCCTACTTTTATATTAAATCTACTTGTGTTGATTAATTTTTTCAAAAATTCTAACTAAATTTTGCATAGTCATATGAGTATAATTATTATATATATTTCAGTAGAGTTAGGTACAAGCGCCCCCCACCCCCCTTCCGCCGACTGTCTACAGTGATCGGTCAAAGAAACTGGCGTCGTAGTTTCACTCAACTGCAATACTATAGAAAACAGAAAACCCGCCAAAGGTCGGCAACCCAACCCACATTTCTCGCGGGGAAAATGTGGAGATCCACCCCAACGTTTACAGGCGTTTTTTCCGTCCGAGGCACACCTTAATAGGAAAAAAAAAAAAAAAGCTTCGGGTAGCGTAAAAAGAGGGGGACGGTTAAATTTCCACATTCTTTTTATCGAGCCGCAGTAGGGTCTGAAGAAAAATGCGCCCCTAATTGAACCCGTGGGTTTTCGAGGCGACTCTCGTTACACCACGAGGGACATGGAGAAGTAAGGGGTTCAGATTCGCCACCCCCCACACTTTCGCGCCAGATGGCACGAATTTTCGTGCAAAGTGTGATCAGATGGCGAGATAAGGCCAATTATGGCGGCGAGGGGGTGGCTTGTAATTTTCACACCTGCACGCATGCGCCGGTGAAAGAAAAAGCGAGAAGTTAGACTTGGGGTCAACTAGCTACAGGGTGTTGAAAGGTGATCGCAGGGCGTTTATATGTATATTATTACGCCGACTGAAATGAGCTACAGTTCAAGGAATGGTCTGTGTGGGTTACACGGCGCAGAGACCGCAATTAGCTGCAATTGTAAGGCCGAATTTGCTATTGGTAAAACGGGGGAAAATTGGGAGTGAACACGATGTATAGGACAGAATTTTAATAAACTGGCTATACCTTATCGACCGGTTTAACACCTAGCTAGACAGTAACCGCGTAGATAAATACTTACGCTTACATACATATGTTTTTTCTTATATCAATAGCAAAACAGAAAATGAAAACGGTGCTATAACCATTTTTTTTTTCACGTAAATATTGCAAGTTATAGTTACAGAAAGTTAGCGGAGTTGTATATTATTTCCTATTTCAAGAAATATTAATCTGGTATTTCGTAAAGGTGTCATTTAGATGTTTCAAGAGGACAGTATTTAGGGATTTTATGACGGTATCATTTAGATATTCCAAGAGGATGTCATTTAGACATTCCAAGAAGATACCATTTAGGAATTTCACTATAACATTTAAACATTTCACTGTGACATTTAGAAATTTCAAAATGATATAATTGTGATACTGCATTGTAATATTTAAGAATGGAAAAATGATATCATTTAGGTATTTCAAGAAGGTGTTAAGTATTTAACAAGGACAGTATTTGGATACTTCAAAAGAACATTGTTTAGGTATTTCGAAATGGCGTTATTTTAATATTACAAGGAAATATCATATAGATATTTTAAGAGGATATCTTAAAAGGATATCCTTTAAACACATATGCAGTGAACTTTTTACCTCTTCCCCTCCTTTTACATATGCATGCGGACGTTGCGCCCCCCTCTTTATGCTCTACAAATTATATAAATAGAATATTATGGTTGCTTAATGCATAGGCGTACATAGAAGTCCATAAGGAATAGTTACAGAGCTTGGATTGTTTGTTTGGATTTTTTATGGCGCAAGAGCATCTGGGCTATACTGCGCCAAAGTTACAGAGCTACAATATGGAGTTACAGAGCTACAACTCCATATATTTATATGTACATCTACAAAATTCCATTGGGGTTAAAATCCTCATCAACACCTCCTGCGTACGCCAGTGGCTCAGTGTATGCAGTTTTACGAACACCCACACACATATATACCTATATATGCATGCTTATTTTAACACTTTATCAAAAAATGAAGAGTATATGGTTGGAATAGTTTTATTGAAATGAATTCTCTCGACACGAAATAATACTTTAGCTCTTAAACACATCAGTCATCATTTAATTAAATTTAATTTAAATTTCATGCGAGAAAAATGTCCCAAATCTCCGATTATAGTCCCCAGATATCTTACGGGACTTCAGAAAACGGTTCGTATTAAAAGTAATTCGTCTTAAGCGTGTTCGTCTTAACGAGGTTCGACTGTACTATCTATATAATTTTTTAATAACAATAAACTGTCAGTCCGAAACTTGGATAAAAGTGAGACGTAAAGCAATTGTGAATTTTTTTATTTATACAAAAATACAATATAGAAATAAACAAGAGATTATATTTGTGTGGCGCCAAATGGTGACGAAATTGGTAGCCAGATGGTAGTAACCATAAGTACGAGCTCATTTCCTCATCTTGTACGCATCTGGTATGTACGCAAATGGGACGACACCGAAGTCCCCCTCCCCCCACTCTCACTCTCTCTCTCTCTCTCTGAGCAATGGGGCATCCCGCAGTTTGATAATCTCTGCATTAAAGTGTATGATTACATAGTGAGAATAGTTCTGCCTTCAGATTGTTTTAATTGGCTCCCGAAACGTCGTGTTTTTTAAACCTTACGCCAGTGTCGAAATAACTGTTTGTTAACTAATTTTAAATCGATTATTTCTTTAAATCAGTATTGTAAAACTTATCACATTATTTGTAGCAGTTTTTCAACTCCTACATTGTGCAATTAAGAAAATGCT
>QLNU02003225.1:15509561-15530156 GCA_006491805.2 Dysdera silvatica | reverse complement strand
AAAAAGGAAAAAGTAACCTAGGGGCGGCAAAATGGTAAATCCGCCCATGACTGATACATAGCCAGTTCTTGCTTATATAGCAGTCATCGGCGGAGGTAACTTAATCCAAACCCTGGGGTCGAATTTAGCATTCATCGATTTCGTTATTTGATTACAATATAATTATCGATTTTAATGTATCGGAGAATTTACCTTGACTCGCATTGTAATTTAATTGACTTAAATATACGCTTATCAGGTTTCCATCACGTCAGTTGGAACCAATTGGTCCCTCAACAGACTATTTCAAATCATATGATGTTTCACATAGATTCTATGGGCTTACGTACATGGAACGGTTTACCCGCTCGATATATTAGAGAAACTCAAAATTTAGGCTCATTAAAAAAAAAAAAATCTTACTTGCTGGGTTTGGCATGACTTTTTGTTTTCTATCTAACTGTTTTTCTTATATTTAGTTTTCAAATAATGATATTAATTATACAATTTTCTTTTATACAATAATTTTTGCCACCCACGTTTAAGTAGCTCAAACTAGAGCTTTTTTATATTTGGAGAAAAAGAGGCGCCGTCCTCATCCTGGATTCGAACCAGGGTCCTCGCGCAAAAATTATTGTATAATAAATTCCCCCACGAAAAACTCACAAAAATCTTGCCTCGAAGGCTTTTCTGTGTTGACCATTATTTGGCAATTGTGTTATCCCTGTGAAGGGTAATAATATCTTACAATGATATTAATCTTCTTTGACATGTTGCAAGACCAATATGAAATAAGTGCTACGTGTCTGTGATGTTCATAATTTCATATTGGCGCAGTATAGCCCAGATGCTCTTGCGCCATAAAAAAGCCAAACAATCAATCAATCAATCAATCATAATTTCATAGGTGTATTATATATAAGTTAATCTGAGTTATTTTAGATATTTCTGTCGTTCTTATGGAAATTACTCACGTGTCCCTAAGTCTTGCTTGATTTAGATTGATTGATTGTTTGGCTTTTTTATGGCGCAAGAGCATCTGGGCTATACTGCGCCAACTTTATTTAGAATGGCTTAAAATATTCATTAATGTGTCTGATAAAATCTACTCTTAGACTATATTAAATTTCTATACGTGTAAAAATTGTAAAAGTTTTAATGTTTATTCCTGCTAATAAGGATAATTTTTTTGATTTATGCTAGATTTAATGACTGCTGTACATCACAGTGTTTCTGTATTTCTGGGAGGATATTACTCGTCATGTCGTCTTTCATCCTGGCCTCCCTCTAACACACTTTTTAATCTTTCATTAATTTTGATGTTCAACTATATTCGTGCACTGATAAATAAATGAAATGAAAATAAACATTTTAAAAATGAATTATAGAATATAGCGTTACCTCTTATAAGGAACACCTCTATTTAAGGGACGATTTCTCTGGTCTCCAGACCCTTTGAATGGGGACATATATATACCTTCTGTAAGCAGGAGCGGATTTATAAAATTGCCGCCCTTAGGCACAGCCTGTACTGCCGCCCCCTCCCTCCTTTACTAAGAAAGGAATATTTGTTTAAAAAAAACGCATATCATACTCTTAACATTTGATATGTAAAGGAGATTTTTCATATAATTATTCAAACTAATAAGATACAACTCGAAATTATTACTACCATAGTCTCCGACTTCCTGGATTTGAGACACTTTTTGAATCCGCAATAATTTTAGTATGGTTTCCTGGAATCTCTGATATTTTTGTGTATATTTCGCGTATTTGAGAAAAATACACGTATGCATCCTTGCATGAATTTTTTCATTATCAGTCAAGTTTTTCTTTATTCATTCATTTACTATTAGTATATATAAAAAGCGTGTTAAGCCTATGTTTATAAATAGGCAGGCTGGGCAAATGACCAGGGCCCAAAATTTTTAGGGCCCTTTGTCTTTCGATTCTGTAGTTTGTATTTGCAGGCAAGTTAAAGTAGTCGCTTATATGTCATCGCTATTGGGGAAACAGGGCAATAATTAAAAGAAACGTTGTTTTTTCAACATTGTTGAGTTTGGACAATTTTATGTTTAAGCACATTGATGCCGCCCTCCGATAAGTGCCGCCCCTAGGCCTATGCCTTGCGTGCCTACTTAGAAATCTGCCACTGCTTCTAGGGGTACACCCCTATTTAAGGGGCGATTTCTTTGGTCCCCTTTGAATGGGGACTTATATATATACCTCCGAAGAAGGGACACCTCCATTTAAGGGACAAAATGGTCTGTTCCTTATTGGAAGGCAACATTGTATTTAAAAAAAAAAAAATATATATATACATTCTTTTTCGTGATAAAGTGCTACAATAATAATTCTAAATATGATTCTGCGAAATATAAGGAATAATTTTGTAAGTTTATTGATTATATTATTTACTAGTCATATTTTCTTAATGGATGTTTTCAAAATTAAGAAAAAGAATTAAATCTGAACCAGATTTTAAACGCTTCACATGGGGCAAAAAAACAGAACCGCCAACTACGCTTTTTACTATTTGTACGATCCCGCGTCGACAGCCCCAAACTTGGCTGTCAAGAAGGGCAAATATAATGATATAGGGTAACATTGTTAAGACACTGAAAAGCCTCTTTGGCCAAGGTTTCACACCAAACAGCCGTCAAGAGTTTGTCACGCCTACTTGCCAATCGTCGCGCAACCAGGCGCCAATGGACACGCCTTCTTTGGGCTTCTCCACCAATAGAAAGTCCTTATTACTGTGCCTGTTCCCAAAGTAGCCTACAACTTCTGGAGCCTTCCGTTCTCTAGAATTTGGCGATTTAGCTATTGCTTGGCCTCAGTATTTCATCTTCGGTGATAAGTTTCGAAATTTGGCGATGACAGCATGAAAAATAGAAGGAATATCAACAGGTTAAGTTTTTTCTCAAGTCTTTTCGTCAAAAATAGCGGTTATTAAACTTTTCTTGATTACGGAGCCCCCTTTAAATATTTGTTGGATATCGTGGAGCCCCGGAATTTAAAATTTAAAACCCTGAAGTTTTTTATAACTCCATAGGTGTAATCTGGCAAGGATAATACCCCCATTTTTTTAAAATAGACACAAAATCGCATTTCTTACACCAAATTTTGGGTGCTTTTTTGCTTTTTTTGCCACCCCCTTTGGAAGCGTTCAAGTATTACGTAAGCCATATTTTGGCCATTTTATACCTCGGTAACAAAAATTAACATCGGCTAACATAGGAAAATAAGCACCTAAGCACCACAGGTAATACTTGTACTCTTCCTTTCCCCAGTTTACGCTATATTTTACCCTCAAATTACGTCCATGCGTAGATCCATTTATAGTGGCGCATAAAATGTGTTCAAATTTCGAAAGAAGAGAAAAATAAATAACAGTCTATATTTTTCATATTATAATAAATTTATTAAACTAATTACATTTAGATTTTAAAATATAATAATAATAATAATAATAAACAACGAATTAATTTATTAATGAGAATTTGTTTATTGTGATACACTTCACATATAGATTACATCATATTACAGATTACATATATATTACATCGGGTTTAATATTTGAAAATAAAATCCTTAGTTACGATTCTGTGTTCTTCAGCGGTTTTCTATATTCATTTGCTAAAGTAAATGAGATCAGATCGACATTTCTTCAAACTTTCGTAGACTACAGTTTAAACATCGTTGGTTTAAAACATAAATGATATTCTATAATAATAATAATAATAATTATAATAATAATCACACCTAATTTAAAGAACTTCCTAGAAAAACTGGACATTACTGACATAACGACAACAGGCGTACGAAAATACTAGGCAAGCCCTTACTGGACTTGCCTTACTATATTAAGAAGATACATGGACAGTGTAAGATATTATTACCCTTCACAGGGATAACACAATTGCCAAATATGGTCAACACAGAAAAGCCTCCGGGGCGAGATTTTTGTGAGTTTTTGTGGGGGAATTTATTATTTATTATTATTATTATTATTACGCGGGGACTCGAATCCAGGATGAAAATGGCGTCTCTTTTTCTCCAAAAACAAATATCTCTAGTTTGAGCTATATATACGTGGGTGGCAAAAATTATTGTATAATACATGGACAGTTCTCAGGTTTCTGGGTGAGACTTGAACTGAACCAAGAACTCCAGATCAAGAAGATAGTGATTATCTCCTTGAGACGCTGTGTAATACAATAATGTATAACAGACATAATAATAATAATAATCTAATTTTATAAATAGCTAAACGTAGATGGAAAAATTCTTGTTAAACTAGGCCTATGTGTACGTATATTATATTTTAGAAGGCATTTATTTCCTACAGAATACATAATATACCAAGAAAAAATTACTTTATAGTAGTATATATGAACACTTCTTTTTCTGAACTCAACGACTTTTGCACTTTGCGAATAAATTTTTCACCTGGAAGTTGCTGAAAATACACACAGAGCCCTGCATAAAATACACCCCAGAACTAACCAACTTTCGACTATCTATCTCATAGTGTAAATTTAGGAGTAATGGAAATGTAAAATACGGAAATTATCCTACTCTGGCGACCCCAACGTTACAGAGCTATCCGAACAAAAGATATCCCCTTTAAAAGACAATATTGTGCTTTAGCCTTCTTTGAAACACTTCGGTTTTAATAAAGAACAGAAAGTGGAAAAAACTTCATCGAGAAACTTGGAAAAGCGCGTTTTGTTTCTTTTTTCTGAGGAACACAAATCTCTGTTAATTAGGAGACCAAATCCCGGAATACGATGGGCAGGAAAAACCGGAATGTGGTCTGGAATACCACCTGAACCAATCCCAGGTAAATCGCACGATAGATACCTCGACGCCACCTTAGGGTTTCCGATAATTATAAATTCCATCGACCGACGTTATACTATATTTAAATATGAAGATCGTCTGGTTATATATAACAAAAACATTCAATTATACAGTCAAAATTTTCTATAACGGTATTTCACCCCGGTTCGGAAAGATATAGAATGTATCACGTTCTATACCCTTGTTTATAACGCTACCTTTTTCTGGTCCTTTGATTAAATTTATAGACGAAGTTCTCTTTCTATAAACTGCATAACAATCCCAAAGTGCCAATTTCCTTCCAACATTGTTAAAACTCATGCTATACTCTTAAAATGAGATCAAGAATTTGTTTCAGGGCATAGTCAATGCTGACCATATTTTATTTGAAATGCTTAGTATTAGAGCTGGGTTATCGCATAGGCAAACAAGACATATTTAGGGTCCGCTTTTTTTAGTTGGCCCGACGCGCCGAAGACGACTCAACGCTACTTCAAAATCAAACTTTATCACTACGGCAGAAATTTTATTGCTGTGCGAATTTTATTTTTTCATGTACTCTGCAGTCAGATATGTTTGTTTGTGGTTTTACGGCTCAAGGACTACAATGGTCATGCTGCGCCGAGATCTACTGTTTCCCGAGGAATCCGAACCTCTTAAGGCCTAGGGAACCAAACTCTGGACTACAGTGAGCAGTGCGATCTTTATGAGATCTCTGAGTAAGCGTTCTTTGCACCGTTGGGAGCGCAATACGAGTTAACGGCGCACTAGGGGAACGCATTATTAGACTAAGCCACCGCAGGGCTCAAATACTTTAACCGCACCGATTTTATTTTCAGTTTAAAATCGAAATTCCAGAAAGGATTTAACGAGCAATCGGATAGAGCGAGCATTTTTGTTGGTCCCAAGATCCGCGTTATATACGGGTCCTGCTGTACTTACACAAGCTTAATTTACACTACAAGGGATCAGGAAAAAATTTGTATAGAGCCCCCCGCGGAACCTTAATCCTACCCTGTTATCACAGGCGTACGCAGAAAGTTCATGAGGTGGTTATAGGCTCAATTAGGGGGGGGGGTTACGGAGTTGCAACTGACATATTCCTGTGTTAAATATACAAAATTTCATGACAATGGAGATTACATCCCCCATCAACACCCACTGAGTACGCCAATGCCTGCTATGACCGGAAGCGTTTCATATTTTGAAAAATCTACACATATACATACACTATATGCCCAAAAGTATCCAGACACTTTGGATTTTTTGTTTTTTTTTTCGAATTTCTAAAAACTACTCTGCCAATTATTCTCTAACTTTGAAGATATATAGAACATACTTGAACGCCCACTTTACAATAAAGTTTCGGTGACTTGTGCATTTAGGGGACCACCCACATATTGACAAAGTGAAAAAATATATTTGATCACCCTGTATCATAAAAAGCTGGAAATTATTTGTAACTTTCAGAAAATATTTAACCAGCTATGCTTAATGCCTGTGTGCATTTTCGTAAACCAAACATGTATATTCATGAAGATAGAAACGTTTCTTTAAGAAAACCCAAATTTTGTCACATATTTTTTGCTTATAATATCCACAATTTTCAGTCAAATTTCACAAAACTTACAGAACATTTGTCAACGTACAAGAAAAATATTATACTTAAATTAGAAATTAATATATTGAATACACGATGAGATATGAGCATTTGAAGAAAATAATTTTTTACTGCGCATGCGCGAAAGATATGAATAACTTTCTTTCATAATTTTGTAGTCAATAGTATAGGGCAACTTAAAAAAAATACCAGTGGGATATCTTGAAAATTCAGAAAGTTATCGACGATATAGTGAGCCGTATTTCTCTAATTCTCTGAAAGTAGCTAGATGATAAGGGGTTTTTCCACAAATTGTCATATTCCAAATTACCAAACACCCCTGTTCTGAAAATGAAATATTCCAGATTTATGCAAATAAGGATCAAAAGTATTCGGACACCCCTCTACGTGGTGGATTCTGTTAGTGACGTCAAATTTCTAGCTCTCAGACAAGTATAAAAGAAGTCTGACGAGTTAACAATTATAATTTCAAAGCTAGAAAAGTAAAATGGGAGGAAAGGGCGAGCTAAATGATTTTGAACGTGGTGAAGTCATTGGTTGTCACCGCTGTGGAAAATCTGTTCGTGAGATTTCTGTGATGTTACGAGTGCCCCGTTCCACCGTTAATGATGTTATCGTAAAGTGGGAACATACGGGGACTACAACGGTGCATCCACGACCTGGTCGACCACTCCGTCTAGTAGACAGGGAACGCAGAGTGATGAAAAGAGTTGTGAAAGCGAACCGCATGAAATCGACGGAAAATCCGATTGTGCGGATTTTCAAAAAGCCTCTGGATGCAACGTCAGCACAAAAACAGTTCGTCAGGAACTGCAAAGTCTTGGTTTTCATGGCCGAGCAGCTGCATATAAACCAAGCATTACCGCAACCAATGTCAAGCGTCGCTTACAATGGTGCAAAGCGTGCAAAACATGGAGCCTGCAGCAGTGGCGTGAAGTGTTATGGAGCGATGAACTACGGTAAACTATTTGGCAATCAGATGGTAGAGTCTGGGTGTGGAGAATGCTGGGTAAACGCTTTTTACTTGACTGTATTGTGCCGCAAGTTAAGTTTGGTGGTGGAAGCATAATGGTTTGGGGCTGTTTCTCATGGTTCGGGCTTGACTCTCTGATTCTGATGCCTACATTGTGACAACAGTTTGGAGTGGGTCCATTCTTGTTTCAACAAGATCGTGCTCCTATCCACACAGAAAGGGCTGTATAGAGCTGGTTTGCTGACATGGATGTTGAGGAATTGGACGTGCCTGATAAGAGCCCAGACCTAAATCCCATAGAACACCTATGGGATGAATTAGAACGTCGACTGCGAGCTAGGCCAAAATGGCCCACATCAGTGAAAGAGCTGACTACTATTCTTTTGCAAGAATGGCATGCAATTCCCACTGAAAAATTCCAGAAACTAGTAGATAGCCTCCCAGATAGAGTGGCAGTCATCACTGCAACAAAAGGTGGTCCCACTTCATACTAATTTTTGACTTCTTGTTGGTTTGTTGTATTTTTATGGCGCAAGGACAACAATGGTCATTCTGCACCAAGCAAGGTTTTTGACTTCTGTAAAGGAGAAGCAAAACATGCAGGTGTCCAGATACTTTTGATCCTTATTTGCATAAATCTGGAATATTTCATTTTCAGAACAGGGGTGTTTGGTAATTTGGAATATGACAATTTGTGGAAAAAACCCTTATCATCTAGTTAGTTTTAGAGAATTAGAGAAATACAGCTCACTATATCGTCGATAACTTTCTAAATTTTCAAGGTATCCCACTGACATTATTATTATTATTATTATTTTTTTTTTGACGTTTCCCTATACTGTTGACTACAAAATTATAGAAAAAAGTTAGTCATATCTTTCGCGCATGCGCAGTAAAAATTATTTTCTTCAAATACTCATATCTCATCGTTTATTCAATATATTAATTTCTAATGTAAGTATAATATTTTTCTTGTACGTTGACAAATGTTTTGTAAGTTTTGGGAAATTTGACTGAAAATTGTGGATATTATAAGCAAAAAAATTGTAACGAAATTTGAATTTTCTTAAAGAAACATTTCCATCTTCATGAATATACATGTTTGTTTTACAAAAATAAACACACGCATTAAGTATATCTGGTTAAATATTTTCTGAAAGCTACAAATAATTTCCAGCTTTTTATAATACAGGGTAATCCAATGTACTTTTTCATTCTGTCAATATGTGGGTAGTCCCCTAAATGCATAAATCACCGAAACTTTATTGTAAATTATGCATCCAAGCATGTTTCATATATTTCGAAAGTTAGAGAACAATTGGCGGAGTAGTTTTTTAGAAATTGGAAAAAAATTAAAAAATCCAAAGTGTCCGGATACTTTTGGGCATATAGTGTACGTAATGAAATAACTTCGGAAGGGCACCCATCTAAACAATAAATTCGTATCTGCTTCACAAACACATAGTCTTCAAATAATTTTGTACAATATTCTCAATAATTTTCGACAAATTCATGTATTACATTGAATCCTTAGAAAGCAAAGGCCAGTCATTCGCATGCACGTACACAATAAAACAGTGGTTCCCAAGCTTTTTTCAAGCCGCGACCCACTTTTATAGTAGCCAAGTAATCCGCGACCCCCTTTTATAGTAACCAAAAGATCCGTGACCCCCTCTGTCTGCCACCGCCACATTTGCATAATAAAAGCATTTTTAACAGAGTAAAGAAAACACATTAAATAGAAAATTATATTATATTAATTATATATATCCTGGCTGTTGGAGAAAAGTATAATCCATTCCAGACATTCATCATCATGAAGGAAAATTGCATAATTGCAAATCCATTATTGAAAGCTGTTGACCTGTGCTTTAAACTGACATATATTCTAAATCTTGAATTTTCACCATACTGTAGAAATGTTTGGCATTTTTTAATACCGTTTTTTATGACATTGAATTTGATTAATTATATATATTGATTTATATTACAGATATGTGGGTTAGACGTTCTTGTACACAGATCTCACGATAACTCAATCTTCACCTCAGTTTACCGTAAACCCACACATACAGACAGATATCTCGATTTTAAATCGCATCATCCAACATGCCACAAAGCTTCCGTTGTTAAAACATTAAGTCTTAGAGCGAATTCTCACTGCAGTAATGAAACACTTTCAAACACAGAAACAAAACACATACACACGGCACTTAAAAATAATGGATACCCTAAACGATTCATTCTCAGAAACTGTAGACCCAATAGTACATCTTTAAACAATACATCTCACACCCGCATATCTATTCCATATATTCACGGCATTTCCGAAACAATCTCTCGCATCCTTAAAGAGGCAAATATCAAAACATTCTATTCCCCTGTCACAACACTTCGCAAACAACTTACAAAAGTTAAAGACCCAGTTCCACCAGAAGATCTCACAGGCGCCATATACCAAATACCATGCAAAGACTGCAACAAACATTACATAGGACAAACAAAAAGAATGATCAAAACAAGAAAAAAAGAACACAAACAAGCACTCGCGAAAGGAGACATAGCCTCACGTCTGGCAGAACACGCTTTACAACACGGACACGAACCCGACTGGGACTCAACAAAAATACTACACCGTCACATCACAAACAAGAATAGTAGACTCTTCTTAGAATCTTGGGAAACTTACAAACTACACGGGAAAGCCATTAATACATCACAACCACTTCCAGAAACTTATAAACAACTCTTACTCTGAAATGTATGAGACATCCCCAAATTAGGTAACCCGCAGTGTGGGTTTCTCATTGGTCCCTATTGGGGTTCTTCCATGATTCTATTGGAGGCCTCCCATTGGTTCTCATTGGGTTTTCCCATTCTGCGGGACTACTCTGATGAAGGGTTTTCCAGAAATTTCAAGTATAAAAAAGAGACAGAAACATAACATCGTCATTACTCCTGATGAAGGACTGCTGCTGATGCGTCCGAAAGCTTGAGTGATCTTTTTCATTGCTATTTTACCAGTGTTTAACCTTTTTATATAAGTATTTAGCAGTAAAGAATGTGACATACCATTAATATAGGGAAAAATCATGTATTCAGGGCAGTGCCGGATTAAGGTTTTTAGGGGCCTATGTCGGAAGGACAGAATGGACACATAAAAAATATGGTCTTTACCATAATCTGTCGGTAAATCATGAGCGTTCCCTTGAAGTTCATTATTTTAATGTTTAGATTTATCGCGGTAATAAAAATTTATGGAACAGTTATAAACAAACAGATTATTATAATAACTCTTGAACTTAAATACTAGGCCCGAGCCTACTTGGCCTATACGTAAACCAGGCACTGATTCAGGGCTGGGGAATTATATTTTTTCCAATGCTGAATAAACTGTTTATGGTGCGACTATGTCCTTTCGACTGAGACTTGAGGTCAGGTGTAAAATGACGTCACACTGGCGCTCGGAATGTTTCGGATTTCGGAGCTTCTTATTAGAAATGCTCAACATGCGCATTAAAGAACAGTAAGAAATGTCCTACAAATAGATGGAAACTAAGATCAGAGCCGACGAGAGGGGTGGGGGCAGCAGGAGCTGCAGCCTGGAAGCCCGAATGACGTCTAGGGGCCCGCGCTGGCTTGGACCTATGCTGTGGTGGGCCCGGCCGAAGTGAGCCTGGGGGCACACGTGGGCTCTCGGCGCCCCTGACTAAGGTACAATAAAACTCCCCATTAACGAAAACTCGCCGGAAAAAAATCGTCCGTTAAAGATGGATGGCCGTAAAAGAGGGGCACATTATTGTGAAGGAGCTTTTGTCTTAGAGTTTTCATCTGTCCTAAAAGTGAGGTGATCGTATCTGAGAGATTAAGATGGGTTTTGCCATATGTATTAAAATTTGCTTTGAATTTTGAAGGGTTGATGGCTGGAGCAGTGCTGTATCGAGAAGAAAAACAAAGGGGCAGTGTTCCTTCATAAAATTGTATGCAGTATCATACAATGGTGTGAAAAGGGGATTCATGGTCTCAATGTGCCCCCTTTAGCTATCAAAAACACGCCATTTTCCTAATGCCGTCACGATCTTCAGTCCCCATAATTTTGGAATAGCTAAGCCACTGATGTCGTGTAGCTTAGGATAAATAAAAACAAATGTATTAATAAATAAATAAAAAAATAAAAATAGGAATCGGAAACAAATCGCTCACCCCCTTGAGAGATTTCTGGATCTGGTCATGTTAATCATTCCTTTATAAATTACCTTTTATTGTATATATTTTTAACAAGTGTATGTTTGTAAAGAAAGAGGAGCAAAATAAGAAATGGACTGCTTTGTATTTTTAACACAAGAACGGCTAAAGTTACGCTGCGTCCAAACATTCAGATTTTCAAACAAACCGAACCTCTGACGTCCAGAGAATGAAACACCAGACTACGCGTGAGTAGGAAAAAAAAAAGGCCAGTGTTTAGAACCATCGGGATTCAAACCGGGGTTTTCGTATTGTGAACGATGTCTTATCTCTATATAGAGGCGCTAACTTGGGAAAATATTGGGAAGGAGGGGCGCTGAATGGAAGAACTTGTGCAGTCAGATGAGTTAACCAGGAGACAGGAAGAACACAGACAATAATAATTAATATATTTATATATTGTCTTTCACTATTAATTGTATTTCAACAATTTTGGATGGGCTCGGCCCCCAAATATCTTTTAGGTGGCCAGAGGGAGCCCCGGACCTCTTAGATTTGGCACCCCTGCCTCTATACCAACTCTAGCAACTTGAGTTTTATTATGAGAGGAAAAAGTTGTCTTCATATTTATAAAAAGTAACGCGCTTGTATAAATACAAACGCTTACGAACTTTTGTTCGAAAGTAACTCTAAACAAAGTTACCTTTGCTCAAAAGTAACTCCGAAAAAAGTTAAAGATTTCAAAGAGCATTGGCGCAATTGTACCCAGACAACAGAACTTTGTCCACCAAGTTATTTATTAGATAGGACTTAAAGGCAGTTACTTCGAGCTGAGTTAAATTTGAAATTGAATGGTTAGAAAATCATAGCTTTTTTAAAAGTTTCCTGTGATGATTTAAGACTTGGGACACACAGGGTACAATTTGCCTTCCACAAATATCACTCGTTATATTGTCGATGCCGATTATTTTCGCTAGGTCGCGGTTCATCTGCTTCTCCTTTAAACCGGAAAATAAAACAGGGCCTCTAAAATATATGTATCCGGGGCCTCGGTTCGCAAATTGGGCCCCGATTTTTACATATGAACTGCGATCGCATTTATTTTAACCCGCGCTATAGCTTCTCGCCAAGTTGGCGCGACTTGGCTTCGGTCCACGCAAATCACCTTGCAACCTTTTTTTCTCTTGGCACCCTGAAAGCGTCTGGTTTCACACTTCAAATCCAGAACTATTCCTCCCTTCGGCCGGTTCGTTCCCGCCATGTTTCGACAGCAGAGAAAAAATAGCTTATAGCTAACAAGCATTGAATATAAAAATAATAATAACAACATCTATTTTTCTAGCCGTCTGGCTATTTTTGCAGTCAGTATGCAACGAGCTGTGCCATTTAGCATTGATTCCTTGATTTCGACCGACGGGTCGGAACCGAACATTAGAACTCAGCTGCCATTCTTTTATAATGGGTATGTTTTCGTTCCCGGATTTCCAAGATATACCTATCCGCACTCCCCGGTTTGCTTACCTGAACAAGCAATAGGTGGAATGCCTAGAGTAGGCATGAACTTCGTTGGTGCTTACCCCGGGTTGTCTTCCTACGGCTCCGGTACGAGTTCTCCCGGGTCTGACTACGGTGGAAACGCCGCTACGTCTCCGTCGGTGGAAACGCCGCTACGTCTCCGTCGATGTTGTCGCCGGTTAACAGAACTGGTATGTGAGATTTTGCATGTTTTTTTTTACAATGTTTAAAACATTAAATGATTAATTATTAATTGCTCTTTATGCCTAGATAAGTAATTAAAATCCTAGGCGCAATTTTAATCCAAAATTTAAAATTTCAATTTTGAATTTGCTTATCAATAAAGGATTTCTTCCATTTTGGTACCACAATGCGGTAGGTAGAAGAAACTGCTCCATTTGTTTTCGGTATTAAAAATTAGCCAAAAATAAGTTGCTTTTAAACTAATAAAAATAAATTTTCAAATATAAAATAAAATTTAATTGAGACGGACACAATTGTTTACATGAGGTGGTACTGATTTATAATTTATTACTTAAGTCGATCCGTCTGAGCAGCAAAGAGTAAAGGCATTGGGGTCTGACGAAGCTCATACTGCCCAGAATAAAATATAATTAATGGAAATAAAATATATAAAAAAGCTGGTTAATTAATTTTTTTTTATAGTAAGTGGGAGGAGATTGTGATCATAAAAATGCCTTTAATTATTATTGTATTTTTATAAGACAAATAGCAACTTTCGTTTAAACATTTTCAACACCTGAGACAATGAAGTATCATTTCTTTATAATTACTACAACTGATAATGAAACAGCCGGCTCCCTGCTTAAATGAATATTGACGGTTCCAGCAAATATTTGATAAAGTATGGTATTCGGTTATTCGGGGAGACAAATACATAGCCATACATGTATTTAAATTTCCTAGTATACATAGTGTTGAAAGAATAATACTGTGTAAAAAATATTGTAAGTACCTATGTATGTTTTATTAAAAGAAATACTGTATACAGTATGTTTTATTAAAAGAAATACTGTATACAGTATGTTTTATTAAAAGAAATACTGTATACAGTATGTTTATTAAAAGAAATACTGTATACAGTATGTTTTATTAAAAGAAATACGGTATACAGTATGTTTTATTAAAAGAAATACGGTATACAGTATGTTTTATTAAAAGAAATACGGTATACAGTATGTTTTATTAAAAGAAATACGGTGTACAGTATGTTTTATTAAAAGAAATACTGTATACAGTATGTTTTATTAAAAGAAATACTGTATACAAGTACACACCTGCTGCCTTATTCAGGCCGAAAGAAATTTGTCAAAATTGGTTGTTTTGTCATGGCTCTTGTCGGAGATTTGTTTATTCTTATTCATTGCATAAAGCACATTTTGATCTTTTTTTTTCTTCGTTTGAGCACAGATTTTCATGCTAAGATTTTGAAATCTTTATTTGATTATCCGGAACGACCTGCAAAAATGATTTGTTAAAGAGGTGAAACTTAATATTGCTCCTATGGGAACAGTTTTGGTTCTAATAGATTTTTATTCTTACAAGCAAAGTATTCGATTATTCGTGGCCCAATTAATTATTTTATTTAGATTCTAATTAACTGTCATTTGAATTTTGTTATTAAATTATAATTTTTGAAAGATTTTTAATTAAACACATGGCGCGTCGCCCTTTAATTTTTGGTTTTCAAATTTGATGCCAAAATATTGTCGTGCTTGAATCCGTCGTAAAAAACCTGGGCGTTTTTGAAGGGCGCCAACTAAACACTACCTAGATTGTATATAGACAGAGATATCACCTAGGCGGTATTGGTCAACTACGCCCTCAAAATCAAAAATTCAGCTCTACTTGCCGTTTGAAGGGTGCGTTGGCGCCCTCTACCTATGCGCCTACGTAGATTTTCCAGCGGGGAATGCTTCCAAAACATATTTTATTTTTTCATGAAAATCAATCTAAAAAATCATATATTGTGGAGCAAAACTTGGGCTCGAACCCCTCCCAACCCACACTTCTTATCGTCTACCTACTGACGTCTATGCCTTTGAAATAAAGAAGTTAGAGCTAGGCACTCCCCTGTATTAAAGGGAGAGTTCAAGTATTACATAAGCAATATTTTGGCCATTTCAACCCTCCTCCCCCTCCATAAGCAAAAATTAACATTGGCTAACATAGGAAAATAAGCACAACAGCAACCCCCTCCCACAAAGATGCTTACGTAATACTTGAAATCTCTCTAAGTAACCTTTAAACCTTCGACTCTAGCACCTAAAGATGGATAAAATCTTTTATCGAATGGTTCATTGATTGATTCATTAATTGTTGGACAAAATAATTCATCGATTGATTCAGTCAGCGATTTTGTCCCTCGCTATAAGTATCTTTAATATCGAAGCATAGTGATCCATTAGAAATGTGCCAACTTCCAATCAGTAGGACACTTTATAAGTTGTACCTTAAAATATCAATTTCTAAATATATGTGTTACCCTCCTACCCCCGCTCCCGCCTCAAATCAAGTTCTGATACAAAATTAGATAATATATTTGTGTCATACCATCCTAGAATCAAAGGGGGTGGGGATAGGGTGTACCATAAAAAGGGGGGGTGTAAATCGAGGTACCCTTATTTTAAAAGATTGGAAAAGAAGACTAAAGCGGTTTAATGGGCAAACTTCAACAAACTAATTCGAAAATAAATTCGTAAATTAAATACTTCATTCTGCCTGTTAGTTTTAGATCTTAAAATTATGTTGTTTCCTAAAAATTCTTAACATAAAAAGTTATTTGAACAACATTCATAGTTATTCAAAGGCGTTGCGTTTAACAACACTGTTTAACTAATAAGAGATCTGCGTTTCTACAAAATAACGAAACTTCTCGCAGACGAGCCGGACGGACTCCTCTTATCACCTTCGTTCTCTTGGATGAACTCTTACCATGCTTATAATTTGTCTCCAACTTCATACTATAACCTTTTCTCTCTATAAAGACAACACAGGGGAAGTTGGGAGTTTAGCCTTTCGGGAGGGGACACCGCTTCGTCCTTGGCTAAACCCCTTCCACAATTTTTGGCCTTTTAGAAAATTCCAAACCTACGCTGTCGGTGGGGGTTAGAGGTGATGGACCTCGTTGACAAGAACCCAACTTGGGTTTTTTTCTAACACATCTCGTTAAGAGTCTTGATCCCAAAATGGAGATTCTATCTCTTTGATTCTATGCTCCTCCCTCTCCTGAAAACAATGTGACGCTTGCTCGGCCAACATTTCCAGATTATTTATTATGTTTTGCATACAAAAATAAACATTATTTCGGACAAGATACTTCATATTCTGTGAAGAAACGGTTTTCAATGTAAGCTAAATGAAGTGGCTGTACGCATGTACACTATAGATGTACTATGCGATGTCATATTGTAGGTTCATAATAATACAATATAATGCAGAGAGTAAGTATTTAATTTTACCACGTTGCAGATACGACACAAGTTGCTAATAGAATATTGTATTGCAGGATACAATTACGTAGTTGCTTGGAGATTGAAATTTCTAGCATAATGGACAGGCAAACAGAATGTTTTACTAGAAATTGTAAATACTATATTGTATTGCAAACTGCTGGCAAATTATTGCATTATAAATTGCGAGTAAACTATGGCATGGCAAATTGCTAATAAACTATGACATTGCAAATTGCTAGTAAACCATTGCATTACAAATTGCTAATAAACTATGGCATTGTAAATTTCTAATAAAATATTGCGATTTGCTAGTAAACTATTGCACCGCATGTTTCAACTTCGTAGTTGCCTGGAGACTTTCTGCCCATCGTGTTAAAATTTGCGAATGTAGTGTTGCCCTAGTGAGCGACATTCGAGAAGCACTATGTCGTAATTTCTTTAAATAACGCCTTTGTGATGAACCATGGGCGCCGATAGCATAAAAATATTGGGAAAGACCATAGACCAGTAGAAGGCAGCTTGTTGTTAACCAGGGCCGTAGCCAGTAGGTGGCCACAAGGACACGCCGCTCCTCATCCCGAAATGTTTTTGTTACCAATGCTTATTCATTAGCGGGATTGTAAAAAATTTTTGCCTCCCTCGAAAAAATTTCTGGTTAAGGCCTTGTTGTTAACAACTCTTTACAGGGATAACAGACACCCACAAGGCAGTGTTTAATTTAAATCTGCTTCCGCTTGATGACGTTCATTGTACCATAAAATCAATATTCTAGTTCTGAGGGCCCGGTGCGCCCTCAGAACTAGAAAATGAGGGTGCACCGGGCCGGTTGGCCAGCGACCCAGTCCGCACCTGGTGCTGACTTACATACAGTAAGTTCTAACATATTCGACGTTTCTTTTAACAATTCTAACAAAACTGATTCTTTAATTTACTTTGTAATTTTTCCTTATAAATGTATAATATACTGTATACAGTCGAAACTCGTTAAGACGAACATCAAGGGGAATAGGAAATCTGTTCATAATAACAATAATTCGTCTCATCTGGAAAGGATCGTATGCTATACTATCTGACGAGTCTTCAGAAAACAGTTCATATTAAAATTAAGTCGTCTTAAGCGTATTGGTTTTAACGAGATTCGACTGTAAATTTTAAATAGCAATAAGCCGCCAATCCGAAGCCTGGATAAAACTGTGACGAAAAATAATTGAGAAAATGTTGATTTTGGCCTATATAAAAATACAGTATAGAAATAAGTGATTACATTTGTATGCCGCCAAATGGTGGTCAAAACTATGAGCTCATTTTCTCATCTTGTACGCATTTGGGACAAATTTTGACTTGTACACATCTGGGATGTAAGCAAATGATGCAACACCCAAGGGGGAAGTGCAAAGTCATCATACAGTAAATTATTTGTTCGACCCCCCTCCACGGCCACCCTAAGTTTAACATTTCGAATGGTAACACCTATTTTGTGGTATATATTTTCTAAAGTGCGTAAAAAGCGCTATTGGTGGATTGGAAAAACATTGAAATCGCTGCATGCGTTTGTGAGCAAGAACTAAAATAAAATCATCATTTTCACCGATTCAAAGATGCTAGTGAAAGTACTTTCATCTTTCATTCCAAGAGTAAGTGACAGTGTGTTCCCTAGCAAATTTGAATAGGTGAAAATAATAATGTTATTTTTCCTCTTTCTCACGAAAGCACTAGTCAATTTCAATTTTTCTTCAGTACAACAATAACACTGTTAACGCTCTTTAAAACGATATATTCTAGGTAGGGGTTGCCATTCGAAATTTTAAACATGGGGTGAACCGGGGGTAGAGGGGGAGGGTCGATGAAAATAATTACTCCATGATGATTTTCACTTCCCTAATCTGTAATGTTGATGTAAGATTGAATAAAAGAAAATATTCATAAACTTACAGGTATCAAAAAATCCTAAATTAAATCTCAAAAGTGGGGGGGGGTCGTAAACACCTAAACGCACCCCATGGTTACTCCACTGCCGTTATTTATTTTCAGAAAATAACGAAAAACGAATGGCATAAATTTGTTGCAAGTTTCTCTAACGTTGGGGTGGAGTGCGAGGACGAAATACATGATCTTAACGCAAGCAGGTGTTCTTGCGATCTTTAACCACCCTCTCTTCCAGGACGAAAATTGTATTTCGCACTAAATACACTACGCCGAAACGTATAACCACACTCCTTAGAAGAAAAAAAAAGAAAGAATATTTTAGATTTTGAACAACGTTACCTATTATAAAATTTTGTTTGCAATTGGGGGGACATGGAACCCTAATACCAACATTGAGGGGTCCTCTGTCCTCCCCGCTAACGGCACCCATGCTACCAATACTTATTCATTAGCGAGGTTGTAAAAAATGTTTGCCTCCCCGAAAAAAATTTCTCGTTAAGGCCTTGTTGTTAAAAACTCTTTGCATGGATAACAGACAATAACAAAGCAGTGTTTAAGTTAAATGTGCTTCTGCTTGATGACATTCACTTTACCATAAAATTAATATTGTAGTTGCATTACTAGTTTCATTTTCACATGCAATGCTCCTTAATAAATTTCGTATTTATTATGCTAATAGTGATGGTGTAGACAGTCCCTTTAATTTATGTCGTTGATAATGAGCTTAGAGGGCCAAAAATTTCCTTGAGCTTGCGAAATTAAAATAGAGAAACTATAGTTGTAACGTTATTAAAAACGTTCCGTTTGAAAGTTGAAATAATAACACGTCAATGAAAACGCTGCCATGCAGAAAAGAGAGCTATATAATACAATCTAACAAAAGGTATAATTACATCAAATAAATGACAAAGTGCATTTTTTTTATTTCGCACTAAATACACTACGCCGAAAAATATAACCGCATTCCTTAGATTAAAAAACAAAAATAAATCTTGAACGGCGTTACCTATTATAAAATTTTTGTTTGAAATTGGGGGGGGGCGTGTCCCCCTACCCCCCGCTAACGGCGCCCGTGTGATGAACGACCATTTCCCTTTAACGTCTGTATTTTCCGGTCTCCTTCCATAGAAATACAGACATTCCGGTTAACGTCTTTTTGAGCTTAACGCCGTGTGTACCATGTGTCGCAAAAGTCTATACATGGGAGATTACTGTAAAAGATGTTTTAATCATTATATATTTTAATGATGTTTTAATTAATGATTACTCTTGGAAATTGACTTTATGTCACTGCTACCTTAACATTATAATAGCACCAAAGGATAATTTTTGCCGAATGATTTGGAAAAAAAATCCACGTGGGTGTCGAAAATTATTAAGTAAATATATATATATGAAAACTGAAGTTTAATTAATGAGAAACACGTCAGAAGATATTTATTGCTAGATATTAAGTTAGACCTTTATCTCACAAATTTTTCTATATTTCTTTTATTCTTCACCTCGGCTATTGTAAATTTTCATGAATATTTTTACTTCGCAACTTTCACTTGCTCCTTCGTAAATCAAGTACGCAGTAACTTAGGAAACTTAATATTCTTCTCGAACGTCATTAAACAATCGCTGCAAAGCCTTAAATAAAGCCGAAGCTGTGGTTAGTTTTCATGTCCTTAAAAATAGTTAATATATTGTTCCTAAAAGTAAACTCTATCAAAGCAAAAAAAAATAACTAAACTAATATACGTTATGAAACCATTCAACAAATGAAATAAAGTACTTACAATTTAAAACAAACGAGCAAGCGATTGCACAAGTACACTAAAAATTGTCTGCTGCTAAACTCAAGTACTACCCATATAATACACCGGACAATTTAAATATTCATTGTTTTTAAATTGTTCGGTGCATTGTAACCCCTATAATGAAACGGATAATTTAAATATTCATTATTTTTAAATTATCCGGTGTACTGTAACTCCTATAATGCATAATTTAAATATTCATTATTTTTAAATTGTCTGGTGTATTGTAATAACTCCTATGATGCACCGGACAATTTAAAAATAATGAATATT
>QLNU02003225.1:15493822-15509461 GCA_006491805.2 Dysdera silvatica | reverse complement strand
AATCCGAACCTCTTAAGGCCTAGGGAACCAAACCCCGGACTACAGTGAGCAGTGCGATCTTTATGAGATCTCTGAGTAAGCGTTCTTTGCACTGCTGGGAGTCGAACCCGGATTAGCGGCGCACTAGGAGAACGCGTTACCACACTGCGCCACCGCAGGGCCGGAGGCGTTTCCCACTGTTTATGAAAGAGAGTTCGCTTGTTTATAAACAAACTTTATTAATATCGCTTGTTTACACTTCACTATGTTAATTGTTTACACGTCACTACATTAATTGTTTACACTTCACTATATTAGTTGTTTACATTTCACTATATTCTTGTTTACATTCCATTATATTACTTGTTTGCACTTCACTATATTACTTGTTTATACTTCACTATATTACTTGTTTACACTTCACTATATTACTTGTTTATACTTCACTATATCATTTAATACAAGGTCGTACATGGCCAGGATTTAATTTCGGGGGATTCAAAATTTTTTACGAAGTAATGTTAAATAAAATGTGTCTCCTCTATCATAAAGAAAAAATATAAATACATCAAACAAAAATAAATAAGAGAATAACAATTTTGCCTTTAGATCTCATCATAAACTTTTACTTATAGATTTTCCATCATAATTTAATTTTTTATAATGTCTTCCTTCTAAACAAAATTGTTTCTATATTTTTTTCTTTAAAATATTTTCAAATTAATGATCTGCAAAACGAGGTCTTGTGGTCAGAATTTTGATAATTATTTAGAGTTTGAGAGTTTTTCCTTCCCTTTTTACAAGTTTGACAAGTAAATACATATACGTATTTTTGCAGACCTATTACAAATTTTGTTTGTGGGGGGAGCGATTCCTAAGATCGCGTTAGATGCGGCCATGAACTAATATCATTTGTTTTTACTTCATAGTCAATTCATTATTACTTAATATCACTTGTTGATATTTTACTGCATCACTTGATTGTGCACAAATAGAGCCTATTAACTACATAATATTATATTAAAACTTGCACGGGCTATCACAGCTAGAGTGAGTCCGGACAGTCTATGGAACAGATAGTTCTGTTCTCACTATCCACTTATTTTTCAGACAGAATTCTAAAATAAACAAATCCACTGTTGCCAATTCCAAGAATCGAAAAGCTATGGAACACAATTAAATTTGGCTCACTGAATTTATTTATATTAATAAAAATGGCAATACGAGAATGAAAGCAAAAGTTAGAAAAGTCTCATATTTCCCCGATTTCAGTGGCAACAGCTCGTAAAGTCTACAAAGTGAAAATTTAGATATGTGAGGATCTCAGAAATAAAGGAGTGTAAGTGACAAAAAGTTTTGAACGTCGTTTTCGAGAAAATGTTTAAATTTAATTAAATTGCGAAAATTTCCCACGGTGAAACAACTGAAGACGAGAAATGTCCACATGTCTTGTTCGCCTTAGTTCTGTCATACAATGTTTTGGAGGTAATATTAAACAACTGTTGCAATAATAAATCGATGGAATGCACAGTTGTCCTGTCCATTGTCTTTTGGAGTTTTCAGCACCATTTGTAGGTGATTTTTTGAACTAAACATTTTTTGCTACTAAAAAAAATCGATTTTCTTAGAAAAAAATTGCGTACAAACCGCACTTCTTTATCATTATTTGTTCCTTTTTTATGATTTTTAAGTTTTTACGAATTTTTGCTACACCCTGTATGTAATTATATATACCACAATATTTGTGATATTGAACATAAAAAAAAACTTGGAGGTTCTATATTTTAATTAAAAATTGCATTAAAATAAAATGCCACGATTTTTAAACTCTTCTTCATGGATTGGAAGCGTTTAAGTATTACATAAGCAATATTTTGGCCATTTCAACCCTCCCCCCAAAGTGCTTACGTAACACTTGAACTCTCCCATTTCCGTGATTTAACTAAAAATCTCGCGAATTTTTACATCATATAGCCCTTTTATAAATTATAACGTATTAAAAGAACATGAAGAAAACCCTTGACAACCCCGTTATAGTAGTGAAAGGACGTATTGAAACGTGCCTAAAACTATAATGAATTAATTAGTTGATTTATTAATTAATTGTAATGAATTAATTAATCAATTATGAAATGATTTACAGGTATGTTATCTGCTTTACTACTTTACTGTATGTGAAGAAAAAAATTTATATAAAACCTGCAAGTCTTTAAAACTCGCATCCATTATTTCAAAGGAGTAGAGGTCAGGGGCGCCATGGAGGCCTGCCAAGATTTGATTATATTTGTGAAATGAGCATAATTTTAATTAATGTCTTCGTAAGTTCAGTCTTATTTTCCAACACCTCTTCTCTTTATAAATTTGCATATAAAGGGAAGATGTCATTTTTGTACTTTTTTTTTTATATAAAAAATAAGTTCCACCATCAAACGGCTTCTTCATATGGAGGGGCGATGAAATTTTCAGTCATAGGTGAAGGGACTCATTTACAGAACCGTCTGAACGCAGTCGAGGCTTCAGCTCAATTTTTTAGGGTCCTTTTACCACTAACTCATATAATGGGCTCGTGAGACCCAAGCCCCCCCGCCCCCATGAATTTGAAATAAATTGCAATTTTACATATATTGTAATGTACAAATGTCCATAATATGTGCTTGGGGCCCCCCCAATAATTTTAAAAACTCCACTTTGATGCATTAACTACTGAATTTCAAATATTAATTGGCAATAAAGAAAATGTAATAGATATATAATAAACAAACTTTTTGGCATTTTGGGGCCCCACTTGTCCCAGGGCGACACGTTAAAGCGACACTATTTTTGTACCCCCAAAGAACATGAAAGTGACCGAAACAGAGAAATTTCAAGTTATTTAATTTTTTTTCGGGATCAAATCATTAGAAGCACCAGTGCGGAAAATAGATCTTTTTCTTCGCTTTGCAAGAGAGAACGCCGATACGCAATGCCCATTCTAAATGGGGATGAAGTACAGACAACTCAAGTGCAAAATTAAAGACTGTTCTCTTAACCATAGTGTACCGGGCACGTTTGAAGATTAAGGGGTTCATCTTTTTTTTCGTGGAGGACCCTTCGTTGACATTCAGTCCTTCCTTCGAAGGGAATGATTTCCTTCTGCCAGACTATACGCCCTACAATTTAACAGTTCCCATTACAAAGGACGCCGGCTCGTATACCCTGTCCTAAGTAAATATTTTGCGTGGGGAAAGGGCGGATGTGGAACTAGAACCTCACGTCTCTCGTTTCCTGGCACATTTCTACCGCTAATTCTATTGACCGAAGGAGGACGTAAATATCGCTTTATTGCTAAAGAGATGGCTGAAGAAACATTTCACGCGGGTCAGAGGTTATTCCCACTTTTGCGACGTCACGAACTTCAGCATTGATGGCCTGACTGTAAAGATCGGGTGGTTTCTTACAGATAATAGGGGGCGGTTATTAGCTCTGTGTTACGAGAAAGGTGGCCGTATGACAGAAACGCATTGTGGGTTTTCTTTGAATGAACGTAGCAGTTCTAATCTTCTCGGAAAACTGTAGGTCTCAGATTACATGATCTCTCTCTCTCACACACACACAGAAGACATGTTTGAAAAATCTTCAAGCAAAAGTACATATCTACGCAGTTCTCTGTATCATATATAATGCATTTGTAGTATTTCACCGTTGGAAATAAAACTAACAAGGAAAAATCTTAAAAGCGTCTGCGCTCGTTTGCTGGTTTACGGCGCAGGGAGAACAAAGGGTATATTGCGCCGGGAGTTATAGTTTTCCGGAGAATCCGAACCTCTTAGAGCCTTTGGAACCAACCCCCCCGTCTACAGTATCTAATTTAACTAAATCATATATAAAACAATTAAGTAAATCATCCATAGATAGTCATTGTTGGTCGTATGACCATAAGTTCAACTCTGATCAAGCAAAATTAATCTTTAAATCCTCTTCTCCCGAAGATCTAAATTTTTTTTTAAACGTTTATTATTCATCAAAACAAGGATCACTTAGTCAACGATATGTCATTTACCCCTAATTTGCATCCGGTATGGATAAGTTTCCTCCATATTCGGTTGCGCTAATTTTCTCAATTTCGGGTTATTACTTATTTGTTTTTGGTTGTTTCTTTTTCTTTAAGTACTGTGTTGTTTTCTTACCTGTTACCATTTATTGTTCTTTTTCTCTACCATCTTTTAAAACATTTTAATAATTTCAATAAATTCATTTGATTTTAGTCATGTTTACGTGACTTTAGATAACGTGAATTAATTTGAAAATTCTCTTTTTTATTATTATTCTAAGCGCAATTGTTCCATTATTATTATGTAACCTTCTTTGAAGAGGGCTAAAAGCCTTCAAAAAAACGTTTTAAAGCTGGATTAAACAATATACTTCTAAAAACTGTGCCCATTGTGTTTTTTACCAAGATTTGTGATATATTCAGCACAGTGAGGAGCTTTACATCCATATTCATATCATTCAATTTTTTTAGTTCTTCGAGTAATCTATAGAGTTTAGAACTTTTATATTTAATATTACCTCTTCCCATTGCTTTTCTTATTTTTGGTAGAATCAGTTCATTGCAATTACAAGAAGTTTTTGCCTTTTTTATCTAATATCATTTTTATTACATCAGCATCTCTGTCTTCTGTCCTTCTTTCAAATATCTTGATCAGAATACAGCACTCGTGAATTTTTTCGTATGACAAGATATTATATTGCTTCGTCACATTCTTCTAGTTTGGTTTTTGTCTCTATTGATTAATTTTATGGACTTTTTCGTAAGTCTTTTTTTTTCTTTTGCTTCACATCTTCATCCACCACTCCCACGTTACGTAATATAATATATGATTATATATATATATATATATATATATTAATGAATCATAAAGCTTTGTGCAAATTGTTGCTGTAAGAAATGTAGTAATCACCATTTCGGATGCACTTATCTTTTGTATTTATTTATTAATAAGTAGCTTTTGCAGCGTGTAAGCTGATTGCAAATGAAAATTATTTGTATATGCTTAGCTTGCGTTCGGAAGCTGAGATGTAAGCAGTAGACTTTTCTCTTTGCTGTAGTATGTTTTAATACTTAAATTCAACCGTCTGATTTTTTTTTATTTTCATTACTTTATACATGTGATCGTCTGCCACAAATAAATCAGTTCTTATAGTTTTTGTTTCTATTAATAAACTTATTATGTTATTAATTTTGAATCTGTTGCTGAACCGTGATTTTAGTACCGTGTAGGAAGTCATGGATTCCATTATTTATGACGATAGTTTTGAATTTGTGGTTAATCGCAATTTATAAAAGGGAACCTGGTAACGATGAGGTCCTAAAACTTGCCTCTTGAACGTGTTTAGAACGCGTAATTCCTTTTAAAATTCCACACCTGCTTGTTTAATGGGAGTTATTGCAGAAGATTCTGCAGACCTGAAGTTAAGTCCAATGGCAGCAAAGGCCCCTTTGCAGACGTGAGGAGACCGCCTATTTCCTGCGATGCCCAATGACTTTCAAAAGGCTCTTTGGGAGTTGATTTAAAGACATCACGCAATTGGACATCCGAAAAGCTTAACGTTAACTTGATGTCGTGTGCGTGTTTGTTAGTTTAGCTCCAAGGGCCTCCTTACCTTTTATGGTTTTTAAACCATCATAAGGATGGGGTCTTTCGAAGCCCAGAATTGTGAGATGGACTAGAGAACTGTAATTTTGCTTTCCTCCAAGACATTGCTTAACACGAAAGGTAAAATATTGACATCCCCATGGTGCTGGAGATATCATTATCAGGACAAAGAAATGCTACGTTTATATATTATAATTGCAACTTTTTTGCTCGAATCAGAGCTCTTCCCCAGTTTCAAACTGCCTTATTTTCATCTATAAGTTTTTTGATAGTTGTTAGTATTTTCTTGATTCATATTTTGTAAAAATATGATGGAAAGGGCATGAGATTATTTCTGTTGTGCAGGATGTTATTTTAGATAAACTTAGAGGACAATAGGTTAGGTTATATCACACACACACACACAACCGACTATTGTGGGTAAAGGTAGGAGGAATACATAGTCATATGCAGAAAGTTCATAAGGGGGTTATAGGCTGAATAGGGGATTATCAAGCGAAATTATTATGTTAAATATACAAAATTTCATTGCAATGGGGGGTTACAACCCCTACCAGTACCCCTACTTCGTAAGCCAGTGTAGAAACACGTGTAGTTTTTCCAAAAATTGTTGCACCCACAGGGGACAATAGATTTTTGGATGAAATAAATTTTCTCTTTGATAAATTGTTAAACTTACATGAGTAATCGATTTCTGAGTTCCTCAGCTCTTTCCTTTTTATAAAAAAGTATTGCACCTGCGAAAGGATATAAGGAAATATATCTTTGGGTGTAACAAATTTTCTTTTTGTCAAAAGCTGCAGCATCTACAGGGACAATGCATTTTTGTATGCAACATGTTTCTTTTTGTCAAAATTGTTGCACGCACAGAGCCTAATCTGATCTTGTTGCAATGTTTTATTTTGGCGAAGGCTACATACAATAGACGTAACTGAACCCCTGGCTAAGATTTTATAAACCACGTGCACAATAAAATTATTGTGTATTAAAGTCTACGAAATGATATCAAAAATTGCATTACCTGGAAAATTCCTATACCAGATATAAGGCTGCTCAGAAGATTGACAGGTTGATAAGACTGGTAAAGATAGAGGAGCTTATAGTATTCAAAGGAGGCTCATGGAAGAAGCCCGTTACTTTGTGGATATGGAAGAATAGTTGCTACATTTGATAATTGGTATCACTTGTCCATTTTTCCAGGTTTTGAAATACCATTGAGTTGTAGAATACCTTCAAAGATATGAGGAGTTGAAAACAACAGTGGTATAAGTCACAGAAATGAAATTTTTGAGTTAAGTCCATCCTCTGGGGGTTGCCTTGTTGCCTGCAACACTGGTTTATATCCATAGTGGAATTAAATGTCTACAGGAAGGCACCACGTTACTGTTGACCAAAACGAAACTGGCAGTTCTTTGGACGCAAACCCTTTCGTATCTCATTTTAAGTAAAAATGGACTTGTATCGTTGTTGTTTTCAAGGACTCATATTTACAAGGTATTTTATGCAATATTTTGTTGGATTTATTGCTGATCTCTTTGGCTTCCGAGACTTCGATTTTGCAGGATTTCAATAATTTTTCTTATTTCTTTCTATGTAGTTGATGATGCCGACGGTTCTGGGGGACGACAGGAGTTCATATATTGTTTTACTTTCCTGTCATTTTTTATTTCAAAGTTTTTATCATGGGAGACATAGTTTTGTGTAACTGCAATGTCAGAGTCAGCCAACACCTATACTTTTCTTTTAGTGTTATAGACGAAGTACCTTTGATTGTACAGTTTTTTAATTTTGATATTTTTTTGGTGATTTTGCTTTTGAATTTTTATAGGGTCTTGCGAAAATAATTCAGGTCTATGAAATGGGTTTCTTTATGGCCTTTAACTCTCAGTTTTTAATTTATTTCGAACTTATTGTAGATTTTCTTATGTTGTAGATAGCTTGTTCTCTCAAACAGGTGCTCCTAGCGCCTCTTGTCTTTATGATTGATCCATTTCGATGGAACCTCGACATGCGAAGGGGACATGCTAATATCATGGCATTTTGTATGGTTTCAATGACAGGCTTAACCCATTTCTCGAGTTCTCTTCTGCTTCAGGCAACAATACGTTGCTCTGGTGAGGAGTCAACTAACTTCTGGGCATTTCATGAATAAAGAAAAGTAAAATTTGAAACTGGTAAAAAGGTTCTTCATTAAACATCTTAGAACGATCATCTGAAAAGCAACAATACGTGACAGTAGTGGGAGAAAATTCATTGCACATATGTCATCTGATTATTAAAACACCTCTGATGCAACAGTAGTGTTGTAGCTATACGAATGCAGAACATTGGGGGCCCTACTTCCCCCCCACCTCAAACAATCCTTTTAACTTGTGTATTAAAAAGGTATTCTGTGTATACATAATGATACTTTTCAGAAGAGAGGTATCTTCATTATTAACTGCACAGAGGACGCCAAACCGACGAGTTTTGGCATATGGAGTCTTACGTCGAAGTGGTAATGAACATCCCACGCGCATGCGTCGTTACTGTATATTCAGGGGACTCGTGCTATTTTTAGGAGGCCCTGACTATTTTCAGAGGGCCGCACTTTTAAGACATTAAATCTTGCCCATTTTTTCTAGCTATACTACTGTAATATAGGGTTGCGGTTCAAAGTTTTCGATTAACAGAATGCGTTTACATTGAATCGGTTATTTTAAAAAGCTAATGTCATATATTTTGTTTTAACTAGATATTTCATTTAATATCGATTCGTTGGGTAAAGGTGCGTTGTTTAGATGAGAACCCCACCTCCCCCTTTTAAAACCATATATTCTGAAGAAAAGAATGTCAGAAGGATTAGAGTAAGCACAAAGGGGGATTGGTTTGGATCATAACCTCTCCCTTAAAAACTTTCTGCGTACGCTGACGATCAGAGCTTTTTATAACAAAATAATATTCAACTGGCCACAAACTTGTGAAAGTGAAAAAGTTTAAAACTATACTAATGAATAAGAGCTTTTCCTTCTGTATTTGCTCTGGACATTTCAGTACCTTTGTTTAATTATTTGAAAACTGAAAGTATTCCTCAATCCTCCTCTATTAAAGGCACATGCATTGTAGAGAAATATTGAGTAAATTTTATTTTTATACAGTTCAAAATTTCATTTATTTGGTTATCCACAAGAAATCTTACTTTTAAGAAATCTTCATCAGTCAACAAACTTTGAAATGTAATATTGCACATTGCTGTTTGGCAATCTGGAACCATGATTGAGATTCAGCTGCCTATAGTCAACACAGGAAATAGAAATCCGTTTGAAAAAGCAAATATTTTTATTAACCATCGGTTAGCTTTAAAACAGCTTTATCTCCCGAAATACAGTCAGCTGTTTTATGGAGTTCCTGGAATGCTCCATTCAATTGTTGGGAGTGGTTATTCTTGATCGCTTTTAAAATCATTTTCGGTCACACACACCATTGTTCAATCGCATTTAGCGATCACTATCTTAATTGCCAGCCATTTTGAAAAACACGGCGTTTTTAGTGTCTTTACATACAGCTGAAAGGTATGATCCGTTTACAACAAATTTAGCCATCAAGGACAACGGATGTGAGGACCAATTATGATTTCGTGATGGCCTTGTTAGTGAGGCCATTACGTGTGGTTGCCAATACCGAAGAATCGGAATTAGTTGCCCATACCGAAGAGTTGCGCTCGCATCAGACTCTTGAAGATAAACGATGGGAATTAATCTAATGAACATCATCAAAAAATCAAAACAGAGTCATCAAAAGTTGCTACAGAGTCGTCAACGATTATTTCTTTTTTGACAGAACTATTTGTCGGTATTCAGATGCGATAAATAGGACAATTAACCGTTCATTATTCCTCACTTTGAAGATCACGCCTTTGTCAGCAGCAGCAGCAGGTACAAGGACACTGTGGACCATAACAACGACAGGTCAAAAACGTCTGGTTTTTTCACCACTTGTATCCGTAATAGTCTTTGGTCAGCAGTTGATGATCCTGTTTTTATAGGACCTGTAATTTCTTGCTATTGAAAAAAATGGAGAACAAAACTCGTTTAAGACGCCGTGCTCCAGGTTTCTGTCATGATCTCCAGCTGAAAAATAAACTGTAAATAGAGCTACGTGTAATAATGGTACTTGCATTCTTCCAGACCGAGTACCACATCAAACAATACCAACCGTACCACTATTCTTTCAAATGCACTCACCATTAAAATACCAAACGTTGCTTTCTCATAAAAAAGTGTTCAGTTTTCCAAGTCTTTCTTAAAGACAATAAGAGGACCATTCGTGATTTTAAAAAAATATATATGTAAGTTCCCACAAGTAATGAACAACCATGTTATAGCTAACGAAATATTACCCGTCCTGCCGTTCTTGATGGCCACATACAGGGGCGGATTGGGCCTCCGGCCACCGGTTTAGCCCATGAGGGCGCACCGGCCCCATGGCCTCATGGGCTATAGGACTCGCGCCCTCAGATAATCCAAGGTATGCGCCCTTTGAGAGGACCCAGTCCGCCCCTGGCCACATAAACAGTAGCGTAACAATTCAAAAATTTTGTAGGGGCTCAAATGGCTTTAAGGAAGATTATGTGAAGCGTTGGCTTAGAGAAAATAATGTGTTTTGATATCCAATGGGGGGGCTTGATCCCCCCTAAGCCCCCCTTTCATACGCTCCTACACATAAGATATCTAAAAATTAAACATCAATTCGAAAACTAAACGTTAATGTGCGCATTGACATGCTTTAAATTTTCATTATTTTTTGTATAGTTTATTAATAGTTTTTAAATACTCGATTTACCATTTTAACCTTGTTACATAGGTCTGCAAAAAATATTGATTTCGATATTCCAAGTGGTTTTTTTTTGTGTGTGTGGGGGGGGGTGTTGCTGAATCTGAAAATGTAACCCATTTTACTCCATCGCGCACAGATTTCTAGCAAATGAGAGCTATACATTTGCGTATTCAGAAAGTTACTGACGGGGGGGAAGGGAGTTACAGGTTCTATGTGAGCAGTTATAGAGCTACAATTCCAAATACAGTCGAAGTCACTCATTACGAGCAATCTGCAGGTTAAGTTTAGTTCACTATTTAACTATATTAAGAATTTCACGCTTTTTACGAACACAAAAGCAGAATCTCGACAAATACGAGAAAAATATCTGTCCAACTTTAATGCGATTTTTTCCCTTTTTCATACCATTGTTTTGTTTTTTTTCCCGACGAAAACGGAGGAAAAGAATACCGCGAAATATACGAGATGCACAAATGAATATGCCAAGCAAACAATCAAACAAGACGCTAAAGGTTGCCAGGATTGCCTCAAAGGAGCAAAACTGCCGATGCTGACCGAAACTACTGCGCATGTGCGTGGACTTTAGGAATCGACCGAAAAAACTTACTGATTTTTTCAATAACTATTGAGGTGAAATTAAGCGAAATGAGACCATATGTGTATTTATTTACAGTGTAATAAAAATAGACCCCATATAGGTAAGGTTGAAAATTCTATGTTTATTAAATGATATAAAGTAAATCTTGCACTGAGAAAATTACCCAAGTTAATTCTAGTAATTATTTTATTACCTGCACGTACTTCGAAATTTTTATTCCTTTCACAGGTTTTACGAGTAACGGTTAGTACGAGGAATTTTACACATTCTTGCCTTCTCGTATTAACTGAGTTCGACTGTATTCATATACAGGGTGGTCCTGAACTCTATTTTGTCGGTAGAGTTTGTTAGAGACACCAGGTAAGGAATGTTTGCCCATATCCCCGTGTCCGCAAAGGGGACGGTTTGGCTGTAGAGCGTAACTACTGTTTATGCCCATCACGTTGCTACGTAGCCAATTACATGAATTAAATGCAATTTTTGATACATAATTTAAGCGATTGAGCTAATAATACAGCAGAGACAAAGAAATCCGGAATTCTGTTTTCTGATTTTGATCTGTGTTACTGTTTAGTGAAAATAAGCCTAAAACTGCCTTTTTTAACATACTAGAAAAGAGTTGGGAACTGCCAAGTATGTGCAACAGGTGAAGGACATTAAAGAAACAATTTTTGTTTGGCGATTTTTTTTTTCTCCAAAAATGAGCCGTTCGGACACTACAGTGAATTTAGTGTTTAGATACAGATACAGAATTTTATTCTTTTGTACAAATGACCCAGGCAGCGCCCATACATTTCGCATTGATATTCACTTTTAAGTTAATGATAAAGTTAGGCGCCACTACAGCACTGGCGCGAATGAAACGGTCCAAAAAACAAGTTGAAACGTGTTGGTTCGTTGTCCAGTTTTCTGTGGTAAGAAACCACTATCTGTAGGTGGGAGCAGTCAAATGCTCTCGCCATGACCGACGAAAGCACGGGGTGAATTAATCATTAAAAATCCGCAAAGCACAATGTCCACTATGTTGCAGGTATTCCATGAGCCCACTTAGACGCAAAACCGAACGTGGCCTGTCCCTTTTGGAGTAGATTAGGCATTGAAGGCAGTACCTTGAGGATTTGATGAGTGATGCTATTGGATTGTCCTCCAGCTCTCCAAAGAAGGTGAAACATTGGTCGAGTGCTGCTGTGTGAAGAAGTTCGACTTTTAAGTCTCTGTGTATATTTAAGTTTCTAATGAACCAGGGGGCTCCACACATTGTTCGTAGACATTTATTTTGAATTGTTTGTAGTGTTCTCATTTTGTCTGGACCGAGAAAGGTGAAGACAGCACAGCAGTAAAGAAGAATTGACCTAATTGAAGATTTATATACCAGAATTTTTGTTGAGAGGCTCATTTTGGATTTAGAGCCCAAAACTGGATGGAGAAGGCAGCGCGAGCTTTGTTTTTAGTGACTTCAAAATGCCTTTTGAAACGAAGTCTTTCGTCTAGCATCATCCCCAAATACTTTGCTGCGTTTGTGTTAGTGATTTTTTTATCTTTTACTGTGACTGAGTAAGAGCCAATTTTCCCACCGTTTCTGAAAATAACTAATTGACTTTTCGCTGGATTCACGGTAAGACCCCAAGCCGTAAGCCATCTTTCTATAGTCGTTAAGTTGTCTTGAAGGTTATTTACAGCGGTGTTGATATCTTGACTTTTACATAAAATTGCCGTATCGTCAGCATAAAGTGCAAGGATGCCTCTGTTAACTTCTGGAAAGTCACTAGTGAAAAGGTTGAACAATAATGGTCCTAAGAGTGATCCTTGAGGTACTCCTGCAGTAATGGGTCTCCTGTTGCTGAATTCACCATTATTGGCATATACGAATCCCCTATTTCTGAGATAAGACGAAATTACCCTCACAAGGTAATGCGAAATGTTAAATCTAAGCAGCTTGTATACGAGACCATCTATCCAAACTTTGTCGAACTCCTTTTCCAAGTCTAAAAAGATTGTGGCAGTACATTCCATTCTATTAAATCCGTCTAGAATAAACTCCGTTACCCTCCAGAGTTGATGTTGGGTAGAATGTTTTTCTCTGAATCCAAACTGGCAAGGATGTAGCAAATGTTTCTTGTTTACCTCGTCATTCAACCTTATCAGAATGATTTTTTCAAATATTTTGCTTAGGCATGAGAGAAGACTAATTGGTCTATACATTGATGGATTAAGGCACCTGTTATCTTTTTTGGGAATAGCAATGATCTTGGCAGTTTTCCACACTTCTGGAAAATACCCAAGTCTAATTGATGCATTAAAAATATTTGTAAGAAGGACTATTGCTTTCATAGGTAAATTTTTAATATGTTTGTTTGTGATATTATCTAGTCCACATGCCTTTTTAGTATGTAGCTCCTTAATTATTTTCGTTATTTCAGTTGGTGATGTAGGCAAGAAAGATTTGGTTTCTGTACAGGTGTTTTTAAAGATGTCTATGGATTTGCACACAATATATAAGACCGGGGAATTAATGAGGCTTGGTGTTTTGAGCTGATTTTCAAGAGAATTGGCTAAAATATCGGTAATTTGTTTTTATCGGTCATAACATGATTTGTATTATCGTCCCGAAGCTTAAGAATCTTGTTATCCTGTTTCTTCAATGTCTTTATGAACTTCCATGCCGTGCCATTTTTATGATCGAGATCTTTGATGAATTTGTCCCACCTCCTTTGCGTAAATCTCCTAATGATATTTTTCGTATTATTTGCATATATCCTCCATTGATTTTTATCTTCCGGATCCCACGATTTCTGATATTGTCGTCTGAGTTTATTTTTATTTGAAATATGTTTTTTAATCCACTGGGGAAGATCAAGGAGATCACCTGTAATGTTTTTAGTGACTGCGCTTTCTTCAGTTGCGTTGTTAATGACATTGTTAAGATTATTTATTGCAGTATCGATATCGCCAGTGCAAGACAGCGGAATGGGGCAGTTGATCTTTTCGTCGACAAGCTTTGTGTAATTTCCCCAACAAATATATTTTGTTGAAGGGTTCAATGGTGTTGGAATGCTGTCAAATGAGTATATGACCGGAAGGTGATCAGAAGAGAGCGCTGTAATTACCTCAGATTTAATATCACTGTAGATATTTTGATGTAGTAGAATATCTAAAATATCTGGATTATGATTTGTAAAATTCGGGATATAAGTATATTGATTTGGAGCTGAAATATGAACGTTGTTGCAATTATCAAGAAAATTTTTAAGTGTTCTGCCATTCCTATTCTCCTTACGACATCCCCATGCAGTACTTTTGGCATTAAGATCACCGGCAACTATTATCGTGTTATTTAAATGGAAGAGTGAGTGGAGATCCATTTCTTGAAGTTCTTCATTTGGTGGATTATAAGCTGCTACAAAAATAGTTTCTGAACTCCCTGTAATCATTTTTATAGCGGTTACTTCGAGTTGATCTGTAATAGTAGTGATTAAAATTTGCGAATGGTTGATGTTCCGCTTGATATATATTGCGGTACCCCCGCCTAACCTGCCAACTCTGTCAGTTCTGTAGACTTCATAATTTGCAACTTTGAATTCATGTTTGGCTGACCAATGTGTTTCTGTTACCAGAGCAATATCGATATTATTTTCCTTCAGAAGCATACGAAACTCATTAATGTGGTGTTTAAAGCCATTAGCATTCCAATTTAAAACTTTAAATGTACGAATAGTGTTATTTAGTAAGACCATGGAGAAAAATTAATTTCTTTGGGTGATAAGTTCAACGAGCAATGTTAAAGTTTTTTGCTGTTGAACCATTTGTATAAGGATAGATTGTAAGAGTTCGTTTGTAGACAGATTATTTTCATTAGCAGGATGTTGATCCGCCTTGTTACATTTTGGGACGAATTCCGTTTTGTTAAGAAGAAGTGCAGAAGCGTAGGATTTGGAGGGGGGATTACAATGGATTGCATCTGAAACTGGTGGGTTTACGACTTGCATTTCTCTGCTTCTTACGCTAGGCGCTAACGACGTCGTAAAAGTTGGGGGAGGACCCCTAACCCCGGGGCGATCCGGGCAGTTTCTATAACTTGCAACATGTTTTCCTCCACAGTTGGCGCATTTTGGCGATTCTTTGGAATTTCTATTTCTTTCACATTGATATGAAAAATGATCACCCGCACATTTAAGGCACCTCGTAGGTCTGTGACAACTCTTTTGGGTGTGGTTAAATCCCTGAAAATTCCCATTGCTTGGATCCACCGCATTCAAGATTTCCACAAATGGCTACAATGCGCCATTTCGCGAATTTTTAAAATTATATGAGGCTAACGTTTTTCCTTCTAGGGGATCAAATCTCGAACAACACATCTGTAGGAAAAACCCGGCAAGCGACCTGTTAGAATTGTTAGTGTTATCTGTACCGCCAGGGCTTAATTTCTAACAAAAAAAGTGCAGGAGCCCCAATATTATGTTAAATCGATTAAAAAATCGAATGGCTGCAAAAGAATCGATAAATCATATCAATTGTTTATGTCCATTTTTCTGGACAACAAAATTCATGACACTAATCACAAATTCATTACATTTTCATGATATTTATGGTTGTTTTGGCAATTCATATGAC
>QLNU02003225.1:15482845-15493722 GCA_006491805.2 Dysdera silvatica | reverse complement strand
TTAATTGTGATCTTAATTGCGTATTGATTAATTGTCGTGTTATATTAAACTACCCTGGTTCATGAATACATCGTTTCCACATAGCGAATTTTCTATATAACGAAATTTTTTCATGGAACCGTCCATTTCGTTATATGGAGGTTCTACTGTATTTGTATGCAATATACACACAATAATATTTAGCTTTAAATTTGCTTAAAATTTAACGAACATATTATATTATTACTTAAATTTTAATTGTATAACAAAATATGATATAAAGAAACTTACGGTAGTAAATTTTCCCAAAATATATAATCTTTATTTGTAGATGTTCAAAAAGAACTATAATCGTTTGCTGCAATATTAAGCAAACGATTATAGATCGTTTGCTGCAATATGAAGCAAACGATTATAGATCGTTTGCTACAATATGAAGCAAACGATTATAGATCGTTTACTTCATATTGAAGTGTTTGCGTTCCTACAATTTTCGTTATAAATTACTTGATGTAATAAATACATAGTCATCAGTGTAATTAATCCATTGTCTCACTCAAGAAAGCGCTTATTATGATTTCCTTAATATATATTCTGAAAAAAGATGACAGTTCTTAGAAATTCTCGTATTTTAAGTGATAGAAGATTTGCTGCATCATGCTGGCCTCAATTAAGAAGATATCCAATATCACTTCTAAAAATTAAAAAAATTAGATGATACTTTGATATTTTCGCTTCCTACACAGATTATACAATTTATATTAAAAATATATTTTTCTTCCCCTATCTTCAGCAAAATTTTTAATTAATTCTCCATAAATAATGTTTCTTACGCATAAGAGAGATAAACAACTTAATTTCTACTGGCCTAGATTTTTTTTACTTATTGTAATATCGTGGAAAACCACGAAGACAATTAAAATTTCACTACAACAAAAAGCATGCAACCAAACCACAAGTACTTTGGTAAATAGAAATACTCGTAGTATCATAAGTTTGAGAGCAAAAAATTAAATTTATTGACATGAACAGTGAAGTCTTAAATGTGTTTTAATAATTTGGGTTTTGGTATTAGCCCTCTGTATAATTATACAAGTTCATCCATTTCTATGTAATTTTCAATTTACTAATTTTCTAAGTGTGATTTCCTACTGAAGTTTTGATATAAAGATTTTTTTTTATTTCATATTAATTTAATTAAATGCAAGTAGTGGAGGAAGAAGTATGTTTAGAATTTATAAATATTAGTTTCACTTATTGAAATATATTTAATAATGAGCAATTAAATGATCAGCTCAGAGGTGGATTTCTAAGCAGGCATACAAGGTCCAGGCCTATTGGCGGCATCAATGTGCTTAAACATAAAATTGTCCGAACTCAACAATGTTGAAAAAATAATGTTTCTTTTAATTATTACCCTGTTTCCCCAATAGCGATGACATATAAGCGATTACTTTAACTTGCCTGCAAATACAAACTACAGAATCGAAAGACAAAGGGCCCTAAAAATTTTGGGCCCTGGTCATTTGCCCAGCGTACCCATTTATAAATCCAGGCTTAACACGCTTTTTATATATACTAATAGTAAATGAATGAATAATGAAAAACTTGACTGATAACGAAAAAATTCATGCAAGGATGCGTACGTGTTTTTTTCCCCAAATATACGAAATATACGTAAAAATATCAGAGGCTCCAGGATTCCAAACTAAAATTATTGTGGATTCAAAAAATGTCTCGAATTCACGAAGTCGGAGATTATGGTAGCAATAATTTCGAGTTGTATCTTATTAGTTTGAATAATTATATGAAAAATCTCCTTTACATATCAAATGTTAAGAGTATGATATGCGGTTGGTTTTTTTTTAACAAATATTCCTTTCTTAGTAAAGGAGGGAGGGGGCGGCAGTACAGGCTGTGCCTAAGGGCGGCAATTTTATAAATCCGCCACTGAATCAGATTGGCTTGTTCGTAGGTCGCGGTTATGACTTGCAATATGAAAATGTTTCCCATCTCTGGCATATGCGATAATTTGACCCTGGTGGAAAATATTTTTCTGATGGTTTTAGGATGCGCACGCACTGAAGACGTAGCCATTTCTCTAGGAAAAAAAGAGCGAACAGTGATTTGATGATGGATTTTAATACTCCCTTCCCTCCCACTTCTTCTCCTCTATTGTCAGATCCTACTTTCAAATAGAAGTACAAATTTTGGGAAAATGTAATCATGCAAGTCATGGCGTGCGATTGCGTTGCTAGCGGAAAAAATTGTCCAAGAGTATCAGGGAGCAGTATTTGTGGAGAGTACATTGTCTGTGATCTTTTTCACAAGAGGGTTAATCGATACCTTGGTAGAGATTTTCAATGATAAACGTTACTTATTTCCAATTTCATTATATATATATAAGGTTTTCCTCGCCCATTCTTGGCGGAAACAGGCTTTGGGACGGGCAGAGCGCCATGTTCCCAAGCCTCTCGCATCACTTCTTAACATGGCACTTTAAGAAGTATATATATATATATACAGGGTCCCCAAAGGGTACCTGCTGTGCGAGCCGCATACTCCCAAAAATTTTTTGCAAAAATACAGAGTACGCGGCGCGTGCTCTCAAGGTCTCAAAAAAGTTTTCGTATTTGCTGGTTTTTGGACAACTTTCAACAAAGTTCAGCCTTTTTTTTTTCTAGTCATTTACAAACTTGAATGGACACAAATGAGGAAGGAAAAACCCCTGAACTTATAAGCATCAAAGTAATATCCTGTGTATGACCAGGAGATGAATCTGGAAACTGCCTGCTACTTCTGCCTTCCCACTCTTTCCTTTTAGTTTTCAGTTCTTCCCCCTCCTCTGCTCTCCCTGCTCTTCCTTATCCATTTTTCTTTTGTATGCCTTTCACTTTAAATGTCCTTTAAAACTGCACCCGCAACGGTCAACTCAAAATTCATTTACATTTTTCTACTATTTTTGTTTCTCCTACTTCTTCTCTCGGCCTTGGCTACAAGGAAAAACATTCTTACTCTGCAGCCCACAAAGATTCCACCTTTGGACTTCAACCTTCACTTGTAACATCTTCGAGTCAAGACTCTGCTCATAAACTCTGTAAATGTGATACACCTGCGAATGTAAATCTCTTAATAACAATGCGGATTTGTACGCGCGAATCTATATCGTTATTGTTTCTTGTTGAATACGAGAAATCCCTTGCTTTGTCTTCCGGAAAGAGAGCCCCGTTACTAGCATCGCTACTGCTCTCTTTCCATTTCCCAAGCAAATCGTTTGTATGGTCTCCTGATGTACATAATAATAAGGAATAAAGTATTACTTACTTACTGCCACCTTGGGCTTGGATAGACGATAGACAACCAGTCAAATGTCAATCAGAGCGGTACGGTGACGTCGCCAAGTCCAGTAACCCCGCAATTTCAATATTCTTTAATTAAGACAGCACCGCATACTCTCAACAATTTTCTTCAGGACAGCCTTATATATATATATATATATAGTAGAACTTTTACTTCCTTAAATCAATAACTCTGGCGTCTACTTTTTTTTTTTAATCTGTGCTCAGCATGACAGACGCATTTTGGCGCAGTATAGCCCAGATGCTCTTGCGCCATAAAAAATCCAAACAAACAAACAAGCATGACAGAAGCAGAAAGATGTAATTTAACAGAACTGATGTTGTTGAAGAAGATCGTTGATAGAGCTTTAAAGCAAGGCAGTCTAAATTCCATCAAACAAATTTTAAAAATTTTGTTATGAATAAATCAATTTGTAATGAACTCAGGAAGCTGTATTTATTTTAAAATATAGTTCCCGTTAGATATGTATCCATTATAAAAAGATACGTTCTAATTAGTACTAAAACTAGTGCCGAGTTTTTAAAATATTTCCGATTATACGGAAATTTCGCTTTCCAGCACAGGTCTGGTTATACAGTAAAATCTTCTTGACGGACACCTTTATTTAACGGGCACTTTTCTACTTCCCAGTTCCAATGCTTGTGCTATGCCCTAACTTTCTCGAATAGCGGACACCTCCTAATAATGGAACGATACTCAAGTTTCGAGGTGTCCGCTATTCAACAGTTTACTCCATGTACTATATCTGAAGTTTTACTGTTCTTCATTCCCGATTGTCTTTGAAATTTCCTTTCTTAGAATTGGCAACACGATTCGAAGAACATAAAAACGACTCTACTATAAAATCATTAGAAACCTTAATATGCCATGTTACGATGATTCGGTAATCAAACCGCCATTATCATCATCATCATTATTACGGAAGCCATTTTAAACCACGGAAACAACCAGAAGGTTACGGTCAAGTAGAAGAGTAATCATTGGGAAAAATTTTATGAAGACTGCGGCTCTCGGAAGTGGAAAACGATAAAAAGCATTAGTCGGAGGCTAAAATCGTGAAGTTAATTTTTTTATCAATAATAAATTGAAAATCGTAATTGGAAAATTCACTTATAACCCGTTTCCTAATCATTGCTTTGGATTGTTTTCATAACCAATAAGGAAAACAGTAGACTCCAATTTAGATTATTTAGCAAAAATAAATAAAAACGAATGTTTCTAATCTTCCGGTAGCCCTCACATAAGACGCTCTTTGTGCGGCCCGCATTTACAGTCACGAGAAATCTGTGACCCCAATCACCGCTCTGAACAAACTACCTAAAAACCAACATAGCAAAAACGAGGCCTAGCTATTCAATAATAATTCCACAAACTGCAATTACATCTCCATTAACGTGTCTTCGGTATACTTCCTTAGCCGTAAGACACAAATAATAATAATAATAATAATAATAATAAAACCTTTGTTCTTTCATAGCAAGTATGCTGAAATACTGAATATATGGCATTGAGAAACGATAAATATATGAAAACAAAATAATATAATATAATACGCATAGTACAATAATTTTGTTGGATAACCCTGAAGGAGAATCTAATAACAATCTATTGTTATCTATTCTCCTCCATTTCTAACCAAATCATTATAACAGTAAGCCATCATCATCGTCGTCATTATCATATTAATCCTTGTATGTAATTCATATATATACATACTATATGTAATGTTCAACATGTATCTAAATTTGAATAAATTATTATTATTATTTATCTTTATTCATATCAATGTACAACATAAGATTAATATTAATTAAAATTATTTATTATATAATAAATATTAATAATTTTGATTTAAATTATTAAGATCAATTAAAGAATGCGACAAAACGTGAGGGGAAAGGGATAAAGAAACCTATAGAATACCGAAGTATTAAAGGAAGTAGAAGGAATTAAGATTGTGATAATAAAAGAATTTAATACGTGTGTTATAGTAACAAAACAATATTGCTTGCCAGCTATTGAGCATGAACGGTATTGGAAAGGTTGGCTGCCGAAGGTGGCTCTGTATTTTTTGTGACGGATGCACAAAATCCGTTAGAGAAGAGTATCAGGGAGCTTAATTTTCAAGGATCGTATCCTCTGCGTTAACAAGATCTAAGTGTGCTATTATACTAAAATAATATAATAAATATAACTTAATATTAATAATAATACATGAAAAAGATATAAATCAATAATAATGATAGCAAAATAACGTAACACTATGACAAAAGACGCTATGTAATATTATGATAAGAAATAACATACCACACAATGGTGAAATAATATAATACTAAGATAAAAATTAATGCAATATTGTAATAAAAGATGATGGAATACTATGATAAAACATATTGTAGTGTCATGATATAATATATAATGAGTAAAATTTTTTGTCATTGGTCTGAAAGCGAAAGAAACAGAAAAGAAAGGAAATATAAAGAAAAATAAGTAAAGTAGAAATAGAAAAGTGAAATGGGAAAACAATAGTAAAAGTAACGAAAGGAGTAAAATAGATTAGAAAAACTTACAAAAGGAGAGCAATAAATTAGATAAGCTTACGAAAGTAAGGGAAAATAAAGAAAAGCGAAGAAACTTAAATAGAAGGAAAATCGTGTAGCGAGAAATAGGAAGAGAATAAAAATAAGCAAAACTTACGAAAAGTGTAAAATTTTTTTTCAACGTTTCGAGAATTACTGTTCATTTTATCAAGTGATGTATGTCACTTCGCTTGATAAAGAAAGATAAGATAAATACTTGAGAAAGACCATGGTTATCTACCTCTTTTCTCTCTTCGGAATCCAGTATGAAACTGCAGGCGAGGTGCTAGTGCTTTGAATAGCGCTACATCTTAGAAACTGTAAACAAATTGTTCGACATCATGGTTCAATTGCTACTTAAGCCTATTTATTATATTAAAGTTATTGCGAAATTTATGTAAATAATTTATTATTTATTTATATAAACGGTTTATTGTAGCGATATCAGTAGTTTATAAATTCATTTCTAGATTGATCAAAATTCAAATCAATTGCAAACGGAACCTTATAAAAGCTAATTGAAAATTTTATTTAAAATATGTCTGGCTGCTATATGACAGTATGTACTGTACATATATAGATATGTGGTATATAATAATCCGATATCAACGCAATATAATGATTTGACCAAACACGTATTCATAATATAATGATTTAGCCAAAAATGAATGAATGAACTCCCAATTTTTGAAACCAAATGGTTAATCATTCAAGAAATGGCAACATACGAGTATTGCTTCAAGCGAAGAATTCAAGCATTTTTTACTTTTTTTTTTTGCTATAATTCCCATTAATCAAAATCATATAATTTTCTGCCATGAATTTGATCGATTGTTCTTATAATTGGCATTTTTTATGACAATGTATATCAAACCTTCTCATGGGAAAAGAACAAGAGAATCCGAACATGGGGGAAAATGTGAAAATTCCAGTAAGAAAGACTTTCTATTTTCCCAGGACTCGTATTCAACCATTAAATCTAGCATTGCAGCACATTTGAGTGAAGAACATTCAGAAAATGAGTCGACCAAGTACGATAAATGGCCCCCATCCATTTACACATCTCTGAGAATGGAAATTTGGTATAAATTTCTATCATCAGTTCCAAAAAAATAACGACGTAACTCTAGGTAAGATTTCGTTGAACTTCGTTAACGCGAACGCAGTCATGGTGACAAAGAAATTGTTCGTGTTAAAAGAAGTTCACGTTATTCAGAAAAGGGTGGAATCGTAATACCAATTATTAATCGAATTTGATGGAAATTCAGAAAACAGTGTTAAACTAATTCGCCATAACGGGGTTGGACCGTACCTTGAAAATAACGATGTTGCTATCAGCGTTGTTTCGGATGTTAAGAAGGAATGTATTAACGCGTTTCAGACAGACGAAGTTCTGGTTTAGGACTGTTTGTTTTAACCATTGCCTGAAGGACAGTTTTATCTGCTTGAAACGCGCAGATATATCTTCAGTATTTCAAATCATGCCGCGTGGGGTAATGTTACCTTTGATTTTAGTATCAATTTATGTGGTCCCTCTTGATCTTCAGCCCCTTTTTTTTATAGGATGCATACAAACATCCGCTCGCGCTCGCGCACATACACACACACACACATTTGGAACATCCACATTCGCACATTTAGACATCAATTTTTCTTTTAAATCAAACACGAAGTCTTAAATATAGCCTAATGGTGTAGGCGTACTATATATATATATATATATATATATATTTTGCAAAATAACAAATGCATATACATGTATAAGATGAATGGTACATGAAAAAAAAAATCAGAGCGAATTAGATGAATAAATTTGGATAGGATTAAGGTAAGAGAAAAGATTAATAGAAAATACAATATTCAAACATAGACATATATATACATACAAATATGTATACACGCATATAAAATACGACGTAATATAAGCATGCAGCCCCAGAACCGTCGTCAGGGGCCTTTCTTAGGACTACATGCTTGGCGCCTTTTCTGGAGGTATGTTGCAAAATACAAGTAAATCAGATAAGCCAGATGTATTTAGCGAGATACCCAAGACTCAAAGGCGCCAAAAAAAACCAGAATGTACAAATCCAGATGTTGTTACAGTATAAACAATAAAGTATACAAAATAGGCAAATTAAACGTAAAATCAATAAAATAGAAAATCATACATAATAAATGCATGCATACATACATACATACATACATACATACATACATACATACATACATACATCATATTCAACCATTATCTATCCACTGCTGGATGAAGGTCTCTCCAAATGCTTTCCACACAAGTCTATCCTGAGCAATTCGCTTCCACGTCACCCCAACCTGTTTTCTTATTTCATCCACCCATCTAGTTTGAGGACGTTTTCTAGGTCTTCGGTGGTCTCTTGGAATCCAGTTCAGAATTTCTGTTGTCCATCGTTGATCAGTTCTTCTTGCAATATGCCCAGCCCATCGCCATTTCAGCCCTTTTACTTTAACAATGATGTCCTCTACTCTAGTTTGCTCTCTCACCCAAGTGTTTCTTTTTCGATCTCTCCTAGTTATTCCAAGCATGCACCTCTCCATGCTCCTTTGCGTTGTCTGTAACTTTCGTATTGCTCCAACTGTTAGACTCCATGTCTCTGATCCATAAGAGAGGACTGGCAATACACACTGGTTGAAGACCTTTCTTTTTAGACACAAAGGCAATTTCCCCTTCAGGATAAAACTGTTTCTTCCAAATGCACTCCAGCCAAGTTTAATACGTCTGTTGAGTTCTTTCATAATGTTGCCATCCATTGAAATCAGCTGGCCAAGGTAAATATATGAATCAGCAATTTCTAGCTCAATGTTGTCAACTTGTATTTTTGTTTCCTCTACGAAATTATTGAACATGATCTTAGTTTTTTGTAGGTTCATCTTGAGTCCAACTTCTTTACTTCTAGTTGAGAGCTCCTGTACCATGTCTTGGAGTTCTAATGGGTTCGTTGAAAAAATAACAATGTCATCAGCAAACCGCAAATGATTTAAATATTCACCATTTATTTTTATTCCCTTGTTATTCCAATTTATCTGCTGAAAAATCATCTGTAAAGCTGAAGTAAAAAGTTTTGGAGAAATGGTATCTCCCTGCCTCACACCTTTACCAATTTTGATAGTTTTGGTATCTTTATGTAACCGAAATTTTGCACTTGCATTTTTATACACACGTTTCACCATGTCAATGTACACATCCTCAATGTCTGTTGATCTTAAAGAGTTGATGACTGCTGATGTTTTAATAGAGTCAAAGGCCTTCTCATAGTCAATAAATGCCACACACAATGGAAGTTCATATTCATGTGTTCTTTCAATTAATTCTCTTAATACTTGAATATGGTCCACTGTACTGAATCCACTTCGAAATCCAGCTTGTTCTCTTGGTTGAGCTGCATCTAATTTTTTCTGCAGGCGATGTGTTAGCACTTTTGTGAAGATTTTATAAATAGCAGGTAACAAGCTAATTGGTCGGTAATTTTTCAAATCCTCTTTATCACCTTTTTTATGCAAAAGAATTACTGTTGCAGAATCCCATTGGTTTGGTATGTTACCGCTGTTAAGACATTTGGTAAAGAATTTTGCAAGTATGTCTTCTACATATTCTCCAGCTTCTTTTAGGATATCTAATGTAATACCATCATCACCAGGGGCTCTTCCTTTCTTCATACTTTTTATTGCAAATGAAACTTCTTCTTTTAAGATTTTAGGAGCTGTTCCTTCGACTATTTCAATGTCTTCGTTTAATCCACTGTTACTTTCGTATAGATTTTTGTAGAATTCTTCAACTCTTCTAAGTATTTCTTCCCTATTTCTTGTTACGGTGCCATCCTCTCCTTTTAATGCAATGATGTGTTTCTTCCCAACAGATAAACTTCCTTTAACAACCCTAAGGCTCTTGTTATTTTCAATGGCTTTCCTTACTAGCTCACAGTTGAATTTTCTTATGTCTTCTTTCATGCTTTTGCGCAGAGTTTTACAAAGTTCTATGTACTCAATCCTGGAACTGGTATTTTGATTGTCCACCTTCATATCTCTTCGCCTTTTCATGAGCTGTTTCGTCTTCTCAGATAATTTGCTATTGTGCTTTTTACAGGTTACACCACCAATTTCCCCAGCAGTTTCAACTATTGTCTTAACAATGTTTTCATTTGCTTCTGAGATATCACTTTCATCAATAAGTCCTTCCAGTGCAGAAAAGCGATTTTTTAATTCCAACTTGAATGCCTCGGTATTTTCTTTTAATTTCTTTAAATCCACCCTCTTACTTACTTGTTTCCTAATGAGCTTCTGTCGTTCTAATTTAGTATTTAAGTGCACTTTACATCTCACCATTCGATGATCACTTCCAGTATTAAATCTGTTCAGTACACTGCAATCTTCAATAATTGATTTCTTGTTTGCCAGGATATAGTCAATTTCACTAGTTCCCCCATTTGGGTGTTTCCATGTCCATTTTCTTTGCGGTTTCTTCTTAAAAAATGAATTCATGATGCTAAGATTTTCAGCTTCTGCAAATTCGATGAGTTGATCGCCACGTTCATTCCTTTCCCCATATCCGTATTTACCAACCGATGTCTCTCCTTGTTCCTGTTGTCCAATTCTTGCATTGAAATCCCCCATGATGAGCTTGATATGTTGTTTCCCTTTGGTGTGTAACTCTTTGATTTCTTCATAAAATTCTTCAACCTCTTCGTCGGTATGGCTTGATGTTGGTGCATATACCTGTACTATTTGAAGTTGGTATCGCTGGGTTAGTTGAACAACGAGCCTCGCTGCTCGATCTGACGTGCTTTCGACTTCAAGAAGGTAGTCTTTAATTCTTTTGTTGATTAAGAAGCCAACACCACTTGTTCTTCCAGTTTCCGTTCCTCTATAATAAAACAAATGTCCACTTTTAAGTTCCACCAACTCTTCACCTTTTCTTCTAACTTC
>QLNU02003225.1:15460307-15482745 GCA_006491805.2 Dysdera silvatica | reverse complement strand
CTCAACATATATCGTATATTCACATACTCCTCAACATATATCATGTATTCACATACTCCTTAATATATATTGTATACTCACATACTCCTCAACATATATCGTATACTCACATACTCTTCAACAAACGTTCAATAAGCATAAATTCTCCTCATGGTTTGGGACATACTTTGGTACAGCTTATAGTGCAGAAAGTACTACCTAAAATTTGTTATTGAAACTATGGTTCGCTTATTTAGTTGTTATATATGGTTATTTAGTTGTTAAATGTTATGCTTGTTTAGTTGTTAAATACGGTTTGAAATATTGGCTGTTGTTCCGGAATTAGTAATGAAGAAAGCACAGGTCCTCCTGTCTTTGTAATGAAGAAAGAAAAGGTGCCATGCGTGATATTAAAAATAAATCATGTTTCACAAGCAGTGATGTAACCAAGACTTTCGCAAATTCCGCCTATCAGGGAAAAAGAAACTCAAGACCTTCCACATCTCATCCCAAATAATAAAATGCCAAGATGTCATACTTTATTGAATTAGTGGCTTCTCCGACACCGCACTCGTAGAAAGCAAGATTTTGGAGCGAAAGTTATCTCAGAAACAGGAACAAATCTGAAAACAAAAAGATTAAGGTTCAACAACCTTCGCTAAATTGTGGAAGTACTTGCTACTTATCTCATGACTTATTGGTCATCTCGTTTCCAGCACACCATGAACAAGATCTTCATTAGCTTCGCCGAAAATCACGCTACCGCAATCCCAACAACATGTGTAGAGCAAAGCTGTTTAAGAACGATTTTATTTGTCCACACGCAAGTATGATCATAAATCCAATGAAAACGGTTTAACATCACAGCCATTGTTGATCAACGAGGCGGAACAAGTGGACTCCGCCCCCTTCCTCCAGCACCTTAATGGGATCCAAACCATAATGGAGAAGAAGAAAGAGATCATCAATGCGACGGAGTGTGTCCAATGAAAAGGCTCTACAGTCCATTGCACACACCTTATAGAAGTTCTCTGCATTAAATGGGCTGGACTGGTTGCATAATAGTTTTATTTCGGCTGGAGTGAAGCTTGGCTCGTGACGAAGACGTGGAGTAGTGTGTGTTTATATATATACAATGCTTTGCATTGGAGATGTGGAGATTAGCTTAAGCAAATATGGATCTGGAATACAGCGCCACCTTCGGTGGCCACCTTTCCCAAAACTTTGTTTTGCTTAAACCTTTCTCTCTTTTTACGTAAATATGGCTGAATCGTCTGAAGAAATGAATGGAGTTTTTCTTTTTTAAATTCGTCGGAATGATTATATGACACTGGCACAAGCAGGGGGTGTTGATGGGGGTTGTAACTCCCATTGCAATGAAATTTTGTATATTTAACATAGAAATATGTGAGTTGCAGCTCTGTAACCACCACCATTGAGCCCATAACCTCCCTTACGACTTACGAACTTCCTGCGTACGTCTATGGTACATGAAGTTGAAATGGATCTTATTTCATTAATATATATCATACACTGGGCGCAATATTAAAAATTGCATTTTATTTTTCAAAGCTTTTAAAAGAGAATTTCGAGGGGGGGGGGGGCAATAAAGTCAAATCTTTATAAGTGTAAAAATGGCGTAACACTATGCAGAATATACTGAAACTTAATAACAATGTTATGAAGCGTAGGTTTTGGTGTTTAGAACGCGTTAACGCGTTTCGAACAGACGTGTTATCATTCATCAGAAACCGACTGATGTGGTCTCTAAGAACACAGGGTGTTACCACCTCACGCTGATATTAGTTGTAGGACAACAACGCCATCTATTGTTACAAATATTCACAAGCCGAAAAATGGGATGCGAAGTTGAAAAGGGAGCCGTTATTGATGAGTGGAGATACAGCCAGTGGAGTATATAGACCTTTCCATGCTTTACTGAAGCTAAGAGTGGATTTATGCTCATTGACGAGGTTGCTTAATTATCCATAAATATGGCAAGCTTAATTTTGCGTCAATTTTGTAAACGGTCCTCATTTCTGGCAACTTATGTTCATGTTTTGGCGAACGGATTCCGACTTTTCGCCAAAGCAATTAGAATTTGAATAAAATTTGGCATCAGCCAAAAGTTGAGAGTGAGAGAGAGCGTCGTTTATAAAAAAATAAATAAATAAATAAAAAATTATTTTTTGTAGATTCTGGAAAGATACTAAAGAAAGCCTAAAGAGCAATATACTAAAAAAAAGCCTAAAGGTCAAGATACTAAAAAAAGCCTAAAGAGCAAGATACTAACGAAAGCCTAAAGAGCAATATACCAAAGAAAGCCTAAAGAGCAGTATACCAAAGAAAGCTTAAAGAGCAAGATACTAAAGAAAGACTAAAGAGTAAGATACTGAAGAAAGCCTAAAGTCTAAACTAAAGAGAAAGACACTAAAGAAAGTATAGAAAAATTAGCCTAAGTGCTATTTCCTGAATAAGTTAGATTGATTGGAATTGTACGAATTTTAATATATTTTCATTTTGAGAAATATCTATTTAAAAAATAATTAGAGAATTTTATCTAATCTCCAAAAGAAAAAAGAATATGTTTGATAATTTTAAATGACAGAAAGAGAATATTTACTGTACGAAAGTTCATGTTTGCCATGTGTTAAATTGAGTTTCCTGATTTTATAGCGCCCATTCATGCTACAGAACGAAATTCCACTCCCTTAAAATATAATATCTGAAATATTTTCCTCATCGCCAAGGCGCCAATTATATAATTTTCCCGTCGTCAGTGCGCCAATTACATGATTTGCTCCAATCGGCGATTATTTTCGCTACGTTTTCGGCATTAATTTTGAAGAAGCAAAAGAGAAAAGAGAAGATATATAAGAAAGGAAGAAAGGGGAAAAAGAAGAGAGAGAGCAACAGGGGAAGAATGGAAAAATTATTAAAAGATACAATATGATTCTTCTTTAAAACATTTATAGGTTCATCATTCATGTGTATTTGTATGTTATTTATATGTTATGTGTACTTGTATGTTATTTATATGTTATGTGTACTTGTATGTTATTTATATGTTATGTGTATTTGTATGTTATTTATATGTTATGTGTATTTTTATGTTATTTATATGTTATGTGTATTTGTATGTTATTTATATGTATATATATTCTACGTTATCATCATTATTTATATATTTAGTTGTATCATTGCCTCCTTTTTTAGTCTGTAGCTTTATCACACGCTTCTTCTTCAACATATGTAACACCAGCTTTAGTACATTTTTATCTGCATCATCAATATTCTCCACTACACATCTGTACCATAAACAATATTTGCATCCAAATCATCAACTACGTTTGCATCTGTGTCATCAACTACGTCTGCATCTGTATCATCAACTACGTCTTCATCTGTGTCATCAACGACGTCTGCATCTGTATCATCAACTACGTCTGCATCTGTATCATCAACTACGTCTGCATCTGTATCATCAATATCGACAGCTACGTATCTGTACCATAAACTATGTCTGCATCTATATCATCAATTATATCTGCATCTGTATCATCAACTACGTTTGCATTCATATTATCAACTATGTATATTTGTATTATCATCACCAAATTTATGCTTGTATCTGTATTATGATATTCAGTTAATATAATTATGGCGAATTTATAGCATGGATATGAAATACGATGGATGCATCGACTGATCGAAGGTGAGGATCATTGTACAAAGATCGTTCATCCCTCTCATGAAAAAAAGCACTCATTAAGCTTATATAATAATAAGATAGAAAAAGTTTACACGTATTAATTTAATTTCTCATATCCTTCATCGCCATTTCTTTCCCACATGCAACCTTTCTCACCGGAATAATAGTTAGCTTAATTGTTCTAAACTCTCAATTAACTATTCATAGCGAGAAGTCTGCGCTAAACCACACGTTATCGAACGCCCATTAACACCTTGGAAACCGAACCATTTATTCTAAATACCTCACCTTGCTGGCCCTGCCGTTTATACGGGGTAAAGAATGAACTTGCCAAAGCTATAATTTGAAGCCATTTTCTTCGACGTGGTAATAGGTGCTAATGTTGGTTCTACGCGCTGTTTATTCAGCATCCTATTTACCTCACCATGCTTTCCTGGTTGACCCAGAAACGCAAAATATATTTATTTTCCCATTAAGCTTTCAGCGACCAATTTGCGAAGCAGGTTTTACCACATTACGATCGGGACTTTGGGGGATGGAGACGGGGATATCAGAGGGAACATGACCAAGCCAGGTGTGAAAATGTTCTTTTTATCGTCGCTCGACTTGATATGGGATGACGGGCAACATCCCGTTTGTCAGAGCGTTCCTTGACTGCTCTTCCCCTACCCAATCACTTCTTTTTGGCAAGGGTGGGACCACCAATATTAACATATCACTGACTGACAAAACGATGTTTTGTTTGCTTTAATTATATATATATTACAATTTTTTGGTATAATTAATGAATTTTCTCACTTCATCATCTTTTCTATTCTTGTTAATTGAACTTTTACACTTTAATCACTTTCAATAGCTCTATCTACTTGTTGTAAGTTTGCTTTTGGGCCACTTACAACAATTGAGATTTTTCTTAGTATTAATAAGAAGACCCTTCTAAATTGCTAAAATATTTTTAAATTAATTATATTCTGTATTTATACTATATATTTATTTATATATATATGTATTTTGTGCAGTCTCTGATGAAGAACAAAATTCTTGGTATTGTTTAATCTTTTACTCCCCTTCACGTTTTACTACTACAATTGCATTTTTTATTCTGAGATGTTTCTACTACTTAAATTTACTTGGTTTTACTACCTTGTGTGATATTACTTTACAACTTTAACTTTGTCTAAATTAATATATGCTTAAGTGTAGTGTATTCATGTATATTACATTAGAAAGTACTACATGTCACAATCATACTACAATTTTGCTATATATATATATATATAATTAAAATATTATATAGTCTATGTAACCAATAATATAGAAACTTCTAGATATAAATAAAAATTTATATTAAAAAGAAGGCTCTTCAGAGTTTGGTTTAGGTTTAAATATTTTACTACGGAATGGCAGAAAATCTAGTTAAGGGCCGGATCCCAGGAGGGGCGAACCGGGCATTCGCCCTAAGTGGCAGGTTTTTAGGGGCGGCAAAAGAGGATTATTGTAAAAAATGAGGTCATTTTGGGGAGGCAAAAGACGCCTACGCCCCGAGCACCATAATACCTAGCTCCGGCCCTGATCTAGTTTTCTGTTGCTGAACGACAGAGGTTCTAGTTCCTTATTGCTAAACAACAACGATTCTAATTTTCTGTTGCTGGACCATAGAGGCTCTAATTTTCTGTTACTGAACGACAGAAATTATGGTTTTCTATTGCTGAACGACAGAAACTATGTTTTTCTATTACTAAATGATACAAACTGTGGTTTTTTATTGCTGAACGACAAAAACTATGTTTGCCTATTGTTGAATGACAGAGACTATGTTTTTCTTGTCGTTATTGCTAAACGACAGAAACTCGGTTTTTCTATTGCTGAAAGGCAGAAACTATGTTTTTCTATTTCTGAACGACAAAAACTATGTTTTTCTATTGCTGAACGACAGAAACTAGGTTTTTCTGTTGCTGAACGACAGGAACTATGTTTTTCTATTGCTGAACGACAGAATTATGTTACTCTATTGCCGAACGACAGAAATTCTAGTTTCTCGTTACTGAATGACGTCTCTTATTTTTTTGTTGTGCTAAACTCTACAGTTCTTTACTGAAAGAAAGAATTCTGAATTTTAACCACTGTGGGCGAAATAGATTATGGTAATTTTTTTAAAGATGAAGGTTTATTGTAAAATTTTGAAGGAGATTTTTATTTCTATGAACAGAATTGTAAATTTCCTTAAGAAAATCATAAACAAAATAAAGATCGGATACTTTAAGGAAGAGAAAGAAAAGTATAAGAAGAAATTGTCAGTTCATTTAAAAAAGAAAATAGTTCAAATCTCACATGGAGATTGCAAAAGCACATTCCACACCATTTTCTCCTTTGCTATTTCTTTTTAAATTTTCAATTTAAATCTCCAATATACTACAAAACAATTAAGACCTAAATTTATCGTAAAAAAATCGAAAATATATTGTAATATACCCTATACTTTTTTTGGCCCTCCGGCTTAAATCCTATATGCACCACTGATGCTTTCTAATGTGGGTCATTTGTTAAAGATTATTCGTTTTGTTTTCCAAAGCCAAGCAATTGGCTTTAAAATGGGCTATAATCACGGCTATCGTCACCTACATGGCCATAATGATCATTATCACAGATCCAACTGATAATTATGGCTATGTAAAAATTCCCAAAAGGAAACTCCGCTTAGATGACGCAGACTTGGGAAGCTGGGATAAAAACAACAAACCATCATTAAATGTTTTAAAAAATGATTATGCAGAAACTATATAATAACGCTTGAATCTATCGATCCATCAACATTTGATGGCAGTTTAATTTCTCCATTTCTTCTTGGTTTTTTTTGAAGGCGTATCTTTTTCCTGTGGATCGCTATATTTTTTTGAAAATGGCTCAAGTAGTGATGTTCGTCTGAGGAAAACACTTCCCAAGCCAGAGTTTCTCAAACTTTGATTCCTCACGGACTTCTAATTATTCTTTTACTTCTTGGGGGCCATCTAAGGGGCAAGGAGGGGGCAGAGGAAATACGAGAACTTCCTTGGAGAGAAAAAACATTTCGTCTGAAACTAAGATTGCCAAATCTAAATAATGACATTAGGACCTATCTACCATTATCAGTTACAAGCTATATAGTGTGTTGTTCGGTGTATGTTTATTAGAATATTAAAAATATTTGGCATCGAAAGCTTTTATATCCCAATATGGATTTTTCAAATTACACAGAAATCTGCGAGTATTTTACTTCCACAAATCTTATCGTCTGCATCGCATCTTTAGTCGTTGCGGAAAACCATTTTATGGAGTCGCGATATTAAATGCTGGGATTAGAGCGCTGTCTTCGGCAGCCAACTTTCCCAAATCTTGTTATGCCCAACTTCCTTCTCCCCCCACGTGATGTTAAATGTATTACTCCAGTATCTGTTTTCAGAAATTTCTTGTAGATTCTACGGACTACTTGATGGAACAACGGGAACCACACTTTGGGAAGCAATGGTCGAAGTTAGTCTTTCAACATTTGTGAGATCGTGGTCCGGTAAATTCGTTTTCATAAGACGAGGACACAATCCCAACAAATTTACTCGTAAATACTCTTACATTTTCTTTAAAATTCGTGTATTAAGCTAACGTAAGTATTAATTATAACATAATTATAAACAGTATTAGTAAACTTGTGTATACGATGAGACATGTTGACAAATATAAAATTCTATTTAAAATAATTATCGATTACTTGTCTAATGTAATCTTGTAGCATATCGTAACGCCACCATCATTAAATCAACTTTTGCTGATTTTCATTAACATGTTGAGAAATTTCGAAGTCTGAAAATTCCAGATCGGTCATGAATATTGGCATATTTAAAAACACGCAAGTTGATCATTGGCATCTGCTACATAGATGTTATTTAGGCGTTCTGAGCTTGAGCTTTACGGCATATTTACGAACATTATTCTGCTCTGAGTATTTTTACTACTAAAATATTTACTCATGAAAAGTGCTGAGAAAACTAGAATGGCAGATTCTAGGCGAATTTTTCGCGGCCTGGTATAATCGATAGAAAGGTCCGGCGGTTGGGAAACACTGGCCTAAATCATAGCTTATCATCATCAAGTGCACTGCCCAATTAGGAGGTTGGCCAATATTGACCACATTTCCCTGTCTCTATTTGCATACATTATGCCTTCTGTGCTTAGACCAGTCCAAACCTTTAAATCGCCCATCCATCATCATCATCATCATCACCATCATCATCATCACCACCACCACCACCACCACCACCTTCTTCTTCTTCTTCTTCTTCTGCCTGTAGTCCTCTTCCCTGTGAGATTTCCCTCAAATGGTCAATTGGGATAGCTTGTATTTTTCTCCCCTCATTATGTATCCTCAATATGATAACTTTCTTCTCAGAATTGTAGCCATGGTAGCTCTATTTGTACTAGATTTGTTCAAGACTTCTGGGTTGAAGATTTTGGCCGTCCATTTCATCTTCAATAGTTTCCTAAGTGTCCACATCTCAAAGTTTCAATTTTATTCCTGGCACCTTTTCTTTATTGTCTAGGTCCAGGGGCGGACTGGGTCCTCACAAAACGCGCATACCCTGGACTTTCGGAGGGCGTGAGTGTTGACCAATCGCTAGTCCTATCGCCCACCAGCTCGGGGGCTGGTAGGCCGACTCTGTCTAGGTCTCGCAACCGTAAAGTAGAATAGGCCAGGTACAGCATTTTAGAACAAAGGTCCTGAATTTCAGATTTAATTTTCTCTCGCACTGAATTTTTTACATTTTATTGAATTTTGCTTTTGACAGGCCAATTCAGCACCCAATTTCTTTTGTTTGATCATGATATAGCAAAAATGTTTCCCAATTTCTAAATGCGCCATATCTAGACGTTTTAAACCTAGACGCGCAAATGTAAATCTACAGCGAATACAGGAAGACCTTTGTATAAATTAAGACTAACATAAAAATTTTATTATTTTGTGGAGAAAGGTGGTCAAAATGGACATTTTGAAAATATTTAAATGTTTTATTTCCTTTTCAATGAAAATAAAATTATTTTTGAAAATGTTCGATCTTCCCCTTTCCCCTCACAACCACTACACACAAGACGTTGTTCAAACGGAGACTTTTTTTTTTTTTATAAACGTCTATCTAGGGTTAAGCATTTTCGTTTAATAATTCTGTTGGCTTTATTATTGCTAATTATTAATTTCGAGGAAACATGTTGACGCACAGCACAAAAGTTAATTCTAATTGCTGAGATACCAGCAAAAGAAATGCACGTCAAAACGCAATGGGTTGGCGCTGCTTTTCCGGTGTTGGAGCTTCGCACTTTCCCGCAGGCGACGAGATCTTTAAACCCGCAACTCGATGATTTAAGTGGCGTCACGATTAAGCAAATAATCGATTCATCATTCATCGCAACAACATCTGGGACAAGCAAAAACAGCATAATAAATTCTAACAACGTTTGTGCAATTAGGACGCTAATTTTGTTAGTGTAAAATAGAAGAAAAAACGTGTGTGTTGGGAAAATTGTCAGAGTGCAAAACAGACATGCGCATAAGGAAGTTCCATCTTTGTTACGTAATTCATGAGCCAATTAATGATAAAAGGGTGAAAATGACATGGAAGAGATTCGGAAGAGGTAATGGCAAAGGCTGCTATTTTTTAGATCTTTTTCAGCAATATACGATGTTCATTTCACCATTTTAAATTTAGAGTTTACTTTGAAAGTTTCGGATTATTTTTTTTAAAGGAACGTGTTCCCAGCGTGCGGGTCAGAGGCGGAGCCAGGGGGCGGTTTTGGAGGTTGTAACCCCCATCGTAATGAAATTTTGTATATTTAACATAGGAATATATGAGTTGTAGCTCTGTAACCCTCCCCTTACGAATTTTCTGCCTACGCCACTGGTGCCGGTCACAGGCGTATGCAGAATGTTCGTAAGGGGTTATAGACTCAATGAGGGGGGGGGGTTATAGAGCTACAACTCCATGTATTCTTAAAATTGCATTGCAATGGGGGGTCACAACCCCATCAACACCCCACCTGCGTACGCCAGTGGTGCCAGTAATCAGGGTTCGCTTCCCAACGTTGTCAAAATGGAGTGCCTACCGACACACTGTAGTCCGGGGGTTGGTTCTCTAGGCATTAAAAGGTTCAAATTCCTCGGAAAACTGTAGGTTCCAGCATAGCAAGACCCTTGCTATCCTTATGGCATTAAACGAACAAACTTTTTTTTTTTAAAGAGATGATATTAAAGTACATCGCAGCACAGTAAACTCTTTTCCTTTACCGCCTTACAGGGGACGGAAAAAATGAAGTAAAACAAAATGAACAGAAAAAAAAGTTTATTTAGAGGTTCAGTATAAAAAAATCAAAATAAATAAAATTAATAATAAACTATTAGTAATTCATAAAATACATTAATCCTTGTCATGGTCATATATATATATGTGCGATCACACTTAGCGTGTGTGCAGGTAGTCGTTGTGCTGCTACCAGCTCGGCTCGTAACTGAGCAATCTACGTCTCTTCGTGAGGCGGGTTCTGTATTCCTGTTTTCTAGGTAGAAAACTAGAAGGTCGATGATGAAGAGTGAGGTAGATATCAAGAATGAAGAAACAATCTAACACTATTTATTGAAGGTGATTAGTATATACCTTGACATCACAGACAAGGCAACTATAGGCACACCCCCTAAGTTCCAACGTATTAGTCAGGCACGGAAATCACACACACGTGTGTCCTTCCTACTCCTCTGCCTCGTTCGATCTGCCCTCTCTTACCCACTGTACGCAACCAACTCTTTCTCCACTATGATATAATTGGTCAGTCTTAAGACCGTGGTCACACCTGATTGGCCGATGTGACCCTTCTCCCCGTTCCATACATGTTTCCCATAAATATTCTGTAATGTCAATCTGGACCTTGCAGACCAGAGTTATTGCAATTTTATCCGCCCACATCCGGACTGTTTCCTCTCGACCCTTTTCACAAAGAAGACCTACAAGTCTCACTTTCCCATGCTAACGCCATGTGATCATTACAATCTTCATCTATTTTAATGTACATTAAAAAAAATCAGTGATTCGTATTTTTCTTTTTTATGGTAAATATTCCTTTTTAAGGAAATAATAATGTGCATAGTCCTTTTAAAGAACTTGTCATAATTTTTATTCGAAGCAAAGTTTGGAATCTCCCACAAATTTACCAAAACATCAAAATATGTTTTGATGTTAGAATTTTGTGGCAGTTCCACACACTCCTACATACTCTATTTACCAAAGGTGGTTTTAATTAATGTAAAATGATATGGGGGAATTAATCATCACAAAAGAGTCTGAGACTCTTCGTTTTAAGTTTTCTGTTAGAATTCACGTTTTTACTTACAATATCCGGTGGCTGTACTCAATCCAAAGCTATCGATAGCAATCCGCGGATCGCTGATTCGATTCCAGCCTGAGTATACGGTAGTTATTTTTTCTCTCCAATTATTAACTCTTTATGACTTAGATATATAGGTTTGACTATAGGAACGTTGAAAGTGAAGTGTCATATTCAATTATAATGTTAAATAAATTCCACCACAACTTCTTTACTTACTTAATCAATCTCTTCCCCTATATATATATATTACGATATAAAACTACACGATGTTGACCACTATACAACTATAATAAAATTAAACTTTTTGAAAATCTTATCCAGTGACGCGGGTTTAAAAACCATAGTCGTGAATAAAGATGATGTGAAAAAATAAGAATGACCTTTGTTCCTTAATATAAACGAGAACGACGTCTCATTTAGTTAAAAGAATGAGAATAATTCGTTTACTTTAAAGGATGGTGTCTCATTACTTAGGAGATTAAAATGATAATTCCTTTTTGTAAAAGCAAGAGAATCCATTTATTTAAAAGAATGAGAATTCATTTACTTAAAACGATGAGAATAATTCATTTGCTTAACAGAATGAGAATAATTTATTTGCTTAACAGAATGAGAATGATCATTCATTTATTTAAAAAAAATGATGTCTCATTACTTAGGAGACTGAAAATGATAATTCCTTTATTTAAAAGAATGAAAATCCATTTATTTAAAAGAATGAGAATTCGTTTATTTAAAAGGATAAAAATTCATTTATTTAAAAGAATGAGAATTCATTTGTTTAAAAGGATAAGAATTCATTTATTTAAAAGAATGAGAATTCATTTATTTAAAAGAATGAGAATTCATTTATTTGAAAGAAAAATGATGAGGATTCGTTTATTTAAAAGAAAAATGATGAGGATTCGTTTATTTAAAAGAATAAGAACTCATTTACTTAAAATAATACGAACTCTTTATATAAAAGAATGAGAATTCATTCTCATGAATACTTCTGTTAAAAGAACGAGAGAGAGAAAAAAGAAAGCACTTTCACAAAGTGAATAATTTTGTTTACCTTTAGACCGAGCCACTGGGAAATCTTTTTTGATGTTAGAAATTAGGTACAGTAGAATCTGTTCATCTCGAACCCGCCCATTTTGAAATTTATGCATTTACAGCCTAAATTCTACGTGTATTGTATACAACATACAGGGTTTCCATAATTTGGAGTGAGGTATTTAGAGCTCGATGGCGAAAACTCTGTTGGGCCAAATTTGATGTACATGCACGTGGATCCATGAGATTTTGAGTTAAAGAACTTCTTCAGAAATTTCTTACTTCAGAAAAATTAATTATAAATTGTCCTTATAGATTTACATATGAAGAAAATTACATGCATGTTATTTTGTGGGGAAGGAAGTTACATTATAAAGTTGCTATTTTATACAGGGGGTCGCATACTTTTATTGAGAGGTCGACAGCCTCACGTGTGTGTGAGCGGACTTAAAACATTTGAAGTTGACTACCGTAGATATTGGTCAAAGTATAATATTATCATGGAGTGGCCTGGGCCATCCCCAATATAATCCTGAAACTCAGTATATTTTTTATACAGAATTTACATTATTTAAATTACAGAATTTACATTTCAGAAAATTGAAAGAAGCACTAAAGCTTCAGAAGTTTTAGATTTTGCTTTTTGTTATTCAGCTGTGAATGAAATAATAAGAACGTTTTTAACTCCTAGTCTATACCTTCGTTAAAAAAATTAATTTAAAGATTTCTTCATATTGGTTTATTTCTAAACTTTCCCATGATTGTTTGACTGCGCAATTAACGATTGTTTGACTGCGCAATTAACGATTGTTTGACTGCGTACTTAATGATTGTTTGAGTTAATGAATTGCTAATGAATCATTTTCTATAACCTGTAGTACAGATTAACACAACAAATGCAAAGCAAGTTTAATTTTTGATTCAGATTGATAATCTGAACCGAATCGATTGATAATCTGATCAGAATAGTAAGTTTGATTTGAATGCCTTAATAGTAATCCCTCTCCGTTTGCATTTATTTTGACGTATGGGTTCCTAAATAAGGAAGGAAAATTCAGAAATTTTAATCTTAGAAAACTTACGTCAATTATTCAGGTGTCCGAGGTCATATTTTCTGTCATGGGTTCATGAAAATAGAATAAGTTTCGTTGAATGTATGGTAGCAAAAGTTGTGTGCCACTATTAAAATAAAAAATATTCGACGCGCGTTGACAAATCCGTGAGTTTAATAACATGGAAGTATACCTCTGTATCTCTTTAATCTAGATGCAAATTCTCCAGGAAGTAAGCGTCTGAAGCAGATATCTTTCTCCATATTTCTTTTACTTGTTTCAATTTCTAAATTGCTTTTTCTTTCTTTGGCGTACGCAGAGGGATAATGGTGGTTGTAACGCCCTCCATTGCGATGAAATTTTGCATATTTTATACATATGAATATATGTTGTAGCTCTGTAACTCACTTTATGAACGTTCTGCATACGCCTATGCTTAGACTCTGTTTTTATAAGAGAGAATTGATGGTCTGTAACCTCTCTTCAAACATAATAGCAACTTCATTTCCCTGAAGAATACTTTTCTTACTGAAGAATACTTTCTTTCAAACGTACTCCAGCGAAATTTCGGCCTTAGAATTTCCTTCATAATATTGTAAAAAATTGCAATTTATTATACAATTGATGCTAATTGAACTAAAGGAAAGACTTTTATAGGCAAGGCTATAAATAAATCTAGAATTGGAAATTTTGTAGATATAGAATTGAATTTTATAGATATAGAATTGAATGTTATGATATAGAATTGGAATTTCGTAGATATACAATTAGAATTTAGAAGATAAATAATTAGAATTTGGTAGGTATAGAATTAGAATTTTGTAGATATAGAACTGAAATTTTATAGATATAGAATTAGAATTTTGTAGACATAACGTTAAAATTTTTAGACGTAAAGTTAGAATGTTTTGCGCGTAAGTATAAAAAAAAGTAACTTCGCATATCACCCCCTTTTTTTCTCGATAAGGTGTTGTTAGGAGAACGACGATTAGCCATGGATTTCCAAAATCCGCTTCACGTTTCAAATTTAGTAAACCCTTAAAATACACCCTCCCTCCCTTTCAAAATGTGCACGCGTTTCACGTTCCTCGGAGGGATGGGGGGGGGCTAAATAAGCTGCCTTTGTCAGCCATAAATTAGGTATTGTGCGGGAGTCAGGCGGGCTAACAAAGGGCATTTCAATTACATCCCTGTGAGTGGTCCAGGAATCAGGACACCTCTTTTCAGAATCACCGCCCCACTTTTCATTGATAGGGGTTGTTTTTACCCACTGTGAAATTTATACTTTTCAGTGTGGTTAATCGAATCATTTACGAATTTCCCTATCATCGAATATTAGGGGCGTTTGGAGACCCTCCAATTCTTTTTAAAACTAAAACTGATTCTAAGCACATCCCTTTTTTTTTTTGATGGATTTTACAATGTTTGAAAAAATTCAGTAGTACTGCATCAGCTCCTCTTCTTCTTCTTCTTCTTCTTATGCTGCTTCTTCTATTTCCTCTTTTTCTCCTAATGCTTCTTTTTCTTCTTCTATTTCTTCCTTTACTCCTAATCTTCTTCTTTTAATTCTTTTCTTCTTCTTCTGCCTTTTCTTCTTTTATTTTTTTCCTTTTCTCCTAATCTTCTTTTTCTGCTTTTTCTTCTTCCATTTCTTCCTTTTCTCCTAATCTTCTTCTTCCATTTCTTCCTTTTCTCCTAATCTTCTTCTTCTATTTCTTCTCTAATTGATTAATTTTTCTTCTTTAGACTTTTACGTTTTATAATTTTTTACAGATGTGTTTTAATATTTTGCAGTTTTCCATTTCTTACAGGTGAGCAGTGAGAAAAGGAAAGATTCTAAACATTGAATTTCTATTCTTATTCCCAATTCTCATTCCCATTCAGTGAATGAATCAATCAAAAAGGCCGACTTCTAAAGTTTATGAAAATGAGAAATAGGAGTGCAAATGAATTCAAAGAATTTATTTTCTGGGAAAAAAATGCTCATCCCCATTCTACATTTATCCTTTCTTCTGTTCGAAATTACACTGCCTTCGGGTGATTGAAATTCAAAGTACCACGTTCATATGTCGGAAAAATCTTTCGTTATGTTTTCTAATTGAAAAAACTAAATGTTATTTTGATAATAATAATAACAATAATAAAGCATTTTTTATTTATAAGTGTCTTGACTGAATCTGCATGGATTTGGAATAATTATTGAGGTTCGAGAAACTTAATTAGAAGAAAAATGAACTAATCTTAATATATTACATTATTTGCCGACGATACAAGGTTAATAATTTCATATATAAATTCACAGATAACCATGGAAAAATAAAGATGTTAAAAATTATATTAAATGGTAATCAAATGAGGACAAATATAGATAAGACAAAGTTAATGATATTTTTAAATTGAAATAAAGATATTAATAAGAATATTGAATACATAAAAATAGGAATTGAGCGGAAAGCAGATGGAGATAGTGGAACGCACAGAATTTTTAGGAATAGTGTTATCAAATAAAGTGTATTGGAATAATAAGTAAATAGAATCTATAATAAGATAAATGAAGAAGTTGGAATATTAAGTAGGTTTAAAAACAGTTTACCACAAAAGTTAAAATCAATTAACTTAAAGTTAATTGTTAATTAAAGTTAAATAAGTTAAAGTTAATTAATTTATTGTCTTGTGGTATATTATAATCGTGTTTGGGGAAAATTGGATAAAGTAAATGTACAAAGATTGATGAACATGAAAAGAAGACAGTAATGTCTATAAATAGAAAAATTGTTTGGAAAACAATTGAAAAAAAGCTTCAAACTATTGCCAATAACTGACATATATAAATACTGTATTTAATCCAAAAAGTGTTTAAAAGATTAAAAAGAGGATTACATAAAACTTTAATAGAAATTAGTTAAAGAGATGGAAGCATGAAAAAAAAAACAAGAACCGGTAATGGTATTTATTTACCAACAATAAGAACAGAAATTGGCTGTGACTCCATTAGCACTTCGGAGCCAAAATTGCGGAACAAATTTTATTAAGAGAATTAAGGAAAATAATCTACTATTAATTAGAAAAAATATTAAAAAAAAGGTTATTAAATAATCTGGAGTAGTGGATATAGTTAAGTAAAATTGCCTTATTGGGATTCTGTGTAAAAAACATATTATTTAAATTAAAGGAGTGCCTCCAACGCTGTGTTCCCCTTGGACACAGGACCGTAGGTAATTTTGATCAAGTTATTTACAATTTGACTTTTAAACAGGAGAATAATCTTTATCCCGGTTCTGTTCTCTCAAGCTCTGTAGTGTTAGTGGGACTTGATGCTTCTCTCAACAGATAGTCTTCACAAAAATATGGAAACAAGACGCTTGGGAAAAACTATAAGTTTTGATATGAGAATGAGAACACATGTGGAAGGTTTGGACTAATCCCAAAGGCAGCAGCTACAGGATTTAGGGAATTTTGTGGGGTGTTTATCACATAATAGGGATGATTCCGAGTTATCAATAATTGAGGGTTCAGAGAGGGGTGAACTATTCCCACGCTGACATCGCCCATTTCAGCAGCTTTGTATCTAACCCATAATTTTCCACCAGATTTCCTCTCACAAAATGGCCGAGACCGTGCTGCTTTTCACTGTATAATTCTAAAAGTGGAATGGAGGGGAGGAATCTATGACACGGGGTAGTGTTGGCTTCGGATCTCCAAGGGATAGGAATCATTATGAGATACTGCTTACTACCAGTGTGAAATGAGTCCTTCCCTCGTTTGGAACTAAACCTTTAAATTAATAAGGGATTGGTTGTCGCTTCAAGTCGTTTGATCCGCTTTGTTGCCTCGGGGGAGTGTTCTTCCCACGTGACTTCCCTTTTTGCATCCGCCATTTTGCTGCGGATTTGGTAAATCCACTTATCACCTATTCCAATGACGAATAATCCAGTCGATTTCTTTTTTTGTTTCGAATAGACGAATTAGAGGCAATCATTTGATTTTCTGATAAAAAGCAAGCGAGACGGAGATCAATTCTTGATACCGTTGATATGCTGATTATTTCAAGGAATTTACTTGGGACATCTGCCGGAAACAAAGTGGACAAATGTCCAAGGGGTCAGAAAATTCTGTCCCGGACCCGGGACCCTCTATATAGAAAACATGGGACACACTGGTTAAGGGGAAAGGACGTATAAAGAATGAAATAATTAATAAGTAAATGAGTTTAATCATCAAATACTGATGCAATACGTTGTTTGTTATCATTTAAACCTATCAGATAATACGTATGGATTTGATGTATGCAATACTAGTTAGATCATCATATCAAAATGTGTTGTGTCTTATAATACGTATTATCACTGTTTAAGAGTGTCTTTTGATATAGAAGAAAGGTACATTGATACAGTGTGAACACGCAGAAAGTAAACCATTATTATTATTAATATTATTATTTTTTTACTTCGAGGTAAAATAAATATTACAATGATAGCAAAAGATTAAAACAAATATTATGATATCAGAAGACCAGAACAAATATTATAATGATATTTATTTCAAAATTTACTCTGAAACAACCGATAAGAGACAATGTTAAGACTATTCACTATATCAGATGTATATCACACATAACATAAAAACCGCAAGTGCCAGGACATCATATCACGGCTTAGAAAACGAATTTAATTTAGCTGAAAGTTTTAAGAGATCTAAAATCCATGGTATTTCATATTATGATCTTTAGATATTGCATACCCTGTACTCGGAGACTAAATTTACCAGTTTCTTTGTCTGAAAAGTATTCAGAAATGAAGACATGAATACCCTAACAGTGTATCGTTCTTACACAAACTGAGTATCTTTGTCCGCCAGATTGCAGTTCAAAAATATGAGCAGAATACTTTAATGTAGTAAAATGTTTCGTCAAGCACTTGGTACAAACAGAAAACGTAAATTTTGAAACAGCTAAAGAGAGAGAGAGAGGGGATTATGGCATCTATAGGATTATCGGATGGTCCATGGAAGATAATCAGATGGTCCATGGAAGATTATCGAATGATAAGTCGAACACTTCTTGGAGGATAATCAGATGGTCCACATAAGATTATTGGATGGTAAGTCGAACACTTCTTGGAGGATAATCAGATGGTCCACATAAGATTATTGGATGGTAAGTCGAACACTTCTTGGAGGATAATCAGATAGTCCATGGAAGATAATCGGCTGATAAGTCGAACACACACTTCTTGGAGGATAATTGGATGCTACATGAAAAGATTATCAGAAGATTATATTGTCTTTTATAGATTATTTCCGACTTTAAAGAAGATTGGCCGGCAATTTTCATAACAGTACCCCAAAGCTAACTTTGTATTTTATAAAATGGCTGCTCATTCTCAGTATAAAAACTGGCGACATTGAGTCCTTATGGATAACAGTGGAAGAACAGGACTTCTTTCGTTTGCAAGTCAACACAGGATAAAAAGAAATCTGGACATTTGATGCTAGTTAGCAAATGGTTATTCATCTAACCAAAGATTTTTCCAGCTGTTGATGTTGACTTCTGATAGCCATTCGGTTTACGTGAACAGGAATAGGTACCACAATCTTTGGTCCATTGGAACTGGTACCAATACGGCCCGCAGTCAACCCTGCTTTGACACGTTTCCACTTAGCCCGCCGATTTTGAAACCAAATTTTGACTTGAACTTCCGTCAAGTTCAGCGCATGCGCAATCTGAGATCGTTCCGTCAGGCTTAAATACTTTTTAGCGTGAAATTCTTTTTCAAGTTTTAAAAGCTGTTCGCTGGTGAAGGCAGTTCGTCGTCTGCGGGATTTTGAATCCCGATTTCGCTCGGAATTAGGGTCCATGGACGAAGAGGAGTTTGGAGATAAAGAAGGCTCGCTGATGATGTCATCGTCATCGTCATCTAATGTAGTGACGTCAGGACTAGATGAAGATTCTCTCGGTGGTCTACAAAGGCTCATATCTGAAAAGATAAAAATATATCTACATGTAAACGAGTCTTTATTACAATGCTAATGGTTTATTTACAGTGTAGATATACGATGAAAATGAGGAACATGACTGAGATAAAATTTAAAATTCGATGTCTATTCTCCAGATATGGAAAAAAAATCTATTCTCATGTAATATATTAATCAAATGCATTAGCGATGCCCATATAACGATACATCATCACCCTAATTATCACCCCTACAATTCAGTTTTGGATAAAAGCCATTTCAAGTTTTGTTGGCTATTTGATACGTTACGTTTACCACGTTACTCAGTGCTCGCTATTAACTTTCAGTTGGTTTCACTGTTTGGCCAGCTTGGCAAGAGATTTTACCAATATGCGCAGTAGTCCAGTGCGCAAACCCATTGATACAAAATCTTGGTAATCTACACCAAGACTGTTTCCTTGAATTCAGCATTATCTTAGCTGCCTTTGAGAAAAAAAAAAAGAACAGTTGTTCCGATAAAAGATTTTCAGCTCTGGAGATGACATAACGTTAATGTACATCTCAAAAAAACATTCCTGAAAGTTTAGTGGATTCGAAATACTTTACAGATCTACCTCTTTTTTAATGGCGCATAATTATGGGAATGTAAATTATGGCACCAATTTGTCGGCTGATTTTTAATTTATTGTACATGTAGTGTAAACTTTTCATCCGACCATCTTTTTCCTGAAACCGTTCTTAAAAAGTTTTCCGAACTTTTGGAGAGATTAAAAATAGCCAAAACAATTAATATAAATCCTCAAAATGAAAGGATTAACACAAATCCTCAAAATTAAAGGATAAACTTGAATAACTTAAATCCCAAGATCAAAGGATTACCATATACATCAAGACTAAAGAATTGTCATTTTTGATTTCATGATCACATTTTTAGAGAGCCCCTTTTTTTTAACAAAAGCGCAGGTGATTTTTTTCCTAATTCTCTGGAGAAGGAAATAGAAAGGATCTAATGCAATCATCAAAGATTTAATTGCAACAGCCTTGATTTAATTTGACGACGACACTTCGCAAAGATAAAATGATTGAGGTAACAACAAATTAACACATTTGGAAATAGTATATTTAAAAGTTTACAGCTGTTTCAATAGCTCTAGGCCATTTTCGTCGGAACGGAAACTGATGCAAAGCTGTAAACGTCTAAATATACTACTATTTTCAAATGTGTTAATTTGCCGTCTTCTCAATCATTTTAACAGGATTATTTATACATTTTCTTATTTACATTTACTTCAATATCGTTGCAACCATTTCACAGAAGAACTTGTTTTCCTGATGCTTTGAAAGGCGCATTTTTTTTCCCTATTACAAGGATCTTTGTTTAAAATGCAAACTTTGATTTGCAACAAACTTGTTCCTCGACCACCGGTGATTGGATTACACTGTAAATTGTTGAAGCATTGCTTGATCTGTGGATATCCTGGACCGATTCCACTATTCAATCGCTCTACAGTACTGGATAGCACAGGAAACTACGCGCAAACAAAACCGCAATTTAATGCATGGCCCGTTTCTTATACCCTGTGTTCATGAAATCGGGGTTCGAACCTTCCCAGTGATGGTAAGAAAACAACCTGTCCTTTCTTATCAAATAAAACGGTGTAATTTAATCTTCGCGCGCGAGTAAGGGTTGCTGTGCAACAAGAACTGATGGTTTACCCCCTGTACTTTCTACTGGTTTACTTGGTACAGTCATCATTGTCCTCACTCACTGACTCCTACTGGAAAAACCAAACAAACGGGGAAAGAGTCTGCCTGGGTGGTCCACTCCACTGGCATCTCCAGTCCTCTGGAGCATCTAAAATAAATGTAGTTTATTTCTCCATTTCAATTCCAATCTCTATTTCTGTGTGTTCTATAAACAGCTGTAAGTTAAACATAGGGATAGGATGATATTTTCGCATCTAACCATCAAAAGCAAAGCAAGTCCATATTGTACCATCAAAGGATGTCTCAAAGAGAAGAGACGGTATGAACATACAGGAAAATCAACTGTTATAAATCTTCATAAAATTATTTTTATTGAAGCTTTTTTACCATAGATTATTAAATCTTTTTAGCCTCATTATAATCAAAGTAGGTACTATGAGAATAAGAGGTTCAGCTATCATAGAAAAACGAAAATTACGAATGAATGCTTTATGCAAAGATTCTGACTTTAGCCCCCTATAGAACTTGGGACTAGTTACGCCACTGATCACGTGTAAATTATTCCCTCTTCCACTCAGAAAATTAAAGACTAAACACATCGAATTAATATTTTAATGTTTCCATTTCTTCAGTTCATTACCAGTGAGCATCATAACTATCATCATTTTACAATTGAAAATGTTCATCATTCATGTCTCTCCTTAGCCATACCATTTCACGCTATTCTTTACCTAAGCGACTTTTCCTTAATGAAGTATCTTTATCTTTACCATTCTCTTAATTTGTTCATAGGTAACACTCTCTCTCACTTTCTTCCCCTCCCCTTTTCAGCTTAATGTTCTTGACGATCTTTTTAAAAGTGTTTCGTTTGCTTGTGTTCTGTGGTGCATAGAGAGTTGAGATTATGCTGCGACAAGATATGTATTTTTCCTAGGAATCTGCATTTATTTTTCCTAGGACATTAAATGCTTTACCGCGGACCTGTAAGAAACCTAGGTAACTGCTGAAATCAAACAAATTATTCTCACGAAAGTTAATCTTGCCACCATTTCCCTACCGCAGGTTGCTCAAAGTGCTCGAGAACATCATGATCTTTGATCTTGCGCCATAAATAATTTTTGATGTTCTTGCGCCTTAGAACTCAAAACAAACGGCAATCTTAAAGTGCCGTTCTCTCATTTAAAATGTTAACGACTTTCTATTTTAAGATCGTTAAGAATGACTCTCCTTGGCGTTTCCATTTCTTCTTTAAGAAGATCATGGTAACTATTGAGATCTTAAAAAAATTCCATCCCTTTTTTTTTAAGACCATGATGACTGTTAAGATCTGCTTAAAGCGTTAGCATTTGTTTTGAAAAGATGATGGTGAGCATAAAGATTTGTTTAAAGCGTTCGCATTTGTTTTGAAAAGATGATGGTGAGCATTAAGATCTGCTTAAAGCATTCGCATTTGCTTTGAAAAGATGATGGTGAGCATTAAGATCTGCTTAAAGCGTTCGCATTTGTTTTGAAAAGATGATGGTGAGCATTAAGATCTGCTTAAAGCGTTCGCATTTGTTTTGAAAAGATGATGGTGAGCATTAAGATCTTTTTAAAG
>QLNU02003225.1:15440444-15452732 GCA_006491805.2 Dysdera silvatica | reverse complement strand
CAGGTTTACACGTACCTTACCGGAAATTAATAAACTGATTTAAAATTCCTTCCAGTTATACATCAATATTGATGTAAGTAGCTAAAAGTGTTAAACCATTTAGTTAATTTTCTGCCACTAAGTTTTTAAATATGTTTTCAATCGTTGTAATGATGAAAATGGTCTTTCTACCGTTGCAGCGGAAATCGGAATTGTAGCAAGGGTCTTTGACAACACGTATGCGTTTGGGAAAAAAATTAGAATCACATTGTCGACCCTTTGCTTGTCCTTGAACCGTAAAACAAACAAATGGAGGTTAGTGACAAGGTTACGGAACGTAGGTTTTGATGTTAGGTTTTTGAGTTTTAGGGCGCAAGTGTTATGCAGCACCGGGACCTACAGTTTTCCGAGGAATCCAAATATCTTAGGGCCTAGGGAACCAAACCCTTGGTTGCAGCGGTGAGCCTTCTTTTTCGACACATTTGGGAATCGAACCCGGCAGAGCAGCTAGCTAGACGAACGCGTTCCCACTTCGCTCACCCTAGGGCCTTGATGTTAGGCAAAGCATATAGGCGCCTAACATCGAGGTAGGTAAAGTATATAGGCGCGTTTCGAACAGACGTCGCTGACCTCTTTCGTATATTAACGGAACATTCCAAAAGGATACATCCTGTTCGAAATCGGAACCAAGCTCTTTAATTAAGCTGTAATTCTCGAATGGAAATGAAATGATGAAACGGGAAAATATGGTTTGCGTTTTACAGCGTGAGGAGGGTAAAGGTCATGAGAAGTTGTGACCTTTAGGTTTCAAATGAACCCTGACCTCCGATGAATAGGCAATGAAGCCCAAGACCAGTGGACCGTAAAAACGGTACGGAAATCGAACTCTGGCCAACGGCATGAAAGATGAACGCATTGTGTCTACGCTATTACAGAAACACAATGTTGTTTTAAGGCAGGTTTTAGTTACATATAGTCTCTTGACCACATTAAACTCGACTATGTCCGTGTTTTTTGTTCCAAAGCAATTCCTACTTGGAGCATAATGGCCCTTGCTGTCCTTCCGTCATGAAACTACATACACTCAACCAATAAATTATTGCTTTTCTAATCATATTTTTTTTCACGTTTCTCTCCCAAGACGTTAATAAGAGTCGTCTTGTTCTATATTCTGATAGGTGATAACACGGGTTGTTTGGGGGTTCCATGGGGCAGGAACAGTCATGCTGCACCAAAAGGTAAACAAAATGGAGTTTACGAACTTTCTACTAACGCTGTTTACCTCCTACTAGCACTAAAATTCCCAAGGCTGGATGAAATTTCACCCTAGACCATAATAGAACCGTTAGCGGGGAGGGGGGACAGGGAGACCTGTCCGGTCCACTGTTGGTATTAGGGTTCCATGTCCCCCTCCAATTTCAAACAAAATGCCTTCTACTGGTATATTGTCCCCTCCCTCCCTTCGCAGTATTTTTATGCCATCAGTACCCATGGATAGAACAGGAACAGGCTCAAACTAGATCGCTTCTTCCTTAAACTTATATTCGTTCATTAAAATTTTATTTTTCTATTAAAATCATACTCATCGATTAAAACTGTTTTCCATTCATAACATAAATAGATAGCAAATAACCGAACACAACGTTATTGTTTCAAGTCGACAGTTAACATCATATCAGATGAGGTGGTAATATTGGATGACAAATGATTCGCAAAGAAAAGAATGGTTTCTCCTCACTCGTTGGGAACCATCTTGATGACAATCTGGTTATCGAGGGATTCTGGGTTCGATTCCCACAATGCGCCGGCAAATCATTCTTTTCTCTGCGAGTAACTTATCACCAACTACTTCGTTATCCAAAGAACTTCACAGTCTTACGTCAGTCAGAATCCATCCACCATTTTGGATATGAATCCGCACATCCACGGAGCGGAAAATGGTTGGTTGGTTGCATTTTTATGGCACAAGGATAGCGAAGGTCATTCTTGCGCCAAAAAATGTGAAACGTAGCGGAAAATAAAATAGTAAGAAATTCGGTTAGGACTTCATTCACCTTTTGGTAGTATCGATTACACTGCAAGTCGAAGTCTGTTCAAGATATAATTTACTCACAATCATAGACCTAGAGTTATATGGGCCCGTGGGGCCCAAGCCCCCCCAATAATTTGAAATAAATTGCAATTTTACATATACTGTAATGTATAAATGTACAAAATATGTGCTTCCTCCGCCAATAATTTTGAAAACTCTACGGTGATGTCCACAGTACTTCTTCCGCAGGTGGGATCCATTCCAAAATGCTGGTGGCAGTGTGTGGCAAGATCTTACGCACATTAAATCGTTTGAGATAGGGATTTCTATCCCACGATAATCCCCAAAAATTGATAAAAGGGGATTAATGTAAGCTTTATCTCTTCAGCCGAACGAAGTAAAATTAGAATTATGCGGATAATCCAATTCATTTGACCCCGATAGGGATGGGGTCAGGATTTACGAGGTCGTGGGCAATGCAGCCTGCTGCTGATAAGAGCACCAACCAATCATGTTTAATAACAAATTTTGTTATTTAAGATATGCGTCGGCCCTCCTTAAGATACCGCCCCCCCCTGGGCATTTGACCTCTTTGTTCCCCGCTGTCTCCGGTCCTGGATCCTTCATTTAGAAGGCTGTGCCAGAGTAACTGCCCATTCGTCTTCTGTAACCTTATAATCATAAGTATGACCGGGGGCATTGGCGTACACAGTGAGTGTTGATGGGGGGGGTTTACCCTTTATTGCAATGAAATTTTGTATATTTAACATAGGAATATGAGATTTAACATAGAAATATGAGAGATTTAACATAGAAATATGAGAGATTTAACATAGAAATATGAGAGATTTAACATAGAAATATGAGAGATTTAACATAGAAATATGAGAGATTTAACATAGAAATATGAGAGATTTAACATAGAAATATGAGGTGTAGCTCTGTAAACCCCCCCCCATTGAGCCTATAGCCTCCCCCCACTTATAAACTTGGGTACAACTATGCCGGGGGCTATGGATGTTTAATTCCTAAAAAAAAATACAAAAGAATACTATGTGCGGAGTATTGGGGGGGGGCTATACCCCCCAGACTTCGATGTTAGCTACGACAGTGTGTTATACGCGTCTGAAGTTTTATGACGCAAGGACAGCAAAGGTCATGCTGAATCAAACGAGACGCTCATCTTTTATTTGCAATGGCGTAAAGGTAACACATTTGTCTGCCGTATAGAAAACTTGGGCTTGAACCCCACTAGTAGGAATGCTTGCCTTTTTTTTAACCGATTCATACTCCGAGGTATGATTTTTTTTAGGTGTCACAGAGTTTTATTTGGAAAGTGGTAGGATCTGGACAAGCATGACCTTAGCTGTCCTTACACCATACACTGCAAACGAACAAGATTTACAATGAATGAATACAATCACGATACAGGGGCGCCCATATTGGGGGAAGGGGGCTTGAACCCCTTCCCTATCCTTTGTTTAAAAATTTGATGTGCCCGATTCTGCTACGCGTTTACTTTCAAAAGTTTTATAGTCACATTTTAAAATAAGGTACTTTTTTAGCTCATTACTAATTGTCAAGCAATACTACAATTACTTTTGTGGTATTTTAGTACCTTGTACATTTTAGTAAATGTACAAGGGGGGGGTGATGTGATTTTTTTTTTTTTTTTTTTTTTAAAGCCCCACTTCCTTTCTAAAAGTACTCGTATGGGCTCCGCTGTTACAATTGAATGAATTGAAAGTGAATTTTTGTTTAGTTCTTCTCCTTTTAGCCAAAAATTTTTTGGTAGCTTCCATTTCAATTACACTAAATTATCCGGCGCCCTGCAGTAAGCATAGTGGCAACATGTTTGGCTACAGTATGCAGCTCTCAAATTGGGCGAAAGCCGACTTGACAAGGGAACCTCGCGAACTGTCAGAGCTCGATTTTTCTGACTTTCGGTTTATAGGCCAATATGACCGAGTAGATGAAAGATCCAAAATCAAATTTGGCCCAATCGACCTGGGGGTCGAGCTACGGCCCACTGAAAATAGAGCTTACCCTACTATGATGCTTCGCTGCATGACAGGTGAAAACAGTGTTTTGGCGTGCTGAGCAAGCATTAAGCGCCAAAATTTTACTGTGAGTTACTTTTATTCATGTTAGAAGTTTAGCTTTCTACGTCTTGTAGAAGTGAAGTCCTGGCGCATCGGAAAAGCTGAGGTTCCTTTGCAAATAATTTTAGAGGCACTTTCCAAAATCAATTAAAATTATTTACCGCTGCAATATTGACATATGGACCTGATGTGAATTAGGAATATGGAGTATTTATATATGAAACTGATTTGATTTTATGAACATGGAATATTTATGCAGATATGAAAAAAAAAATTTTGAGTTACCTAACTGCGGGGGTTTCCAGAGTTATAACTGCGCTCTTGGTTGTTATGAACCTAAAACGCTTTTAATGGAAATGAAAATCAATAAAAAAATGAGAAAGCATAATAACTTTGAGCAATGATTGCAACAAATGAATGAACTACCATCGCAGTCCATTTCGTGACACACTTGGTCCGTGAAATTAAAACAAATTTCTTGCACATTGAAGAATTTTTCAGGCTTAAGTACCGGGTACGTTGATTTCCACCAAGCATAGATTATCATATTACGGAATTTTGGGGAAGACAGCTGATTGTGAATGAGTGAATGCAGTTTTGTGATGTTATGACGTTCTGATAAGATTATATGCTCATAACAATGCAAAAGGAAAAATCGTGTTAAGCGTTTAGCGAAATATTTCCATTGAAGAAAAAAATATACGTAGTATGGCTGTATGAGTGCTATCCCTCCAGGTGGTATAATCATCAATTTCGATTGCTCTGAAAGACTGGCTTGACTAAATGCATTATCAAATATATTTTCGTCCATTTGACCTGTCCACGAATCCATGATTAATAGAACTTTTGATGTTATGCCTGGTTTGAGTACTTCGCTGAGGAACATCTCATGTATTTCGGTAGAGGATTTGCCACTTTTGGAACATTCCAGAATAACATTAGGAGATTAAATAACTTTTCCTGTACCCGTGGATCGAATACACCCTTTGGTTCCTGATGGATGAGCAGAAATTGTGGTAATAATTGTCCAGCAGCAGAAATGATAGGTCGGATTATTACGGAATGGGATATGGCGTGAGAAGATTGAATGATACTTGGAGTGTGATTTCCCTCTTAATCGACAGAGTGCGCGTAGATGCCAGATCTTTAGTGAATCCTCCGTGGTCGATGTCTAAAACCTCATCAAAAGGATAGTTGCTCATTGCATCTGTAACTATGTTGACGAATTCTATAGCTCTATCTTCCAAAGCCGTTGTGTGGATAGTACATTCATGCGTAACGAACTTGGTGACTCTTTTACTTGTTATGCCACGCTCTTTTTTAAATGTTAATAGAAAAGTAGCACTTGCGCTAATAGATAGCAATTTGTGAGGTTTTCTCTCATTGCAATGTTCAGAAACCATAACTTTAAATCGGCATCGTGAACTGTTAATAAAGCATATTCCCGGGCATTTTTAAACTTCTCAAATACTTCGTCTTTCATCCGTAACAGTTTTTCACATCTTGTACCCTGGGAAGCAACATAATCCCGAAAGTGATAAATTTGTCTATGTAAAAACGTGTTGTCTTTAAAGCGATGCTGTATGCTTTTCAAGGAACGTAGTTTTCCTGACCCACTCCATGGAAATTCTTTTCATGTCTTCTAATGTGTAAGTTACGCGTGACGGCAAATTAGTTTGTTCATCCCATTCCTCATCATTTGTTTCATTACCCTGTATTGCATCATATTTCATTTTAAACAAATGTCAAGTGTATTCTCGTCATTCATTTCGTATGTTAACCCACTTATCAAAGTTTTGGCAAATGTAAATATTTCTTTCTCAATATCCATCTTATAATCTGATACAAAATCGGCTTGCTTTGTGTATTTTTCACAAACAACGCGAAACAAGTATGTTGATATGGTGGAAAAGGAAGACATGGTGACAAATAAGGCTTGAAATTCCACGCTTTCCAACAAAAGAATTAAAAATGTCAAAAATAATGAAGTTACAGGCAAGTGATGATTGCTACTGATTTGAAAATTGAAGGATCGCGTCTTATTTATTCAAGACTGATTTACGTACCAGGCAGCTTTTTCGAGTTCTTCGCCAAAAATGATCTCAAAATTTGTCAGTTATGCAAAAGTAAGGCAAAATCTTCAATTTTTTTTTACTTTTACACCAGTATACATAATGTATAATTATTTCAAGTAGAACTAAAATGACTATTATAAATATGTGCTATATTTTGGTCATATGTATTATTTTTAATAACTGAATGCTTACCCAGCATGTCAAAACACTGTTTTCACCTCTCATGCAGCGAAGCATAATCGTAGGGTGAGCTCTATTTTCAGTGGGCCGTAGCTCGACCCCCAGGTCGATTTGGACAAATTTGATTTTGGATCTTTAATCTACTCGGTCATGTTGGCCTATAAACCGACATTCAGAAAAATCGAACTATGACAGTTCGTGAGGTTCCCTTGTGAGCATGGCTACCGTACTTCTTCATTTTTGGCGATTATTTAAATATTAGCCGGAGCCCCCTCCTCTAGGGTCATATGAATTGCCAAAACAACCATAAATATCATGAAAATGTAATGAATTTGTGATTAAGATCATGCAGTTTATTGTCCAGAAAAATGGACATAAACAATTGATATGATTTATCGATTCTTTTGCAGCCATTCAATTTTTTAATCGATTTATCATAATATTAGGGCTCCTTCACTTTTTTTTTGTTAGAAATTAAGCCCTGGCGGTACAGATAACACTAACAATTCTAACAGGTCGCTTGCCGGGTTTTTCCTACAGATGTGTTGTTCGAGATTTGATCCCCTAGAAGGAAAAACGTTAGCCTCATATAATTTTAAAACTTTGTGAAATGGCGCATTGTAGCCATTTATGGAAACCTTAAATGGGGTGGATGCAAACACTAAATGTTCAGGGATTTAACCACACCCAAAAGAGTTGTCACAGACCTACGAGGTGCCTTAAATGTGCGGGTGATCATTTTTCATATCAATGTGAAAGAAATAGAAATTCCAAAGAATCGCCAAAATGCGCCAACTGTGGAGGAAAACATGTTGCAAGTTATAGAAACTGCCCGGATCGCCCCGGGGTTAGGGGTCCTCCCCCAACTTTTACGACGTCGTTAGCGCCTAGCGTAAGAAGCAGAGAAATGCAAGTCGTAAACCCACCAGTTTCAGATGCAATCCATTGTAATCCCCCCCTCCAAATCCTACGCTTCTGCACTTCTTAACAAAACGGAATTCGTCCCAAAATGTAACAAGGCGGATCAACATCCTGCTAATGAAAATAATCTGTCTACAAACGAACTCTTACAATCTATCCTTATACAAATGGTTCAACAGCAAAAAACTTTGACATTGCTCGTTGAACTTATCACCCAAAGAAATTAATTTTTCTCCATGGTCTTACTAAATAACACTATTCGTACATTTAAAGTTTTAAATTGGAATGCTAATGGCCTTAAATACCACATTAATGAGTTTCGTATGCTTCTAAAGGAAAATAATATCGATATTGCTCTGGTAACAGAAACACATTGGTCAGCCAAACATGAATTCAAAGTTGCAAATTATGAAGTCTACAGAACTGACAGAGTTGGCAGGTTAGGCGGGGGTACCGCAATATATATCAAGCGGAACATCAACCATTCGCAAATTTTAATCACTACTATTACAGGTCAACTCGAAGTAACCGCTATAAAAATGATTACAGGGAGTTCAGAAACTGTTTTTGTAGCAGCTTATAATCCACCAAATGAAGAACTTCAAGAAATGGATCTCCACTCACTCTTCCATTTAAATAACACGATAATAGTTGCCGGTGATCTTAATGCCAAAAGTACTGCATGGGGATGTCGTAAGGAGAATAGGAATGGCAGAACACTTAAAAATTTTCTTGATAATTGCAACAACGTTCATATTTCAGCTCCAAATCAATATACTTATATCCCGAATTTTACAAATCATAATCCAGATATTTTAGATATTCTACTACATCAAAATATCTACAGTGATATTAAATCTGAGGTAATTACAGCGCTCTCTTCTGATCACCTTCCGGTCATATACTCATTTGACAGCATTCCAACACCATTGAACCCTTCAACAAAATATATTTGTTGGGGAAATTACACAAAGCTTGTCGACGAAAAGATCAACTGCTCCATTCCGCTGACTTGCACTGGCGATATCGATACTGCAATAAATAATCTTAACAATGTCATTAACAACGCAACTGAAGAAAGCGCAGTCACTAAAAACATTACAGGTGATCTCCTTGATCTTCCCCAGTGGATTAAAAAACATATTTCAAATAAAAATAAACTCAGATGACAATATCAGAAATCGTGGGATCCGGAAGATAAAAATCAATGGAGGATATGTGCAAATAATACGAAAAATATCATTAGGAGATTTACGCAAAGGAGGTGGGACAAATTCATCAAAGATCTCGATCATAAAAATGGCACGGCATGGAAGTTCATAAAGACATTGAAGAAACAGGATAACAAGATTCTTAAGCTTCGGGACGATAATACAAATCGTGTTATGACCGATAAAAAACAAATTACCGATATTTTAGCCAATTCTCTTGAAAATCAGCTCAAAACACCAAGCCTCATTAATTCCCCGGTCTTATATATTGTGTGCAAATCCATAGACATCTTTAAAAACACCTGTACAGAAACCAAATCTTTCTTGCCTACATCACCAACTGAAATAACGAAAATAATTAAGGAGCTACATACTAAAAAGGCATGTGGACTAGATAATATCACAAACAAACATATTAAAAATTTACCTATGAAAGCAATAGTCCTTCTTACAAATATTTTTAATGCATCAATCAGACTTGGGTATTTTCCAGAAGTGTGGAAAACTGCCAAGATCATTGCTATTCCCAAAAAAGATAACAGGTGCCTTAATCCATCAATGTATAGACCAATTAGTCTTCTCTCATGCCTAAGCAAAATATTTGAAAAATCATTCTGATAAGGTTGAATGACGAGGTAAACAAGAAACATTTGCTACATCCTTGCCAGTTTGGATTCAGAGAAAAACATTCTACCCAACATCAACTCTGGAGGGTAACGGAGTTTATTCTAGACGGATTTAATAGAATGGAATGTACTGCCACAATCTTTTTAGACTTGGAAAAGGAGTTCGACAAAGTTTGGATAGATGGTCTCGTATACAAGCTGCTTAGATTTAACATTTCGCATTACCTTGTGAGGGTAATTTCGTCTTATCTCAGAAATAGGGGATTCGTATATGCCAATAATGGTGAATTCAGCAACAGGAGACCCATTACTGCAGGAGTACCTCAAGGATCACTCTTAGGACCATTATTGTTCAACCTTTTCACTAGTGACTTTCCAGAAGTTAACAGAGGCATCCTTGCACTTTATGCTGACGATACGGCAATTTTATGTAAAAGTCAAGATATCAACACCGCTGTAAATAACCTTCAAGACAACTTAACGACTATAGAAAGATGGCTTATGGCTTGGGGTCTTACCGTGAATCCAGCGAAAAGTCAATTAGTTATTTTCAGAAACGGTGGGAAAATTGGCTCTTACTCAGTCACAGTAAAAGATAAAAAAATCACTAACACAAACGCAGCAAAGTATTTGGGGATGATACTAGACGAAAGACTTAGTTTCAAAAGGCATTTTGAAGTTACTAAAAACAAAGCTCGTGCTGCCTTCTCCACACTGTTACCAGTTTTAGGACCTAAATCCAAAATGAGCCTTCCAACAAAAATTCTGGTATATAAATCTTCAATTAGGTCAATTCTTCTTTACTGTTGTGCTGTCTTCACCTTTCTCGGTCCAGATAAAATGAGAACACTACAAATAATTCAAAATAAATGTTTACGAACAATGTGTGGAGCTCCTTGTTTCGTTTGAAACTCAAACATACACAAAGATTTAAAAGTCGAACTTCTTCACACAGCAGCACTCGACCAATGCTTCACCTTCTTTGGAGAGCTGGAGGACAATCCAATAGCATCACTCATCAAATCCTCAAGGTACTGCCTTCAATGCCTAACCTACTCCAAAAGGGACAGGCCACGTTCGGTTTTGCGTCTAAGTGGGCTCATGGAACACCTGCAGCAAGGTGAACATTGTGCTTTGCGGATTTTTAATAATTAACTCACCTCGTGCTATCGTCGCTCGTGGTGAGAGCACTTGACTGCTCCCACTTACAGATAGTGGTTTCTTATCACAGAAAACCGGACAATGAACCAGCATGTTTCAACTTGTTTTTGGACCGTTTCATTCGTGCCAGTGCTATAGTGGTGCCTAACTTTATCATTAACTTAAAAGTGAATATCAATGCGAAATGTATGGGCGCTGCCTGGGTCATTTGTACAAAAGAATTAAAATCTGTATCTGTATCCTGACAGACCACATGATGGTGGTTTATAATGCTTTGTTATTTTTGCTGGCGGACCAGTTGATTGATAACGTCGTGCGGTCAATATGTAGGAGCGTGGGGTTAAAACCAAAAATACACGTACGTTTTTCTTTCTTCTTGTTTCCTGTCTTGGCGCCAAATCCAGTGTTTTTTTCCCTCTCTCTTTTTCTTTTCCCCTTCCATTTTCCGATGGTTTAAATTTAATAAATTTTATAAAAATTTATTAATTATAAGCACTTATTCTATTAAAAGCGTTTCATAATTTCCTGAGTTATATTTCCACCAGTAATTCTCAATAATACGAGTGTGGTGTTACATAACATTAAATTCTTGTTTACAAAAAATTTATAAGGCACAATTTTTAGAATCCAGTCTTTTATATATAATATCCCATAAACGAAGTTACATGCATCAGATAATGACTAAAGAACTTTATTTAAAGAAAACGGTTTCTCCCGGCTACGATTTCGCCAATTTAAAAAGTTTTAAGTAAGAAGTAATTTTCGCATTAAAAATATATCACATGTGTATAGTTCGTTCACGAAAAGTAGTCCGATGGTGCCGTTAGAAAATAAGGGGAGCTGACGTCACAAAGGGCATAGCCGATTACAGCAGAGGGGAGGACGTCATTTCAGAACTGTTTTTTAGTGAACGTTTGTCTGCGCCAAAAACCAGTTCTGAAATGACGTCCTCCCCTCTGCTGTAATCGGCTAGGCCGTTTGCGACATCAGTTCCCGTTATTTCTAACGGTACCATCGAACCACTTTTCGTGAACGAACTATATGTTAAGTTGTATAAATGACCATTTGCAGACCAGATAAGCAATTTTATTGTAAGAGAACATTAAAAATAATGATTTACTTTATAAAATAGACAGAAATTCCCTCCATAGACTGCTCATAATATAAACGACTTCCTGTCAATGTTAACACTTGCTAAAGGCTATTGCCCTATGATCACGGCCCGTTTTCTTTACACAGATTTAGAAGGTGGAAGTGAAAGTATATAAAAATCATATATTTGCATATATATTTATATACTTATTCTAAAACTTTTCAAATTTGTGGTGAACTATTATGAACGTAGGATTTGCAAAATTACTGGGAGGGCCCAAGCACATATTATGTACATTTATACATTACAATATACGTAAAATTGTCATTTATTTTAATTTTTTTGGAGGGGGATAGGGCTCCACGGGTCCATATAACTCTACGCCTATGTAAATTATCCAAAATAGCCTAAAAAAAGTAGGACTCTACCTAACAATTGTCTAGATACTGATCAAAAGTGAATAAGGAAAAGTAAACTTAAAAACAAAAAACAAACACAATTTGGGACCCCTTCAACTGGCGGCCTCAAGCCTGAGTCTATTGAATAATTAGGCCATTGTATACCTTCACCGCCCCCCCTCGTCATCTAAAAAAAATTATTTTTTTCTAGTTCGGATTTAATTATTCATTTTAATGCATTGTACAAAAAATTGCTATCTGTCATCTTGAAATGGCCCCCCTCCTGATAAGACGCCTTTATGCGGGGCACAACTTTCACAGCGGCAAACAACGACCCCGGCATAGGCGTACGCATAAAGTTCGTAAGGGGGTTATAGGCTCAATGGGGGGTTACAGAGATACAACTCACATATTCCTATATTAAAAATACAAATTTTTATTGCAATGGGGGGGTACAACTCCCATCAACACCCCCTGCGTACGCCAATGGGCCCTGGCATGAGCTTTGCT
>QLNU02003225.1:15418645-15440344 GCA_006491805.2 Dysdera silvatica | reverse complement strand
GCCCCTCAGGCAACTAAAAATTATTATTGTTTAAACCTCGATATTTATATTGCAAAAAATCGAAAATGATCAGATTTTCAACACGTGTTTTGTGCGGCCGCTACCAGTTTCACAAAGAAGCTTCCAATACTACTTATCCATGTCATAAAATGTTTCGAAAAGCACTTCAGAGAGTGTATTGTTTCTATTCAAGATGTGCTCTAAACATGAACAACCTCAGAACAGCATGAGGTTCATTAAAGACAAAGTTTGTGAAACCCAGGCCTGCTAATGGAACAAGGTGGATTACTTTCTCTCTCTTGAAGCTGAAACTTCAGTTTATCAGTTGTATCCAGCTCTTATTAAACACCTTGAACAGGTTTCTGTAAGTGGACACAGTACTGAAGTGACGGGAAAGTGAAAACAGCTTTTCAAAGTGATCATTATATCAGAGAACTTTATTTTATACTTGCATTTTCTGATGGACATTCTGCCTACTCTCAGTCAGTTATCATTAAATTTTCAACTACCAAATTTACCCCTCCCTGAAGTATATTATATATTACATAATACACCATGTACGCTGAAAAAACTAAAATCAATCCCAGAACTCAACTTTAGCAGTATTCTGTCTTCAAAAATATTTCATAATGTAAAAATAAAACTCCAAGTTTACAAAAATTTTGCTGCTTCATCGGCAACAATAAAATCTCTCCTTCAATCACTGAAAAATAGATTTGAAGATGTTTCAATCATAAATTCTATGAACTTTTTCAATTTCAAAATTTGGCTCAGAAAGTTTGAAAGAACATGTGGGGACAGAGAAATTACTAACAAGGGAGGAACCTCGCGAACTGTCTGAGCTCGATTTTTCTGAATTTAGGTTTATAGGCCCAATATGACCGAATAGATGAAAGATCCAAATTCAAATTTGACCCAGTCGACCTGGGGGTCCAGCCACGGCCCACTGAAAATAGAGATCACCCTGCGATGATGCTTCGCTGCATGACAGGTGAAAACAGTGTTTTGGCGTGCTGGGCAAGCATTAAGTGCCGAAAGTTTTACTGTAAGTTACTTTTTTTTATTCATGTTAGAAGTTCAGCTTTCTACGTCTCGTAGAAGTAAAGTTCTGGCGCATCAGAAAAGCTGAAAGTCCTTTGTAAATAATTTTAGAGGCACTTTCCAAAATGAATTAAAATTATTTATCACTGCAATATTGACATATGGAACTGATTTGAATTAGGAATATAGAATATTTACATATGAAACTGATTTAAATTATGAATATGGAGTATTTACATATGAAACTGATTTGAATTATGAATATGGAGTATTTATGTATGAAAATGAATTTATATAGATATGAAAAAAAATTTGGTTTCCGAAGTTAAAACTGCGCTCTTGGCTGTGATGAACCTAAAACCTTTTAATGAAAATGCAAATCAATATAAAAAATTAGAAAAGCATAATAATTTTGAGCAATGACTGCAACAAATGAATGAACTGCCATCGCAGTCCATTTCGTGGCACACTTGGTCCGTGAAATTAAAACAAATGTCTTGCACATCAAAGAAATTTTCAGGCTTGGGTACTGGTACGTTGATTTCCACCAAGCATAGATTACCATATTTCGGAATTTTGGGGAAGACAGCTGATTGTAAATGAGCGAGTGTAATTTTTTGATGTTATTGCTTTCTGATAAGCTTACGTGATCATAATAATGCAAAAGGCAAAATCGTGTTAAGCGTGTAGCGAAATATTTCCATTGAAGAAAGAAATATACGTCGCATGGCTGTATGAGGAGTGTCGCTCCAGGTGGTATAATCATCAATTTCGATTGCTCCGAAAGACTGGCTTAACTAACATCATCAAATATATTTTCGTCCATTTGTCCTGTCCACGAATCCATAATTAATAGAATTTTTGATGTTATGTTCGGTTTAAGTATTTCGCTGAGGAACCTCTTATGTATTTCGGTAGAGGATTTGCCACTTTTGGAACATTCCAGAATAACATTAGTGGGTTTAAATAACTTTTCCTGTACGCGTGGACCGAAGACACCCTTTGGTTCCTGATGGATGAGCAGAAATTGTCGCAATGATTGTCCAGTAGCAGAAATGACAGGTTCAATTGTTACGGAACAGGATACGGCGTGTGAAGATTGAATGGTAATCGACAGAGTGTGCGTAGATGCCCGTTCTTTAGTGAATCCGCTGTGGTCAGTGTTTAATTAAAACCTCATCAAAAGAATAGTTGCTCATTGCATCTGTAACCATGTGGACGAATCCTATAGCTCTATCTTCCAAAGAAGTTGTGTGCATGGTATGTTCATGTGTAACAAACTTGGTGACTCTTCTACTTGTTATGCCACGCTCTTTTATTAAAATTTTAATAGAAAAGCATCACTTGCGCTAAAGTTTGTGAGATTTTCTCTCATTGCAATGCTCAGAAACCGTAACTTTAAATCGGAATCGTGAACTGTTAATAAAGCATGTTCTCGGGCATTTTTAAACTTCTTAAATACTTCATCTTGCATCTGCAACAGCTTTTCACATGTTGTACCCTGGGAAGCAACATAATTCCGAAAGCGATAAATTTGTTTATGTCAAAGCATGTCGTCTTTAAAGCGATGCTGTATGATTTTCAAGGAATGTAGTTTTCTGATCCGCTCCATGCAAACGCAACTAGTACTCTTTTCATGTCCTCTAATGTGCAAGTTACGCGTGACGGCAAATTAATTTCTTCATCCCATTCCTCATCATTTATTTCATTACCCTGTATGGCATCATATTTCATTTCATTTAAACAAATATCAAGTGTATTCTCGTCATTCATTTCGTATGTTAACCCGCTTATCAAAGTTTTAGCAAATGTAAACATTCCTTTCGCAATATCCATCTCATAATCTGATACAAAATCAGCTGGCTTCCCGTATTTTTCACAAACAATGCGAAAAAAGTATTTTGCTATGGTGGAAAAGGAAGACATGGTGACAAATAAGGCTTGAAATTGCACACTTTCCAACAAAAAAATTAAAAAGGTCAAAAGTGATGAAAGCACAGGCAAATGATGATTGCTACTAATTTGAAAATTGAAGAATCGCGCCTTATTTATTCAAAACTGGTTTACGTACCAGGCGGCTTTTTCGAGTTTTTCGCCAAAAATGATCTCAAAGTTCGTCCGTTACGCAAAAATAAGGTAAACACTTCAAATATTTTTTACTTTTACACTAGAAAACACAATGTATAATTATTTCAGGTACAACTAAAATGACTATTATAAATATGTGCTATATTTTATTCATATGTGTTATTTTTTCTACGATAATGTTTGGCGTTTAATGCTTACCCAGCACGCCAAAACACTGTTTTCGCCCGTCATGCAGCGAAGCATCATCGTAGGGTGAGCTCTATTTTCAGTGGGCCGTAGCTCGACCCCCAGGTCGAGTGGGCTAAATTTGATTTTGGATCTTTCATCTACTCGGTCATATTGGCCTATAAACCGAAATTCAGAAAAATTGAGCTCTGACATTTTGCGAGGTTCCCTTGTAAGTGCATTATAATATTTGGAGGCGTTATGCGAGAAAACAACTGTTCTGTTGAAGGCATCATATGCGAATGGATTGATTTTAAACATTTTTTGTACATAAAACGCAAGAATGTCTGCAAGTGGGATTGGAGTTCAGTAAATGAATTGAATACTATAAGGAATTTTTCATTGTTAATAGACTTGCTTCTCAGTCTTCCAACTCAGAGTGTGGATTGTGAACAAGGTTTTTCTGTCATGAAAAGGGTAAAAGGTGGTTGGCGAAATCAAAAGCGATGGGCGAATCAAAAAAAAAAAAATTAGGGCAACAAATTTAACTTGGGGGGTAACCAAAATAATTCCAGTAGTTGCCCAACGAGCAACCACAAAAATTCACAAGTTTCTACCTTTGTCTACATGTATCCTTTTTGTCATTATTATTATTATGTCATCAATGTATTATGTCATTCATATGTCTATGTACCTGTTTGTTATTATGTCATCAATGTATTATGTCATTCATATGTCTATGTACCTGTTTGTTATTATGTCATCAATGTATTATGTCATTCATATGTCTATGTACCTGTTTGTTATTATGTCATCAATGTATTATGTCATCCATATGTCTATGTACCTGTTTGTTATTATGTCATCAATGTATTGTGTCATCTGTAAGTACCGTTTTGTCATTCATGGTAATGAGAACTTCGTCAGACACGTGTATGCCTTTATTCTTTTCACCACCACCTTGGCATCGTCCTCACTGTGCTATCATTTGTATTATATTTTCCTTTTTTGCTTGAATGATGTCCAGGAAACAAAATGAATTTAATTTAATCTTGGTTTAAGACAATATATTTTTTTAATTTTCTTCCAAGTAAACTCACCGACAACCACCTTCCCCTTTCCTGGTTGTTCACAACAAACAATGGCAAGTTTGGAGTGGTCCGCAAGAACACGAAGTTTAAGAAAAACTGATCTAACCTAGAGATCTCTTCAACAGCTTATGCTGGCAAATTGGGATGAACAAGCAAGGGTGTTGGAAAGCAACTATTCAAGACTTTTTCTTTGTTTATAGTCCAAGAATAAAAGCATCATGCCGTCTTCAAACGTAAAATACAGGCAAGCAACAAATTTTCAGGTAAAATCTCTTTTCTAAACGTGCTAAATAATATCATTTGTATGACAGAAACGAGCCTGATGTGATTATAACCGCCGCCTTCTTAGGCTCGCTAGGATTGGTTCGACTGTTAGTGAGCTGGGCTATGTGTAAATGCATCGCGGTGTAGATATGTCGCATTAAGACTTCTGTTCCACCCCATAAATATCATGGCGCGGTCTTGAGACATTAAATACATAAATGCAAAACACAAAGGTTTCGAAAATTTAGTACGCATGTTCTATTTGTAAAAGGAGCTGGGAATTTAAGCAGCCAGTCCTATACTTTAGATTAGATTTATTGCATAAAGGCAAAAAAAGTTTATACTGCGAAAGAAATACATTCTAGGTGAAGTTGGACAATGATTTAAAGTAAGTGGGAGGTACATACAATTTTTATGGATTATCAGTATTAAAAATTATCTAATATATATTTATAATTGATGTAGATTATTATTATTATTATTATTATTATTGTGGAAAGTCACAGTTTATTAATTTTACAGCTGTTGCTAGAATTGAGAGTGAGAAAGGTCCAGCTTGTCTGAATTTTAGATTCATCAGTGTGTCGGTTTGTGTAAATTATTAATTTGGAAGTTGTATTATTGCTGGAGTTTTCTGAGATTATGTGGATCTTAATCCATTGAGAATTTAGTTTCGTGGAAATTCTAGACCTTGAAATTTAATTTGTTGAATTGTTTAACTTTGTCTCTTTTTGAAACAACTTTCTTTAGGTGAATGCTTCAAAAATTTCTAAACGACTTCTGCTTTTGCACGCAAATTTGTAACTTTTTCATGGGATGAAGAAATTTTTAATTAATCGAGATTTTGGATCGTCAAGATTATACGTTAGAATTTCAGGTCAAGATTTTACTTTGGGGGGGGGGGATGGATGGCAATTTGACAGCATTTGACACCATGGGGTGAGAAATAATTATATTAATAGGGGTTTCGTCAAGGTTTTACGTTAGAATTTAGATCAAGATTGTGTGTTGGGAGGGGTGGATGGACGAATGGTAATTTGACACCATTTGACACCATGGGGTGAAGAAATGTTTATACTAATCGGGATTTCGTCAAGATTTTACGTTAGAATTGCAGGTCAAGATTATGTGTTGGGGGGTGGGGGGGATGAATGAATGGATGAATGGTAATACGACACTCTTTGGAGAACAGCTCGTAGGAAAGGGGACCTGCCACGATTGGAAACAAGAAGAAATTTTATTTTTGTTTCTTGACTACGAAAGGAGGAAAAAATCTTGTGGAGGGGGGGCGAAGGACCAGGAAAAACAGAAAGAGAGAGAGAACTTAGGGATTCCTTCACTTTAAAAAATCTTACGGTTTACAATTAAACATTTTTAAAATCAATGTAAAGAATGTAATATACGAGGGTTGGAACTTTAATAGTGGCAACTATTTGTTTACAGTTGACACAAAATGGATGCATGTTACCAAGTTTTACTGCCCCTAAATGTAGTCACCTGCATAGTGCACAACCCGTTGCTATCGATCTGGAATTTGTACGATATCTTTACCAACGCCTGTTGTGTTGATAGTTCGAATGGACCGGTCTACTGTCTGAAGAATCTCTGGAACAGTTCTGAAGCGAATACCACGAAATGGTTCCTTCATCGTAGGAAGCAAGTCAGAGCCACAAGGACTTAAGGCCGGGGAGTATGACTTGATTCCTAAGATGAAGGAACCATTCATGGCATTCGCTTCAGAACTGTTCCAGAGATTCTTCAGGCAGTAGACCGTTCCATTCGAACTATCAACACTACAGGCATTGCCAAAGTTATCCTACAATTTCCACACCGCCGGTAACGGATTGTACACAATGCTGGTGACTACACTGAGGGACAGTAAAACTTGGTAACATGTATCTATTTTTGTATCAGTTGTAAATAAATAGTTGCCACTATTAAAGTTCTAACCCTCGTATATATATACACACACACAGTGGAACTTTGTGACGAACACGGCTATAAATGGAGTAACAACTATGACGAATAAACGATTTCGGTTGACTTGATTTAATGTATAATATACGTACATGGATCGCATTCGGAAGAAACAGTTTTATCCTGAAGGGAAAATTGCCTTTGTGTCTAAAAAGAAAGGTCTTCAACCAGTGTGTATTTCCAGACTAGCATCTATATCCTGACATGAATCCCAGGAAAATGATTCATTGCGCATATCCACGGACTAGATTGTCGATGCTCCTGAGCCTTACCTAAGGGGGTGGTATAAGAATTGAAGAAATATTGTACTTCTACAAATGCATTACGACTATAATCGTAAACAGAGAAGAATAGTAAATTAGTGTTGACGTTTTATCCTGCTTTGGATCCCAATATGTTAGGTATTTTCCTTCTTTTTTTTTTTTTTTAAATGAGTGTTACGATGTGACTGAATTTGTAAATGCATTCCATTGAATACGTACCTTAGGATATTGGCGTAATCTGGTAGGAGCTCCTGCCCCCAACCCCGTTTTTTTTAGAAAAGAGGCAAAATCGTATTTATGCTGGGGGGGGGGTGTTGTGCAAGGAAGGGTGGCCTCCGGATCGTATTTATGCTATATTTAACTCTTAGTTGTAAACATCACGGGAATCTACTTACGTTTTCAGTCACATCATAATCACACAATAACTTTCACACTAGCACTCCTTAGCAAAAAGTGTTACGTTGGGATCCATAGCAGGAGTTAAACGTCATCACTAATTTACGAGTCTTTCTCTGTTTACGATTATAGTCGTAGCGCATTTGTCGAAGTCTGACGTTTCCGCAATTCTTGTACCACCCCCTAGGGAAAGGCCCAGAAGCATCGACAATGGACTCCGTGGGCATGCGCAATGCATCATTTTCGCGGGATTCATGTCTGGATATAGATGCTAGTTATTTCCAGTCCTCTCTTATAGATTAGAGACATGGAGTCTAACAATTGCAGCAATACGGAAGTTACAGACAACCCAAAGGAGCGTGTAGAAGTGCGTTCTTGGAATAACCAGGAGAAAGATTGAAAAATAAACACTTGGGTAAGAGAGCAAACTAGAGAAAAGGGCATCATTGTTAAAGTAAAAAGGCTGAAATGGCGATGGGCTGGGCATATTGCAAGAAGAACTGATCAACGATGGACAACAGAAATTCTGAACTGGATTCCAAGAGACCACCGAAGACCTAGAAAACGTCCTCAAACTAGATGGGTGGATGAAATAAGAAAACAGGTTGGGGTGACGTGGAAACGAATGGCCCAGGATAGACTTGTGTGGAAAGCATTTGGAGAGACCTTCATCCAGCAGTGGATAGATAATGGTTGAATATGATGATGATGATGATGATATATGGATCATCACAAATAGGCCTACACAACGAACCAATTCACGGATATAATGTGTGGACCGATTTTTCCCTCTCTAATTTCATTTTCATCCTTATGTTGAAAAAAATTTAGGATATTTATTTTAAAAATAAAACTGTAATATAAAATACTTATATAGCAAATTTCAGATTTGAGTGGCATTAAGCTGGTTCTATTATTGAAAACGGTCGCATGTCTACTAGTATTCAGGACTGACAAGAGGAGGGCAGCAAGGGCTGCAACCCAAGGGCCCGGGTGGAATCTAGGGACCCGAGCTGGAAGGACCTATGATGTGGGGGCCCCGCCCTGCCCCCAATATATTTGGAGGTTCAAGCCCCTTCCCCCCCAAAAAATATATCTATGCCACTGCCCAGGGAAGCGTTATGGGAGTCTGTCATATTAAGCCTGGAAGCCCGCGTTGGCTCTCAGACCGCCCCCCCCCCCGCTAGTATTCCGCTGCCCTGCGAATAACCTTTCAACTATCTCATTCCCTAAATATTAATCTCTTTTAAAACTTTAAAAATAATTGTGGTTAATTCCGTATATGAGTTTATAAATTATACGAATTACCATTAATGGTTATATAAAAAAAAATGGGATAAATGTTAAAATTGAAGACGGGAAGATTTTTCTCATTATGAAGCTGATGATGTGGTAATATTAGATAATAAATTGCTCGCAGAGAAAAGAACCTACGACCTCTTGGTACTTAGCCAAATGCTCTTCCAACTGAGCTACAGACGACAGACCACCCTCTTCTCTGCGAGAGCATATAGTTTCACCATGAGCGAGTTTTGAAATGGGGCAGTGCTTGGACTGTTTTTTTCTTTTTAACCAAATCGACGTCAAAGAAGCGAACGTCCGAAAAGCGAGATTAGCATGATATTGGAGTCGAGAATATTTTATCAGCATGGCCGATGATGTGGTAATATTAGGTTATAAATTGCTTGCAAAGAAAATAGTAATTTCACGGTGCCTGGTGGGAACCGAAGCCACGACCTCTTGGTATCCAGTCCCGAAGAGCACTTGGCCGGATATCAAGAAGTTGTGGGTTCGATTGCCACCAGGCGCCGAAAAATCATTCGTTTCTTTGAAAGCAATCTGTCATCTAAATGTTAAAATGTTTTATGGAATATCGGATATAGAAGGAGTCTTCGGACCTTTTGATCCACGACCGCCTTGACCTCCCATAAATTGTTAACAGCTCCCAAATATACCAATAGTGTACGAAATCACACTTTATAATTATTTTTACATAACATGCTGTATAAAATATGTCAACATCGCGGCGCAGTGTGATATTGCCATCTATTAAACGTCAAGCCCTTTCAGTGTTTCTCTTCATTTTGTAGCGCCAGGGCGCGGTCTGGTGCGCGGGCCCACCCGCCCTCAAGCCGGTGCACCCTCATGGGCGATAGGACTTGAGCCTCCGAATGGAGAGGACTCGAGCCCTCCGAAAATCCGCCCTTTGAGAGCACCCAGTCCGCCCCTATGTAAAAGGCAAAACTACATTTTCAAGCACAGTCTTTGATTTTTACCATGTTTGGCGCAGTATAGCCCAGATGCTCTTGCGCCATAAAAAAGCCAAACGGGCAAACATTTTAAAGGGGAAAAAAAGACGACTTTCCAAGTCGAGTATTAAACTACGAACCCCAAGCAATCACGAAAGCCAATTTCAATGTTTTGGTGTTCCTCATATTACCCGCTGCTAATACTTGCAGCTTAAGTATCAACGAAAATGCAATACTTGCATTTTAAGTATTAATTAAGATGCAAGACTTGTATCTTAAACATCAATTAAGGTACAACATTTGCATCTTAAGTATCAATTGACATGCAATATTAGTATCTAAAGTATCAATGACCAGAAAGTGAGTATCTATAAAAAAAAAATTGCCTTAATGCTCTCGCCCACCTCCGAAGTCAAATATGATCCACCTTTTTCAATCAGAATCCAAACGGTTATGGGTGGGGTGTCAATCGTAATTGTGGGTGTAACTTGCGTGTTGGTTGCCACGCCCCTTTGTCCGCCTACGCCCAATCACAAAGTGCAATGTAAACCCCCAGTGCTTCAGATTCTCTGTATCGCGTGCGCGATCATTTCATGCGTGCGTATCACTCGTTGACACCAAACGTTCCATAATTACGCATCTTCGAATTGGCATCACGAGAAAATCGAATATAGCGTATTAATACCGACTTGCGTGTCCCTCTGCGGAGGGACACAATGAGAAAAAGGGTGAAATTATCGCTGATGTTGATGATAATGAGGGTAAAATTTAACTTGGCCACAAAGGGAACGAGAAATTAAAGAATCATTATCAATCGCTTATTATCATGAAAGAGATTTAACTACGCTAAACTATTACGGAGAATCACGAGCTTTTTTCCGAAAATTTAAGGAAACGATTCACACGCAGCAAACTTAGCTACAAAAAAACTAACCTATTTTAATCGTTCTTCCTGTAACGCACTTTCTGCGTACGCTTATGATGTGATTCATCTCTTGATATAATTTTCAGGTTTGAGAAGACCCTTATATGAAATTTATTATATCGGTATGTATGCTCGTAGCTAGACGCTTATTACCGGGGGAGGTGGGGGACTCTGAAAGTTATAAGGCGCTTATGAAACTACGGGCGGTCTCAAAATTCATTGACGTTTTGATGTATTTTATAAATATATTTAATAATAATGAATATGTAAGTAGACTAATACAGTGGTTCTTTAATGGTGATTCGCAGACCCCTGGGGGTCCGCGAGACCCTCCCAGTGTTCCACAAAGGTTCGGAAAAATACTAAGGTAAGGATATTTACTCTTTAATGCTAAGAATAAATTATGAGGGGACGAAAAATTTCTTCCTTAAATGGTGAAAATGAGTGCTGAAACACTAGAAATAAATATGTATGATGCAAATTCCGGGCTTTAAACTTTGGTTAAATTCTTTGGAGTCTGCGAGGGCGACTGATCTCTGAAGGGGGTCCGCGGTCTAGGAAAGTTAAAGAACCGCTGAATTAATATATTTAACATTAATGAATAAATTTCTTAACGAAAATTTTGCATTGGAAACTTACAGAACTATACTAAAAATTTATAATGTCCCTTATCTTTATTATAAAGTAGATGATGTTTGTTTGTTTGGCTTTTTTATGGCGCAAGAGCATCTGGGCTATACTGCGTCAATAAAGTAGATGAAGACCCAAGTCTCTGTAAAAAGCACGATGTGTACAAGATCTACCGTAGAAATAAAGTTGGAATATATTTTTAACATCAAAGAACGGTTTCCCTCGTTAAGTACAATTTTATACAAAACAAAATTTTTAAATATAATTTTTAATTGTAATTTTAATTTTAGAAATAATTTATTTTGGAAAAGAAAAAAAAATCTATTTTCCGGGGGAAGGGGGAAGCAATGATTACATTTCCAGCCTGGCTACGGTTCGGCATTTAACCGGTAAGTTTCCTTAGAACCATGATCCCTCACAACTATTTGAAACCTCTTGTAAAACCCCAAAAATGAAACCTTCCAACAAACTAAAATGTCTGAATTATAGCCATACACAGAAAGTTCATAAGTGGGGTTATAGGTTAAATAGGGGGGTCACTGAGCTACAGCGCCCTATATATTCATATGTTAAATATACAAACTTTCATTGCAATGGGAGGTAACAACCCCATCAACACCACCCCCCCCTGCATACGCCAGTGGCCTGAATGATGGATGCGGTAGTTATTTGACAAATGAATGAAATTTTTACCTATAAGCAGTGATATAGGAAAAGGAGGGGCTCAAGCCCCCCCCACCCCAAGCTCCATTGAATAAATGCATTATTCTCAACGCTAAATCACTTGATCTTTTTTAAACAGGTTGAGCCCCCTACCCCCCCATCCACCATCGCAAGTTTTTAATGTCCCTACCTGTAAACGTCTTTAAAAACACAAATTGCTATGACATTTTATTCAGTAAAATTTCTAATAACTTGTTTCTTGAATAAAAAATAAAACAAGTATAATAAAAAAATTTTTTTTTAAAGTCAATTCCTTCAATGCGCTGCTCAAATAAAAGGGAAGAAAGGGAAAAATTGCGAAAAGCAATTTTGGCGACATTTGGCAACATTTGGCTGTAATTGGCGGCAAGCATTAATCGCCAAATACACCAAAGGAAAGCAAAAAAAAAATCATTTAAATTTAATTAATGAATTAATATTTGAAAAAACTGTATTAACATCAAGTGTCATCCACTACAAGTTTAAAAAAATTTATTTGAACTTGATTGGATGGATAGAAAGTATTTTATTAACGATTGAAAATTTGAACAAGATATATATAGGGAGAGTGTGAGCTAATAGAAGAAGAAGAATAAGATCTGCCTTTATACATCTCGGGCTATTCAAGTATTACATAAGCACAATTTTGGCCATTTTACACTCCCCTTGTAAGAAAGAATAAGCAAATGCCTGTCCGTCGTCCCCCCCCTCCCTTTTTTTTTTGCTTACGTAAGATTTTGGCTCTCTAATTTTTTGTTATAAGTTGTTTTGAAGTAAAAAGTCAATGTATGATACAGATTATAATACTTATTTACATTTCATTGAAATATTGAGCGCTTATTTGTACGTTATAATATTAAACGCTTATTTATAAATAGAGAGTAATCACAATAAATTATCTCATTCAAAAAACGATGTGTTGTTAATAACTTCTTAATGGCCACATGCCACCATCATCAGAATCGCACATCAGCTATCAGCAGCATATTAAAACTTTTTAACTAAGATAATTTACTGTGATTACTCCTTATATACAGGGTGCTGCAAAAGGTTACAGACAAATTTTAGGGGTCGGTCCGTCAGACAAATACGAACAAATTTTACATAGGAAATAAGTATCGCAAACACAACCATATACGGTGTGATAACGACATGAAAACAGACGCTGGGGATTGTTGTATTTTCACTGTCTTCTTTTGCGATTGGCAGATTTAATTATTCTTTATCTGTTTATTAGTGGCAACAGTGTAGAAGTTCTTATTTTGAATAATTGTAATTTAATACTGTATCCATGGTAACCAGGCAGGAATTTTGAACAGCTGTTGTAATTTATTCTGTATAATTCATAATAAAACAAACTTATACACTGTTGCATCCATAGACATAAATGAGATAATGAAAACTCTTTAATAAACTGTCAGATATTGAACACTGGCGCCTATCCTGTGGCGCCAGTGGACTGGCGTGTCTATCGCGAGCCAATATTGTTTGGGGAGGATTATTACTAGTTCATTTGTCTGCAGATAGTCTTGGAAGAAAGAAGCGTATATTTTAATGAAACATAAGTTTTATTAATTAGTTTGAATCGATGCGGTTTCGAGAATAAATTGTGCTAAGAAGACAAGAAAAGACACAATCTTCGGTCATCCGAAAGAACTGAACTGCGTGGAATATTACCTGTGGATTAGAAACAACGATCATAAATTAAAAGACTCAAAGGAAGCCATTTCTGTGTCAGAAATAGCTAACAAAGTTGCATGTGGTATCAAACATGTCTGGATTGATTGATTGTTTGGCTTTTTTATGGCGCAAGAGCATCTGGGCTATACTGCGCCAAACACGGTTAAACATGTCTGGAAGAAAGCATCCATTAACACCCTTTTCTCATAAAAGAGTGAAAGATGTGATTATTGCATACCACAAGAAATATTCAAACGTGCTTAAAAGTTCTAAGAAAACAATGAGTACAATAATAGCTAACAGGAAATTGATTCCTTTAATTTGTGATCGTTGTTTCTGACCCACAGGTAATATACTATCATGTCTTTGTAAGTTGGTTATGTCACGCAGTTCACATCTTTCGGTTGACCGAAGATTGGACATTCTGTGCGTTTTCTTATCTTCTTAGAACGATTCATTCTCAAACCCGCATCAATTCAAACTAATTAATAAAACTTGAGGTTTCACTAAAATATATGCTTCTTTCTTCCAAGACTATCTGCAGAAAAATGAAGTAGTAATAATCTTTCCCGAACAATATTGGCTCGCGATGGACACGCTAGCCCTACTGGCGCCACGCGGTAGGTGCCATGCCGGCGATCAGTGGAATAAATGCCAAAAAATTAAACAGTGATGTACGTATACACTAAGGCTACGACATTTAGGAATAATAAGCGTTTAAGCAATTTAAAATCAACATTTTGAATGAATGATTTTTTTTTACATTAAAGTAAGTTTTTGGCGCCAAAATGTGGTCCTAAACTGAGCAAACGCAAGTTTTCTATGTACTAGTGCACAATAGGGATACTACAGGACAAAAAAGACTCCGAAGATGAGCCTAGTCCGAATTTAGCCTGTTAAATAAACGACTATTTAATAAAAATACACAAAAAACTGCATAAAAGGCCTATACCTACTATAGGCGGAAATAAATGGCCCCGGCGGGAGAACTCTATATTATCTGATCGGTACAAGATTTTACATGCATACTATTGAGACCATTTGGCCACTTTTGCGCGCTAGCTCAGTTTCAATTTCGAAAAAAGTGAAAAATGCTGATTTTCGACGCATCTTACGGTGTATAAGCATTATAAGAAAGTTTAAGTGGAGGGGGGATGAGGTTTATTTCAATCCACAATACAGAATATTAACCATGTTAAAAAAATGCGTGTTAAAACTTAGGCGATGGAGGTCAAATCCTCGCGACCCCCCACCCTCTCACCGTTAGGATAGGCAAATGGGACGATGTCTAAATGTTCTCTAGTGCATAATTTTTAAAAACTGAGGTTTTTTATATTTATTAATTAAGGAGAGATTTAAGAAATAGCGATGGGCCGCCAATTCTAACAAACTGTTTATCACCGAGCGTAAGAATATTGTAAATTTTATTTTCGTTGTTCGTAACACGGTGAAGACAGCATGCAAAGTCGCCAAATTGGGCTTACCCTTTTTCTGATAGTATAGAACCAATGAAAAGGTTATCTCGGAAAAATAAACAACCCAGTAGTTACTCGTTAGCGCCTATTGGTGAAACTAGTCCAATCAGTGAACAGATGGCTATTTCAAAAATGTTTCGTGGGTGCGGTGGATTGAACTCACCCTGTATATATAAAATTCTGCTTTTCATAAAAATCACTCATCAGTGATATAGCCATCAAAAGTATAGCACACGCTTTTGTAGCCAATTATGGAATCTAACAGTAAAGGTAAACACTATTCCATAATATGTGTATTAATATTTTAGCTAGGCTAAGCATAGAAGACATTATCCATGCCAGCAGAGACAGGAAAATGTGATCCATTTTGGTAGCCAACCTCCGAATCGGAGAAGGCACTTGATGATGATGATGAATATTTTATTTTTTACGAGTAACCTCAAAAGTCGTGGCGACTCAAATCTATTTTAATGAAATTTCGTCGTTGGCGGATTACATTACTTCATTAGCGGCTAAAATATTGTGAGAAAATTTTCTTCCAAACAGAGAAATTTTGAAACTTAAAATTTAGATAACATTTTTCCAGGCAAATGGAGAAAAAAGTGTCTTTGATGTAAGTGAAAATGAAGAAAGATGTTGTCATGAATAGTATCATAATCATGCTCAACATCATCATTATCATAGTTATTGTTTTATTGTTGTGGGGATGTTGGGAGGTAAGGGCTCTAACAAGAATACAGCATTACTAAACCAATTTAAAAACAAAATATATTATTAAAAAACATGAAAATAAAAATTACCTATTGAGTGGTGTGCATGTTCCCACGTAATGATGATGAGAGATTCCAATTAACGAGTTTCAACAGATAGTGCGGGTATTCGCGTGTAGAGGTAATAAGAGGATTAATAAAGACAGTTTTGAATCACACTTGAGACAGATGTTATTTCCAACTGGGGAGACAATTATAGATAAATATATCGAAGGAAATGTATCACTGAAAGATTTACATCGGAATATATATAATTATACCAAGGAAATCGATTATTCTATCACATTTACAAGCAGCTAAACAAAAGCTAACGCACGAAATACATTTCCTCTCCATTTGGTTTTCGAACTATCGTTGTTCCTAGTTGTCGTTTGAGACAAATGAGGCTGGAGACAAGATTTACAGGGCTGGGGACAAGATTTACAGGGCCGGGCATAAGACTTCCAGGGACCTAAGTGTGTGTGTGTGTATATAAATGCCCAAAAGTATCCGGACACTTTGGATTTTTTAACTTTGTTTCGGATTTTTAAAAGCTACTCGGCCCATTGTTCTCCAACTTTGAAGATATGTAGAACATGCCTGAATGCACACTTTTTAGTTTTAAGTTTTTAAGTTTCGGTGACTTGTGCATTTAGGGGACCACCCACATATTGACAAAGTGAAAAAATATATTTGATCACCCTGTATCATAAAAAGCTGGAAATTATTTGTAACTTTCAGAAAATATTTAACCAGCTATGCTTAATGCCTGCGTAAAAACATCATGTATATTCATAAAGACAGAAACGTTTCTTTTAGGAAACTCAAATTTTGTCACAGGTTTTTTGCTTATAATATCAAGAATTTTCAGTCAAATTTCACGAAACTTACAAAACATTTTTCAACGTATAATAAAAATATTATACTTAAATTAGAAATAAATATATGGAATACGTGATGAGATATGAGCATTTGAAAAAAATAATTTTTGACTGCACATGCGCGGAAGACATAAATAACTTTCTTCGATAATTTTCTAGTCAATAGTATAGGACAACTTTAAAAAAAATACCAGTCGGATATCTTGAAAATTCAGAAAGTTATCGACGATATAGTGAGCCGTATTTCTCTAATTCTCTAAAACTAACTAGATGATAAGGGGGTTTTCCACAAATTGTCATATTCCAAATTACCAAACACCCCTGTTCTGAAAATGAAATATTCCAGATTTATGCAAATAAGGATCAAAAGTATCCGTACACCTGCATGTTTTGCTTCTCCTTTACAGAAGTCAAAAACCTTGCTTGGTGCAGAATGACCATTGTTGTCCTTGCGCCATAAAAATACAACAAACCAACAAGAAGTCAAAAATTAGTATGAAGTGGGGCCATATTTTGCTGCAATGACGGCTACCACTCTATCTGGGAGGCTATCTACTAGTTTCTGGAATTTTTCAGTGGGAATTGCATGCCATTCTTGCAAAAGAATATTAGTCAGCTCTTTCGCCAATGTGGGGCATTCTGGCTTAGTTCGCAGTCGACGTTCTAATTCATCCCATAGGTGTTCTATGGGATTTAGGTCTGGGCTCAGAGCATGCCAGTCCAATTCCTCAACATCCATGTCAGCAAACCAGCTCTGTACAGCCTGTGCTGTGTGGATAGGAGCACGATCTTGTTGAAACAAGAATGAACCTACTCCAAACTGTTGCCACAATGTGGGCAGCGTGGAATTGTCCGAAATGTCGAGATAGCCTTCCATCTTCAGAATTCCCTTCAAAGGAATTAAAGTGCCAAGCTCGAACCATGAGAAACCACCCCAAACCATTATGCTTCCACCATCAAACTTAACTTGCGGCACAATACAGTCAAGTAAAAAGCGTTTACCCGGCATTCTCCACACCCAGACTCTACCATCTGATTGCCAAATAGTGTACCGTGATTCATCGCTCCATAACACTTCACGCCACTGCTGCAGGCTCCATGTTTTGCACACTTTGAATCATTGTAAGCGACGCTTGGCATTGGTTGCGGTAATGCTTGGTTTATATGCAGCTGCTCGGCCATGAAAACCAAGACTTTGCAGTTCCTGACGAACTGTCTTTGTGCTGACGTTGCATCCAGAGGCTTTTTGAAAATCCGCACGAACTTTTTCCGCCGATTTCATGCGGTTCGCTTTCACAACTCTCTTCAGCACTCTGCGTTCCCTGTCTACTAGACGAAGTGGTCGACCAGGTCGTGGATGCACCGTTGTAGTCCCCGTATGTTCCCACTTTACGATAACAACATTAACGGTGGAACGGGGCACTCGTAACATCACAGAAATCTCACGAACAGATTTTCCACAGCGGTGACAACCAATGACTTCACCACGTTCAAAATCATTTAGCTCGCCCTTTCCTCCCATTTTACTTTTCTAGCTTTGAAATTATAATTGTTAACTCGTCAGACTTCTTTTATACTTGTCTGAGAGCTAGAAATTTGACGTCACTAACAGAATCCACCACGTAGAGGGGTGTCCGGATACTTTTGATCCTTATTTACATAAATCTGGAATATTTCATTTTCAGAACAGGAGTGTTTGGTAATTTGGAATGTACCAATTTGTGGAAAAAAAACCTTATCGTCTATATACTTTCAGAGATTAGAGAAATACGGCTCACTATATCGTCGATAACTTTCTGAATTTTCAAGATATCACACTTGTAAGTTTGTTTGGTTTTTTTTTGTTTTTTTTAAGTTGCCTTATACTATTGACTACAAAATTATGAAAGAAAGTTATTCATATCTTTCGCGCATGCACAGTAAAAAAATATTTTCTTCAAATACTCATATCTCATCGTGTATTCAATATATTAATTTCTAATTTAAGTATAATATTTTTCTTGTACGTTGACAAATGTGAAATTTGACTGAAAATTGTGGATATTATAAGCAAAAAACTTGTGACAAAATTTGGGTTTTCTTAAAGGAACGTTTCTATCTTCATGAATATACATGTTTGCTTTACAAAAATGCACACAGGCATTAAGCATAGCTGGTTAAATATTTTCTGAAAGTTACAAATAATTTCCAGCTTTTTACGACACAGGGTGATCAAATATTTTTTCACTTTGTCAATATGTGTGTGGTCCCCCTAAATGCATAAGTCTCCGTAACTTTATTGGAAAGGGTGTATTCAAGCATGTTCTATATATATCCAAAGTTAGGGAACAATTGGCCGAGTAGTTTTTTAGAAATTGGAAAAAAATTAAAAAATCCAAAGTGTCCGGATACTTTTGGGCATATAGTGTGTGTGTGTAATATATATAATTATGGTGTGTGTAATATATATAATTATTACTGTGAGACCTGTAGACCATTTTTTGAAAAGAAGGCCACCTGTCTATATTGACCAGTTAACAAGAAACCAAAAAAGCCTATGAAGTAACCTTCTGGACTTCCATAAATTGGCCACCTGTTAAAATTAACCGCGTGAGGTTTCGGGTAGTCAGCTTAGCAGGTGTCACGAGATAAAGTAGTACAAATGCTATATTAAATATTAATCTCTTTTAAAACCTCAAAAATAATAGTAGTTGATTATGTGCCACCAACGAGAGAAGGCGAACCGAGCATTCGTTCTGGGCAGCAGATTTATAGGGGCGGCAAAATAAGATTGTTATAAAAAATGAAGCCATTGTGGGGCAACACAATACCTAGCGCCGGCCCTGATAACGAGTTCGAAGAAAGAAGTAGCTTTATAAGGCTATTGACTAACGTTATTTTCACAACAAAATACACATTTTTCTTTTCTTGTTCTTCGTCTTATAGGTGTGTTAACCACACAATCTAATGCTCCCTGGTGTTTGAAGGAAATATTATGATGGCATCAATACGAAGATTCAGCATGTCTTCAGAGTTGAGATTTCTGACAGAATGCCCCTACTTAAACTAATACGGCAACTTCCGACCTCGGAGCGGTGGGTGTGACCAAATGACATGAGTAGATTTGACGAATGTGAAAATTTCAACACCTGCTTGTCTCCTTTGATGGACGCGATAAAAATAGCGACCCTTGTGTCAAAACAGAAAGAAAAAAAAACCAATATCCTAACTGTAAAGGTAAGAAAAGTCAACGGTATCTGTGAGAGGAAAATGATAATTCGCGATTCCTTTTTTTCGCACCTTTGCAGCGCCCCCTGTCAAGAGAGAAAATGGACCGCAGTCTTTCGTTTGATTGGTCTCTCCAGATTATTATCTCTTCCGTTTTCTCATTAAATTCCCTAATCCGGTGGGCAGCTATAGTTCATCAGGCCTTAATAACTACCATTACCCAGGGGCGGTCCTTTAAAATTTTGTATACGGACCCTTTCCGCCATTATTTTTGTCAATGTGAAACTAAACTGTTCATCATCTATCGTGAAAGATCGTCTGCTTCGAGAAATCCAACTTTTATTGATATTAAATTACATTCACAAAATTAAAACTTGAATTTAGATACTCCTCTTCGATACTGCGCTACGTATTTTTTTCATCGATAAATCGAGCACAAGACGTTGGGAAGATTGATCGTAATTAATGAATGAAATAGTAGTACATATTTCGAAGAGGAATACATTCGGCTCCGCTTAAGCGAATATTAGCAATTCCAGCAAACATTATTCGCTTAAGCGGGGTATTTGATCAGTACCGTAACAATTCAAAACTCATAGGGGAGGGGTTCAAATGGTTCAAAGAAGATTATATGATGCGTTCTTACAAAAAAATAATGTATTTTGATATCCAATGAGCGGTTTGACCCCCCCGAGCTCCCCATTATTACGCCACTGTTTTCGATTGTCCATGCCCTAATAAAAGTGGGGCCGATTGTACCTAAACTGTCGTTTTAATTTCCTGAATTCAATTTAATACCTTGTTTATGTGCGTGGTTTGTAAGGGGATGGGCGCGAAGGGTGGCCGTCGAAGGTGGCGCTGTAATCCGAGTTAATACCTTGCAGTCCTTGCACCATGGAAATAAAACCAGTCTGCAGTTTCATATCAATAGAAGTTGGATTGGAAAAGCAGACGATTTCTTTTCAACTGACTTTGAACTGTTTGTGTTTAAGGGGCAAGTACAGGAAAGGTCACCAAAAACCTGGGTTAATGAAGTTTTTGCATTCTGTTTTCGTTGCAATGATAATTATTAGTTAGGCTCTGCTTTGGCGTGGTGGCAACGCGTTCTGCTTCCATGCAAATAATCTCGATCTGATTCCAAGAGGTACCACTATGGCCTTTTTTTTTTATAAATTCGCAGTTCGAGGTTCGATTCTCTAGGATGAAAAAGTTTGAATTCCTCGGAGAAAGCTGTAGATTTCTAGCGTATCATGTTCAGAATTGTCCTTGGGCCATAAAATAACAATATTTATCGTGCAATACATATATGCTGCAGAATTACATATTGCGAAAAGTTTATCAATTGTATACATTGAATTAATACAATTTATAATAATTAATAAAAATATTAATAATTAATACAAAAACCGTTCGGTTCTCTTATATAGGTTTGAAATGGAAGACTGTGTCAGGACCAGGGACAGCCCCCTCGGCACTTCAGTAAATCGCTCCCCAACCAGTTATGTTAAGTAACATATATTTGTTAAGTTATTAAAGTTTTGCGCCGGGGCCCCTTTGTCTCCGGCCTTGGATTCTGGCAGGCACCAAACTCGTTGCCAGACTATTGTGTGAACCTAAAAAATAGAAAAAATAAATCTCTTCGTTGCAACAACACGAGTTTGTTTATGGAAACTCAAGAATCAATTGAAGTGTTAAAAACAACAATGGTATAAATCACAAAAACGAAATTTTTGAGTTTCCATGTCCATGGTGTTCCATGTTCCAAGTCCATGGAAGTACCCTCTGGGGTTGCCTTGTTGCCTGCAACACTGGTATATGACCATGGTGTAATTAATTGCTGCGGGATAGCACCACGTTACTGTGGGCTAACATGAAACTGGATGTATCGATTATACGCAAATCCTTTCGTATCTCAT
>QLNU02003225.1:15393153-15409024 GCA_006491805.2 Dysdera silvatica | reverse complement strand
TGCTTCTTTTTTCTGGTTATTTGGCTATAACTTTTGATAGAATACAGATAATTGAACAAATGTTATTGCATTACAATCTTTATTAAATTACCTTTCTAATGATATATAATTTTATAGTATTGGTACAAAAAAAAGTGGTGTTATTAGCCATCAAACCTCTAAAATAAACTTTTTTCAAAGGGTTTCCACAATTTTGTCCACTACTGTATATTTAAATAAATGTTGCTTTCGTCTTAGCGTGTTATCACTGGCAGAATACGAAGTTCTGACGCCTGTTATTTCCGGTATTATTGATTTCTGAAGGAAACGCAATTTTTTAGTGGAAACGACCACAACACGTAATAACGTAATTGCTGATGACCTTCAAGTGATTTGACGCATATGTTAAATTTCAACTCGTAATATCTCCAGTTCTATTCACCTTAGAGAATCCATTTTGAATTTGTTAGAGCTACAATTAGATAAGCTTTCTTTTGATATAAAATATATATAGGGCCTCAAGTTTAAATAAGAGAAAAGTGACACTCTTCATATTTCTATACGGGATTCGTTATGATACAGAAAGATGGCGCATTCAAAAATCTACAAAATAAGATATAAACGAACTTTCTCCGTTGAGAAGAACTCGAGTTATTAAGGGTGGTTCGGCCATACTGGGACACCCTGTATATAATTGAATTTTTCTTCTTTTTTTTTTATTTTCAAGAAACCGTTTTTATTTTCACGATGATTAAATCCGTATGCGATTAACATATCGAAATCGGTGTAACTATACTGGCTATTTCGATTCGATTAAAATTGTTCGCTATTTTCCTAAAAATCAGTAATATTTTTCGAGCGGGAATTTTGTTCCTTTTACCCCTCGAGTTGCAACATACCGTCCATCTCTCAATGGTCTTATTATGCGATGAAGGCGACGATATCAACACGTTTAAATCGCAGCAGACGACACTTTAGTTCTCCATCGGAATTATTAATCGTTAGCTTGGCGTTTTTTTTAGCGATGAGGGCGCCCCCCGCGGGCACTTCTCGCATTGCTAGACTCGCCGAACCGTCCGCGGTAACCATTCCTAATTATAGAGCATCGTACAAACACATTACGCACAACGTGTCATCGACGCCGTCCTAAAAAGGAGAAAAAAATGACACTTTTATAAAAAATAATAGAAAGCGTTAAAACTGGACGCCATCTTTAATAGAAGACACCGCGCCCAACTGCTCTCGGATACACACAACTCCCGATTAAAATGGATAGGTGTGCGAGGAACAAGTAAATATGTATTACATCAAACCATCATGGCGGCAATCGGGTGTTTTAGCACAAATCAAAGCGAGAAATGGCCTCCAGGTATCGATGAGGAGGAAAATGTGAAAGGTTCTTTAAACGTAGGAAAAATGAAAGTAAATTTATTCAGTCTACACACAGTTTGATAATACATCTGGCAATGTATCATAGACGATATATTTTGTAATATTGAGCTTAGTGCGTTGGAATTGAGAGAACTTTGTCTGGGCCTGCGATGGTGCAATGTTAATATATTCACCTAGTGCGCAGGTGCAACCAACTGTTCACCGTAGTCCAGGGATTGGTCCGTTAGGAAATTCTCAAAAATGCATGTTCACTTCCTTACGGTGGCGTAGATGTAATGCATCCGTCCAGTGTGTTGTTAACCCAGGTGCTGTTTCCCAATAGCACCACAGAGCACGTATCATTTTTCTTTTCTGCCCATTGCAGTCTGAGATTTGATTTTCTTAGAAGCAAAGGTTCGGATTCCTTGGAAAGCTGTAGGTCCTGGCGCGCATGACTCTTGCGCAGTAAAAACACAAACCAACTGCACCTTATGAATAAGTTGGAAATGAATGAGAGCAGAAAAAGGAAGCTTGCTACACGGCTCCTAAGCATTCTGGTTTGGCACGGCTAGGAATCGAACCCAAGTTAACTGTAAGGTAGACAAACGCGTTACCGCTACACCACCACCATGAGGCTGAAGAATGGCAGCATACTGCTCATATTATAATTATAAAGTCCGTTGAACATATCTGCGTATGTGTTTAGAAGGAGATGGATACATTATACATAAAAATTATGTAAAAATATCAACATCTATTATTTATTTTGTTTATTAGACGTTTATTTACATAGGTGAGTGATATATTTGAACATACATACACAAATGAAGTTATAAATTATAATTTTTTAACACATATGTGGATCTCGAGTGAATGTTCTAATATAAGTCACTCGAGACCCTATTCCGCAACCAACAAGTAATCAAAACAAAAGTCAAATAAAATAAAATAACGCCAGAGTGGCATGTTTTATGACATTGTCAGCTTAAACAATCACATTATTAATCCAGCTGCCCATCATTCCCTCAATCAATTCCCTTTTAATTGTGTTTTTAAATTGTCCAAAATCTCTCATTTCCTTTGTTATTTCACCCAATGCTCTAGCATAAATCACTCGAGACCCTATTCTGCAACTAACAAGTAATCAAACAAAAGTCAGATGAAATAAAATAACGCCAGAGTAACATGTTTTAGGACATTGTCAACAATCACAATATTAATCCCGCTGCCCATCATTCCCTGAATCAATTCCCTTTTAATTATGTTTTTAAATTGACCAAAATCTGTTATTTCACCGAATGTAATCCCTAGCCTAGACGAGGGGTTGACTGGGCCACCGGACAACCGGCCCCCCATGAGATGGTCGGGACAGAAGCGAATCCCCTATCCGATTGGTTAACTGGCGTGACGTCATGATACAAGTTAGGGACACTAAATTTTGCCTGTATTGGGGAATATGAACTAAATCTAAGAATTAAAAGGCACTAAAGGAAATTAACTTGTTATCTATTTAAAAATAATAATCTTATCTTTTTAATTTTATCTATTCAAAAGATAATAAATATTCCTCTATTCTTCAGCGGAGTAGGCTGAAATTCTGGTATGATTTTATTGTTTAGAACATAAGAAAGGAAGGAAGGATTCTCTTTTTTTTTTTTTTTCGCTTCATTCAGTTTCGCTAAATTTAATCTAATAGTGTTCAAAACTCTGTGATTAGAAACAGTTGCTTTGCAACCAATGAAATGAAATTCGCGTCTCTCCGACCGCCTTCGCCCCTCCTCCCTATAATCCAAGGTATGCGCCATTTGAGAGAACCCAGTCCTCCCCTAGCCTGGACTCTTGTATTCTGTATTATTTTTCTGTTCTAATCTTTAGTACATGTAACATTTTACTCCTTCTCACAGTCTCATCCCTTCCGCTATGTGTTGTCTATATATATTAAATCTATAACATCGGTAATTTTTTTTCCATAAATTCTTTTGTACACTTTGGTAATTATACAATATCCTAAGTATAATTACCCTATAAATAATGCAAAAAATTTCTTCTGTATTCCTTTTTTATAAGTTTAAAATTTATTTTTCCTATATTTCCCCCATACACACTTGCAATATATGATATAGCAATGAACAAATGCATAGCATGAATCTATTTTTATGGTTGTTGTTTTTTTTTTATAAAAATTCTGCGCCTCTTCTTCTTTTCTTGGATATTTTATTTATGTGGGCATTCCCATAACATGTAAATTAAATATTCATTATACATTAATTCATTATGTATTAAATATAATCAAGAATCCATAGCTTTAAACTTTGTCTTTTGTAAATTTATTACTTTCCAATTATCGTATCAGGCATCAAAGTTACTCTTCAGTAGTACATAATCCCCCTCCTCCTCCCTTCAATACAAATAATATATCATTCCAATAATTTGCCCATGTACGCGTTTTTCTACAATGTTACAACATCCGACCGGGATTACAGGCCCGCCTCCGGAGGCCACCCTTCCCAATTCCCCCCCCTGCCCAAGTCACAGTTACTACATTGGAATCCATGGCGATACCAATAAATTTTATTTAACACCGATATCCACTGCTTTTATCTGATTTTGTATCCCTTGGAATCCCCATCCAGTCGTTGAATAGAGGAAACACGCAATTAGGACCTCCGCAACCTCTTTAATTTATAATGTATCATTTGCCGAAGCATAACGCTTACGCGTAAAGAAATCGCTCCGCCCTTGCATCGGCGTGATTCGAAGTAAAAATGTCCTTTGATTTACGTCTTCTGGATGTCAGCGGCGATGGAACCACCGGTCACAAGGTCTCAAGGCAACACCCCCCTTTAGCAGCTCCATGTGACAACTCCTAATGGTTACAGTTTTGCTTCTTCTTCTTTCCCGAATGTCTCATGTTTGTATTCCCACGTATGATTATGTTACTCATCGCCGCTGTCGACAGCGCGCATTATTCCCGAAGCGCCCCCTGGCGATACGAGGCAGTGATATATAATCAGCTAATTAGAGAGCCGGCATCATCGCGGCCGTCCAAGCAGGAAGAGTTAATTGTTATCGCCGAGTTCGCCCCCAGGGGGCAGATGTTTCGGGGTTGAAATTTGATTTAATGCTTGCGCGATGTTAATTTTAACGCGATATATATACTGCACCTGTGTTAAGCGACCACCTCCGTGGCCATGTCTATAAATTTGTGAAATAGGTGCGTACGCACTTTTGATTTGTGGGGAGGGGGATAGCTTCTGTTTAAATACTGAAATACGTTAGCGCATACACATGTTCTCCTAATCACTGGCATAGTTAACGTGGGGGGTCTCAAGGCCCCCTTTAAAAAAAAAAAAAAAAGACGTAGGCGTGTTCCAATTTCAGTGGGTGGGGGGTAGGTTCTAAATTCAGCCTAAGAATCATGCTTCGCTTAAAATGCACCAAATACTTGCCTATATATATATATATGCCTATATTCGGCTTATGTACTCAGGCGCAGTTTACGGTACCTGAATACTATACAAGTACCTGGGGAAAAGATAATTAAAAAAAAAATTATAAGCATTTCACTCCCCTTCTTTAATCTTTAAGGCACCGGCATACACAAGGGTGGGGGGGTTGATGAAGGGTTGTAACTTCCCACTGCGATGAAAGTTTGTATGTATACATATAGAGTGGAACCTGATAAAGTGACCGCCTAAATAATTTGACCACTTTTTTATAAGAGAGTACTGGTAGGGACTTAGGTATGTCTATGCGAAAATCTGACGCGCATAGTGACCACCTCTCTATGGTGACCATCGCAGTCCAATACCAAATATGGTCACTTCAGTTTCTACTGTATAACATATAAATATATGAAGTTACAGCTCTGTAGCTCCGTTGTAAGCCTGTAATCTCCCCCTTATGCGCTTTCTGTGTACGCCATTGCCTTGCTTTGGGGGGCATAGGGACTTAAAAAAAACTTGCTTAGATGTTCCGCAAGTCTCTTGATTTTTACCTTATTTCGGATTGTTTAATTTACTCCTTCTACGGTACTCCTCCATGTTTTCCAAGTATTAACTTTGTACTCACGTGTCTTTGGTATGAGGGCGGTGATATTGTTACCTACATAGGTGCTAAACCAATTACTAGAAACATTGACGATGGATGGGTGATATTTTTAGGCAGTTGAGCATCAAGTTTCATTTTATTCGAGACGTCACTTTTCCCACTAATTTCAAAGAAATGAGGAACTTAATAAACTGCATAACAAAAAGTAGGCGAAGCATTTGAAACCGAATTTAATATAGACAATGCAAATCCACAATATGTTACTTATATAGGTATAATATTTAAAACTTTTTTTTTTTAAGTTGCAATACAGCAAATGTTACTTGGCATCGGAAAAAAAAAATAAATAAATAAAGCGTATACGCTTAATTGTTTCAGGCTATATATTGAATATAAGCTTTCAGGCTATAGCCTGAAAGCGTATATTCAAATGAGAAGAACGGGGGCTGTTTCGATTTGAATAATTTGATTATATCTGGCTGAATTTGGGACAGCTGCAACCGAATATCTGACTCTGCGTTGGGGTGTGGTCTGTATTTCAATTGCCACATGGGCACAGAATCTGGTTCGAAAAAATAAGTTATTACAAATGACAGAAGAGTTATTTTACTTCATTTGACAAAACTTTTGTTTTGTTTTTTAGGTGACACCACAATTCTGATGGTAGCTTCTTAGTTGCAAAATTCCCTCTTATGGCAGAATCTGATGTCATACCAATTGGGCAATCACCATACTGCTGCGAGATCAGACAAACTTTCCGATCAAGCAGAGTATGGGTTCATAACCCAAAGGTTTTCTATAATTTTTTTTGGTGGAGTTCTTCCTAAAAATAAGAGTTAAAACGATCAGTAATAATCATTTAAATAATCACTAATGAACTTAGCAGAGGGATACGAAACTCGTTGAAGGCATCTTGGAATCTTTTCTGCCGAATGTTTCCATCGAACACAGTTTGAAAACCTCTGATCTAAGATAGAATTAAAATATTGGGCTAAATAACTCTTCAGGATATTGCTAAATTTTTGGTTTAAATAACTGTTTAGGATATTACAAAATTTAGGACAAAATGTCTATCTACACGATTACTAAAACCATAGTCTAAATAACCATCTTGGACGGCGGTTCTTTAACTTTCCTAAACCGCGAACCCCCTTCGGAGATCACCTGCCCTCGCGAACCCCCTTCAGAAATCACTCGTCCTCGCGGACCCCCAAGAATTAACTCAAAGTTTAAAGCCCGGAATTTGCATCATACATATTTATTTCTAGTGTTTCATCACTAATTTTCACTATTTAAGGAAAGAATTTTTCGTCCCCTCATAATTTATTCTTAGCATTAAAGAGCAAATGCTCTTGTCTTAGGCTTTTTCCGAACACTGGGAGGGACTCGCGGTCCCCTGGGGGTCCGCGGACCATAGTTGAAGAGCCGCTAATCTAGGACACAGTAGGAATAATCATCTCAAAATAGTGCCACGTGTGCCATGTATGGCAATGCGGACCACTTTTTGGATGGCAGCGAGCACGGCTACTTTTGGGCGGCAAACAGTGATTTTAAAATAAAACTCATTGTAAAGAATCCCCTTCCTGACAAAGTGTTTTTTATTCTCTTCTGATTAATTATTAATTTGTACCTTCTTAAATTACTGAGTATAGATTTTATTCTCTTAATTAACTTATTCATTAATTTTCATTAATGGTTAGGTAGTAAGGTAAACCTTCACAATTTGAGTGCGTGTAACGTAACAACCATAAGGAAAATGCAGCATTACTTTGGAACAGCCACTCTGAAAAGGTAACGACCCCTGGTCTAGGATATAATTAAACTCTAGAATAAAGGTAACTAGAGAGAGAGAGACAGTACAAAGACAAGGACAAGATTCAAAATTCAAAATTCTCCAAAACTACAGCTCAAAATTCAGGCATTAACCATTAGTTATTGATTAATATTTAGCATTAAGTAGCATGCGTAATGAAAGTAGTTACGTTTTGTTTAAATAAAATGAGTAATACAAAGTTAAAATAATTTATAGCAGCTTGCATGAATTCAAGTTTATGCTTGCTTATTTGTCTTCGATAATATTAGTCTCGTGCTTCTTTATTTATTTATTTATTTATTTATTAGTTAATTATACTTGCGGCAAAGCTAACCTGGTACACTGTTAAGGCTATGGCGGCCTATCCACGCTCGGGCAATAAGTATTCGTTCTCAAATTAGCGAAAAATGAGATAGCCCTCAATATTATTAGGCTATTTATCGCCTAATTTGGAATGCAGAAAAACGCGGTTGCCAAAATTCCAGGCGCCAAACTTCCTGCCAAGCAAACGAAGTCCTCTGAGTGGTCAGTTACTTAAATGACGTCATCGCTGGCTATAATGAGTCTTTTTCCTAAATTTAATAAATACCAGATTTTAAGTGCACAAATATGCTTATGTTTTATATATTTGAGCATTATTTTAATGTTTTATGTCCGAAATTTATCTTCTCTCTAACTCTGCTAACGTAATAGAGAGCAAACTATATCGCACTGGCGGAATCGTTCTGTTCTGCACCTTGTCAATATACCAGATTAGCTTTGCCGCGAGTATAGTTGTCTCTGGAATCAAGTTTTGAGTATGTTAAGACTCGGAAACCGAGAAATATGAGTATGTTAGAAAAGTCGCAATCGCAATAGCTTTGGAGAAAACACTCTGATACCAATGATGTAACTTTAACAACGCGGTGCATCGGGGCCCACGAATGAAAAGGGGGGCCCATTGCACTCTCATTTGAAACTGAACAAAAATACGAGATTTTGGTGGTGTGTATAAACACCACCAAAATTTTGCTATATGATTAAATTGATTTTTTACGGATGCGCGCTATATAAACAGATAAAATTATTAAAAAGAAATTAATAAAGTTAGATGATTAGTATCTTCTCAGTTTATAAACTTTTTATACATTCCTTCGATTAGAATTACTCTAACATGATCTTTCTGCTTTTCTACCCATGTCGGTCAAAATGAATTTTTCCATAATAAATTGTTTGTGGGTTGATCACTAGTAGATTTTCCGATAAAACATGTGTAGTTTATTCGATTCAATAGCATTTCTAATTTCAATTACCTTCTGTGGTGTCTTCCTACAGTAAGACACATGCAGATGCCCAGTTAACGAACACTCATATTATAAAAGCTTCCTATACCATAGTTGCTGTATACGTCTGGCCATTATTATTAATTGAGCAGAGGGGGAGATGGGAAGGGTGGCCGCCGGAGACGGCGCTGTAATCCCAGTTCGTTTCCCCATATATCGAGAAATTTTACTGTTCTTTAAATCCAAGCACTTCACATTAAAATCCCATCATAGCAGACCAGCTTTCGGAAAACTATTTTCATTTATGTGTTTAACACATTAAAAAAGCCTCGGACCCGAGTTTTAAACCGTCACTAATATATCATGGCTAATCGTGGAACAACTTAAAAAAAAACTAATCCTCTATATGCCTTTGATCATTTCTACTTTTCCGTTTTCCCGTTTTTAAATATCTCGATGTTAGCACGAAAAAATCCTCTTTAAATAATCCTCCACTGAGTTCATACACACACGCAATGCCGTGAATCCCATAACTTTGCATTAGCTCCTCCACAAAACACTTAAAAACCGGCGTGATCTAAAAACCACAGCTTGTACCAAAACAATCAAGAGACTCGTCCCTAAGTCCACCGATCATTAACAAGTGGTAATGGTGAGGGTGTGACTTCTAACATAAGCAGTAAATTTTCCTTAGCAAACCATGCTTCAGGGGAAGCGCCTCTGTCAAGATTAAGCCAGACTTTACTTACGGCTCGCTTTTGACCTCTTCTGGAAACAGAATCAGAATGAAACTCAAACAGAAAAGACCCTATAAACGCGCATTCCGAAGCAGACGATGTGAAAGGTGGAGAAAAAGGCCTTGTAGAAATGTTTGGATTGCATTAAAGCTTAGAGAATTTGTTATATCTGACACCTTCCTCTTTGTCTGGGTTCCCTAAATAAGCTTTTAGGTGTTACCCATTGGCGTAACTAGCCTCGAGATCTAAGGGGGCTGCGTCTCCTACTCCCCCAGTTACGCCTACAACGTTACCTAGTCTGGAATAATCACACAGACAATTTATTTTTATTATTTTACACCGTTTATTACATCCGGCATTTTACAAAGCAGGTATTTTTACTGGGTGGTCATATGCAAAATGTAATTTTATGGCGGTCTGAACATTGTCTGAAAAGATTTTAAGAGACGTTTGCTCTGTTTTAAAAGACGTTTAATAAAACTGCGGGAGACAAAATAGCCTAAGGGGGGTTCTTAGCGCCCCCCTAGAAAAAAGAAAATTTCAAATTAATGTTATGAGTGGAGCATTGGGGTTTAAGTTATAGCCCTACCCTCAGACGTTGAAGTTAGTTACGCTAATAAGCAAACGTCTTTTGAAAAAAGACTGCATTTTAGAAGGTAATGCAATATTTAAGATTGAATTATATCGATTGGGCTATAAGATCAAATTATATCGATTGGGCTATAAGATCAAGTTATATCGATTGTGCTACAAGATCAAGTTATATCGATTGTGCTACAAGATCAAGTCATATCGATTGTGCTACAATATTAAATTATATCGATTATGCTATAAAATTAAATTAGCCTACATTGATTGTGCTACTATAAGATCGAATTGTATCGATTGTGCTATAAGATCAAATTATATCGATTGTGCTATAAGATCAAATTATATCGATTGGGCTACAAGATCCAAGTTATATCCCGTTGAATACAAGATCAAGTTATATCGATTGGGCTATAAGATCAAATTCGATTATGCAACCTTAAATTTTAATTATTTAACTTTTTTAACCTTGATTTAATGTAAGTAAAAATGAGAATGCAACAGAACTCTCATATATCGAACTTCTTATAATCTGATCTGAAATATTTAAAGAGCTTTGGTTTGCAACTTGAGGCGCTCTTTACGATATATTCCAAGAACTTAATCAATGTCAACCCTTTTGTGTGGAAATCATAGGATTCGTTGCAGAACAAGACATTAGAATTTTTCACGCAAATAATTTACTAAATATATTTTTCAAGATATATTTAGAACATTTTTCTCTGGTTAGTTCTTGATTTTTGTTGTGGTGATTTGGCCAGTTGAGTCGAAGACTGAACTGTTCATAGAAAATTGGTGGAATTCAAGTATTTGAGTGGGTAAAACTCGAGTATTTGGTGGTAAAATTGAAGTGTTTAGTAAAATTCAAGTATGAGGTGGACAAATTCAAGGTATGGTGGACAAATTCAAGTGCGAGAATTGGACAAATTCAAGTACGAGTGGACAAATTCAGAAATTACGAGGTGGCATGGACAAATTCAGAGTGCGAGTGGACAAATTCAAGTACGAGTGGACAAATTCAAGTACGAGGTGGACAAATTCAGAGTACGAGGTGGACAAATTCAAATTGCGAGGTGGACAAATTCAAGCACGAGTGGACAAATTCATGTGTATTATTCAGGTGCATTATTCTAATATGAGAATTCAGGTATGAGACTGGTAAAATTCAAAGTATTATAAGAAAACAAATTAATTAATTTAAAGTATGAGGTGTTATTTAAACAAAAGATGATGATATGCGTAGCAATTCAAAAAGGAAATTATGGGGAGGGGGGCGCTCAAAGCAATTTTTAAAAGTCAAAGTGTGTGTGGGGTACAAGTAAGTTGTTTCACAATGGAGCTCAGAGCCCCATATTCAAAAATTATGGGGGGGGGGGCTCAAGCAATTTTAAAAGAAGTCAAGTGATTTGGCGGTAGGGAGTACAATGCAAGTTGTTTCACAATGGGGGGCTCGAGCCCCCCCATTTTTTTTTCGATGCAGCAATAAAATATCATAGCATTGCCACATTAATAATAACGAAAACTGCAACAAGGAAAAAGTACACACCGATCCAATTATGAACGTAGGTATGCCGTTAGTGACATAGCAATTAAAAAATTACGTGGGCTCAAATAAATTTAATATAAGATCGTATGTGTACGACACTAGAGGAAATAATGTGTTTTGATATCCATTGGGGCTTGAGACCCCACCCTTCCTACGCCACTAGTCACAGGGTATACAATTAAAGGCTCATTATTTTAAAAAAAAAACTGATTCTCATTCGTTTCTTAACAACTTTTTGATGTTTTAACTGAGCGGACGAAGAGGGCCAGTTGAAGTGGCGTCCGATTAAAACGGGACCGGTTTAAAAAAGTCTACTATACGTAAGTGTGGTCACATTAAGCCGTCAGTCCCATCTTTGGTAATCAGATATGGCTACACCATGCAAGAGATGTAGAATGGTCCGTACTGTTCCGGTACGTGTCTACGTCATGCTTTTCTAGGTACGCCAACTACAGCGCCATCTAGTAGCAAGAAATCGAATACAAAAGCGACGAAGTCTGCAGCACAGATGTTTTTGGTGCGTCTACCGACTGCATGAGACTTTTCAGTTTCTCTTCCTGTGCTTCAGTGTCTTCGGTTTGACTTTTGGTGTCGCTTTATCAAAACTCGCCGATGTTAGCGTCCTCTGATGGAGAACGATCTGCGAAGTCGGTTCGAATGCCGGATGACTTTAAAAACCTTCCCTCTGGCTCTGTTAAATTACACAGCCCATTGAGTGGGCTTAATTAGAAGTTGTTCCCCTATTTAATTCCCTAACAAGCGGCTTTGTATAAAGATGTAAGCTAGAAGGGCTCAGCCAAGAGCTTAAAATGCCTCCTCCCAGCGGCCTTGTTAGGAGAGGAAGATAGAAATAAAGAAAAATAAAACATGGGGAGAAAAAGTATATAAAGAGAGAAAAAAAAAAAAAAGACAAAGAGAGATAACAGCGCCCCCTCCCTGCCTACCCGAAGTAGGCCGGTCTGATAAGTGGGCAGTCGTGAGTTGCCCAAGGCAATGAAATCATTTATAAAAATCGTAAAAGCCCCAAGTGTAAATGCGAAAAAAAAGTGAGACATTCGACACTACAGCCTGTTTTGAAGGGATGGTATACATATTTTGGAAAAGCATGTAAAAATACAGTTCCATCTATTTCGTTGGCTGGCTGGTTGATTTCTTCTATGTTGCAAGGTTTGCACCAAACATAGGCGTACGCAGAAAGTTCATAAGGGGGGTTATAGGCTCAATGGAGCTACAACTCCATATACTCATATGTAAATATGCAAAATTTCATGGAAATTGGCGTTACCCCCCATCTACACCCCCTGCCAGTGGCACCAAACGAAGCATATGTATCACATTTACACTACTATTCAGAATGAAAGGGTGTTTTATAAAAGCGAAATTGAAATATCGGATGTCTGAAGTTTGGACGTAGCCATTCAAATATTATGGGGGACCCAACCAGCTTTAAAAAATATTAAGTGATTCAACATTGAAAAGAAAACTACACTTCGTTATCTAATGGGGGTGTGAAAACCCTCCTTCCCACGTCACTGTCACTGGGATATTGTTGCAAGTTTGGCTCAACCTAAGCTTGTGAACTAAGATTTTGAGTAATGAATTTAATTAAAACTGTTGTTCACCATTAACTGACACTCGTGTATCGTTTACTTTTGCTTGCTTGTTCAAAAATGACTTTTAATACAACGAAAATTGCGGCGCAGTATGTGAATGCTCTTGCCATAAAAAGCCGACAAACAAACAAACGGCAGAAATTGCAAAAAACAGGCAAGTTCAAGCTGCATTGAAATTTTATAAGTTATAATTTCATCAGTGGTTATGAAATACAATCATTTATGATATGCTCTAGAAGATATAGTGACACAAAAATGTTGTGCAACTGCAAGTATTGTGGCCATCACATCTGACGCAAGCACAAGTAGTTATATAACTATAAATGTATTTAATAGTTATATATATATAACTATAAATGTATATGATGGACAACAGAAATTCTGAACTGGATTCCAAGAGACCACCGAAGACCTAGAAAACGTCCTCAAACTAGATGGGTGGATGAAATAAGAAAACAGGTTGGGGTGACGTGGAAGCGAATTGCTCAGGATAGACTTGTGTGGAAAGCATTTGGAGAGACCTTCATCCAGCAGTGGATAGATAATGGTTGAATATGATGATGATGATATATATAATAGTTATAGATATATAGCTTCTATAAAGTTAGGAGAAAAGATAAATTGACATGCCGACGGCACAAAACGTCTATATGACATATGCCCTGTCAGATGTCCCCTCCACCTCCAAAGTAATCGGCGACTCCCAAATTTTCACAAATGTACAAATCACACACATTATAAATAATTTCATATACCATGTTACGTAAAAAGTTAGTCAGCGTCTCAACGCCCTTAACCGTAACTCGTGACCCCCCCAAGCAACCGCGACGCCCCATTTGAAACACCCTGCCCTGAGCGAAAGTGGTTCCTCGGGACAATGGTAGGTCCTGGACACTGGCGTACTCGGAGGTAAACTTCATTGCAATGAAATTTTGTATGTTTAATATAGGGAATATGAGTGGTGACTCTGCACCCATTGAGCCTATAACCCTCATCTTACCAACTTTCTGAGTCCGCCTATGGTCCTGGAACAGCATGAACTCGGTTATCGCGAAATACGGGCACGTTATTAACTCGTTTAAGGAAGATGTACTTTCATCCTGTTAGTGCGAAAATACACCAATGTTATACTCTCAGCAAATCTAACCTGGTACACTGAAAAGGCACAGAGCAGTATGATTCCGCCAGTGCAATATAGTTCGCCCTTTCTTACGTTAACAGAGTTAATAGAAGATACATTTCGTACATAAAACATTAAAATAATGCTCAAATACATAAAACATAGGCATGTTTGTGTAATTAAAATCTGGTATTTATTAAATTTAGGAAAAAGAATCATTATAACTAGCGCTGATGTCATTCAAGTAACTGACCACTCAGAGGACCTTGTTCGCTTGGCGGTAAATTTGACACACGGAATTTTGTCACCTGGGTTTCTCTGTATTCCAAATTAGGCGATAAATAGCCTAATAATGTTGAGGGCTATCTCATTTTTCGCCAATTCGCGAATGAATACTCGTTGCACGGGCGCGAATAGGCTACAGTAGCCTTAACAGTGTACCAAGTTAGCTTTGCCTCTAGTATATACTAAAAGGTCGCTGTGCCCGTAAATTGCATCGGGAACTGCTGAGGGTTGTGCAACAGCTTGTAGCGTAGCGATCACACCACAAATTAAACATCAATTCTATTTAGATACAAATGTTGCGATGTTTACAAATGCATTGCAATTTGAACATTACGTTTTCCATGACACCATGAGCTAGCCTTCTTGGAACGTAGCCTGCATGATAGACAACAACGGTATGCACTTGCATGCGTTGCATGTACATCATGCATTACACTATTTACTATTTCAGACGTTGATATTTAACGTAAAAGATGCAAGGACCACGCAAAATAATTGAAGAGTTCATTTCCAAAAGGCATTGAGTCATTTTTTTTTTCCATTCTTCAATAAATGTGAATTTTGAATATATGATTTAGTTTTTATTTTACAGAAAAGGTACTTTAAAAAATAAATCCTATAGTAAAAATTCACGTTTTATTGAAGAATGGAAAAAATGACAACGCTAACGTCCTTTGGAAGCGAGCTCTTCAATTGTATTCAGAATATCAGTTTTAAATGTTAGATAGCTGGGGGAAAACAAAGAGAGCAGCTCGTTGTACGGAAAATTGTCTTTTTATTTTAGTATACGTGCCCTCCTCTAGTCGACGCGAAGAATCACGTTAGACCCATTCGCTGATTAGCGCTAAATGTAGGGTTACCCACCCCCTAATTTTTCGGTCACCCCCTGATTTTCGGAGAGCTGCCGACACCAAAATTCCCTCCTCTTTTCGACGTGGGGTACTGCTCCCTCTCTTCCTCCGTGCCGCCTTTTTGTAGCACTACCATCCTAATACTTGACCTCTTTGAAAGAAATACAGGACTTCGGCGTCGGCCTCCTAAATAGAAAACAGGGACCTATAATGAACCGCTGGCGTCATTATATCTTGATGACATTCATGGAGGTTGACTTATAATAAAAAGCATTGAAGTAAAGTTTGTGATTGCATCTACGTGTGTGTGTGTGTGTGCGCGCGCGCACGTACTTACGTACTCGCGTGTGTGTATGTACGTATGTGTGTGTGTGTGTGTATGTACGTACGTGTATATGTGTGTGTATGTACGTACTCGTGTGTGTGTGTACGTACGTACTCGTATGTGTGTGTACGTACTCATATATATATGTGTGTGTGTACGTACTCGTATATATGCGTGTGTGTATGTGCGTACGTACTCGTATATATGTGTGTATGTGCGTTCGTTCGTGTGCGTGTGTGTGTGTGTAAACAGGACCGTGGGCAAGGAGGAAGTTTTATGAGCTATTCCCCCTCATTAGACCAATATGGTTAGCTGTAAAATGGTTTCGTAT
>QLNU02003225.1:15381971-15393053 GCA_006491805.2 Dysdera silvatica | reverse complement strand
CTTGGTATTTTTCAAAAGGATGATGGTTTAGTTCCCTTCTTCTCGCGTTCAATCGACATTAACCATCGATAATGGAGAAAATAGGGGAACAGGGCTCCTAGAATATGATTTAAAAGTGTATGTTTTCCTTCGTCTGGCTATTATTCCTTATGGATCAGGACGTGTCCCTCACTCCATTCTCTGATACCATGTTAGTAGAGTCTAATTAACGTCGTTCACGTCTGCACGTACCTTAAGTACGCACCTTAATATATAGCGTATACCTTAAGTATACATGGTCTATAGAAGTGCTTTTCAGTATTTTAGAACAGCATCCCATCTTTTAGGATGACAAATGGTCACTTCACACGACTTTGATGGGCATGGAGGGAGGTATTGTACATAATACTATAACCCAACTTCGTCAACTTGAACACCCCTGGTGACCAACAAAATTCGTGTTAAGTGTGGTAATATATTATGAATCACATACAAAACATCGATAAATTCGTCGCGGGGGGGGGGAATAAGAGGCTAAAGCTTTTCCAAACCAGAACAATTTGCGTTTATATCTGGCTTAAGGATTGCTAAAGACATGTTTACGCCAAAATTTACAGTTTGTCGAATTCGAGTGAGAGAGTGATTGGGCAGAGGGGAATTGGAAAAGGTGGCTGCCGGAGGCGGCACTCTAATCCCAGTTCATAGAATCCGAACCTCTGTTTCCTAGGGAATCAAGGCCAATCTACCGTAGACCGAAAAACGACATTCATTTTATTAAATTATTGGAATTATACCCGGATTGATGGCATCATAGAGTAATGCGTTCCTGTACGTTACTGAAATCGTCCCAACGCACTTTATGTCAGTGTTTCCCAAACTTTGGTCGTTCACAGATCACTTTAAGCAATGCTTTACTCCGCAGTTTGGAAGATTTCTGGCAAAGATTCTTTTATCCTGACCTGCCATGTGCTTAGATTCAGGATAAAAGAACAGCAAGCGTATGTCAAAAAACAAGAATTGACTAAATCCTCTATAGCTGAACATTGTTGGTCTTATGACCATAAATTCAATTTTGATCATGTAAAAATAATCTTTAAATCCCCTACTCCGGCTGATTTAAATTTTTTTTAAAGTTTATTATTCACTAGAACAGGGATCAATTGGTTAAAGATATGTCCATCACCGCCAACTTACATCCGGCATGTATAAGTTTCCTCCATATTCGGTTGCGCTAATTTTCTCAATTTCGGGTTATTACTTATTTGTTTTTGGTTGTTTCTTTTTCTTTAAGTACTGTGTTGTTTTCTTACCTGTTACCATTTATTGTTCTTTTTCTCTACCATCTTTTAAAACACTTTAATAATTTCAATAAATTCATATAGTTTTAGTCAAATTTACGTGACTTCAGATAACGTGAAATAATGTGAAAAAAAAAATTCAGTTTATTATTATTTTAAGCTCAAGTGCTCCATTATTATGTAACCTTCTTTGAAGAGGGCTAAAAGCCTTCAAAAAAAGTTTTAAAGCTATATTAAAACATATATTTCTAAAAACTGTGCCCATTGTGTTTTTTACCAAGATTTGTGACATATTTCTAATCCTCTTAAGAAATCTAACCTCACTGATGAAGATAGGATAACAGTGCTAAAAAGTCTTTGCGAACCATATGCAAATTGCAATTTCCTTACGGCAGTCACTAGTACCGTATTAAGTCAAGGAAACTCTGACCACAGTCGGAAGTTCTGCTCTTCTGAACTGAGTAAGCATAATTGTTTAGCTTACCTAAAGGCGGAAGACAGTGCCTATAGCAAATTTTTTGTGTTCTCTTTTCACCCCATGAAGTCGGTTTAACATCGACGCAAGCCACAGATGAACTTGTTTCAAAAGAATTTAATAAATCGGAGAAGGAACAGGAAAAAGTTCAGCCAACATGGAACCTTGGCGCAGTATAGCCCAGATGCTCTTGCGCCATAAAAAAGCCAAACAATCAATCAACCAACATGGAACTTTCCTGTGTTATGAGGATAGGTTCTCTTTCTTTCTTTTTGGTTTTACGGCTCAAAGACTACAGTGGTCATGCTGCGCCGGGACCTACTGTTTTCCGAGGAATCCGAACCTCTTAAGGCCTAGGGAACCAAACCCCGGACTACAGTGAGCAGTGCGATCTTTATGAGATCTCTGAGTAAGCGTTCTTTTTGCACTGCTGGGAGTCGAACCCGGATTAGCCGCGCAATAGGAGAACGCGTTACCACACTGCGCCACCGCAGGGCCGGGCAGAATTCGGTTCTCAAAGCCGCTGCGTTTTTAAAGATCATAGAAGGAAAGAAGCAGGGTTTAAGCTGGCTCAAAACATGCTGTCGCAAAAATGCTAAAATGGGGCAAAAAAGTTGTAGCAAAATGCTAAAAAATATTAGTTGCTTTCGTTGCTCGAAAAATCGTATCAATGAAATTATTTATATCAACGATGCTTAACAGGTGCTGTTAAGAATTTTGAAGAGGAAACAAAAAGGAACAAGAAAAGATCGCTGAAGTGCAAAACGGATATTCTGGAATCGAGGAATCCTGTTTTCAGAGAATAAACTGTGGTTAAAAATGCCTGTCGCATTTTCGCGATGGGCAATAATTTTTTCTTCGCATTTTCGAGCAACTCGTCGCATTTTGCGAAAAATGCGACTGCAGCTTAAACCCTAGAAAGAAGACTTCTATGGGTCAAGTAGTGGACAGAGGGCAAGCAAAAGCAAGTTTTGCAGAATAGGGTTATTCTTAAACCTATTATCAAAACGGTAATTTTTTTGTGGAGAACAACGGCTGGCCATTGTAAAATTTTATGAACATAATCTGGTACTACTTCTAATGATTTAAGTATCTTGCACTGTAGAATTATTAGTAATTTAACACTGTTCAATACACACACAAAGACACAACCGTAATTTATATGGCCTTTGGTCATTTTTTCCACCAAAAATTCCCTGCACCACTGGCACCCCCTTGGGACTATTCTGAGTGCGCCACTGAGAAAGAGCGACGAATAATAGAAATTCATATTCTGTTTTCAAAACCATGACAGCATCAGTTAGACAGCATTAGTCAGACCTACCATCAGGTTATTATGTGTTGCCATTTTAATATCTTCAAGTTGTCCAAACTTCAATAAAACTTTGAAAAAAAATGATATTTTTTCTTCGTAAATAGAAGTCTATAAGTATAAAAATAAAAGGCTTTGCGGCTATTTACTCCAAGTTTATAACGGTGGCTATTACATGTACGGTCGAGTCTCTATTTAACGAAGTGCCATCGTTCCTCTGAAAAACTTCGTTATAAGGAAAATTCGTTAAATAGAAATTAACATAAATTGTAAAACTTAATTTCGATAAAATGAAAAAAGCTAAATTTGGACAGTAAACATTCATTTTAGTAGACACTTTTTTTTCCAACAAGTTTAAATATTTTTCATATACAAATACGTAAATATTAATAACAAAAAGAAAAGACCGAGAACTACCTTGTATCTGTATGATCCTCATACAACATATTTGAAACAGAGAAATAATCACTAATTTTGCTTTGTACAAGTTTCTTATAAAAAACGTTTTATTTATAGAAATTCTCACACTTTTGTAAATATCGAAATACGTCATCTATAACATTTTCTCCAAACTGTAATTCCCGTCGGATTGTTTCGAATGATTTTATCACATCATCTTATGAAGGTTTTTCGATAGTCTCTTCATCGCTTACTGTAAATTTTTCGTTACATTTCTTAACACTTTGCAAGATTTCATACTGTGTAGAATATTCGGCGGTCACAACATTTTCATTAGCGTTCAAAAAAATCAGAAAGCTCTAAATGTTCTTCAACACTCCTATTGTCTTTCGGCTTTTGTCATTTTGCATTTAGTAAAACTCAACGGGCCGTATGTCCACAGTACAGAAGGCTACCTCAACTCCGTCCGTCCTTGATTAAAATCCTCAACTACCCCTTCTACCTAACCATCCCGCTGAAAAATTGTAAAAGGTAAATTAAAAAAATCAAATTCTTTATAAAAAGAACTTCGTTATATAGAAATTGTTTTTCGTAATATGGAGACAAATTTACATGTTAGTGCCATTCAAAGTCAAGGTTCCGCCGAAAATTTCATTAAATAGAAAACTTTGTTAAATGGAAGTTCGTTATATGGAGACTCTACTGTAAATCTAACCTGCATAGTCCCCAATTACCTTGCATAATATTTTTTATATATTTACTTCTTCCAACATATTTCGCACGAACATACATTTTAGAAATCTACAATATCATTACCAGTTATGCAGGAACCTAGCTATCGTACATCAAGTAGGCGAGGCCCTAGGGAATTGGGGGGATCCCTCACTTCATTTTTGGGTCCCTTATTTTAATAAAAACAAGAAGCTTAAAAAAATTAGCCACTCCAATAAAATCATGCCGTTTCAAAGGGAAAATTACACCCCTCTTTCTTCCTCTTCCCTCTCTCTCTCAAAAACGTCTTTTCACACATATTTTATAACGCGCGACAGCTGCTCTTCCCTCTAAAATTATTAAAACCTTGATCTTCTGCACAATAGACTGCGTAGCACAGTATATTACCACTATTCCTCCACAGCTAAGCTCTTATGGACAGAGATTAATAAGAATTTTAATCATTTTTTTTCAGTACGATTTGAGCAGCATTATGAAAGAAATATATTTATTATTCAATTTAATTATTAATTCTTTAATTCCACTTTCGTAATAAACAACAGGTGATTGCGCTGAGCTGGTTCCGCGGGTCTTAGTTTTAATGCTCAAAGGAGACTTTCAGCCTTAGAACTTTTAATAAAATGCTTTATAGGCTAGAAACTAGACAAGGAAATAAAACAATGACTAATTTTAATAATGGCGTTTAGTTTTAGTTTATTGATGAAATTTCATTTAGCGAATGTGAAGCGTCGAATTTAAATTAAAGGGAAAATAAAGGAACCCTGCTCGCAAACTTCCCTTTTATTAGAAATATATTCATCAGATCGTCTGCTTCATGAATTATTAATATGCAAATAAAGGTGAGAAACTTCAAGCTGCGTATCTGGCAACGGTTAGTTACTTGAAGGCAAACCCGCGCGAAAATTCTTTCGACGGGTTTTTTCTTTTCGGTGACGACTCGGATCGTTTGGAGCAGAAAAGAACTTTTAATAAAGATGCTTTCTAGGCTTGAAACTAGACAAGGAAATAAAACACTGACTGATTTTAATAACAGCATTTAGTTTTAGTCAATCGATGAAACTTCATGTAGCGAACATGAAGCGTCGAATTTAAATCAAAGGAAAAATAAAGGAATCCTGCTCGCAAACTTCCCTTTTATTAAAACTTTATTTACCAGATCGTCTGCTTCATGAATTATTAATATACAAATAAAGGTGAGAAACTTCAAGCTACGCATCTGGCAACGGTTAGTTACTTGAAGGCAAACCCGCGTGAAAATTCTTTCGTCTCTCTTCGGCGGGTTTTTTCTTTTCGGTGACGGCTCGGATCGTTTGGGCAGGAAAGAAGCAATCATTCTGAGGATCCGCTTTGACCACGCTGTAGACCCTATGATCATCTAACGGCGGTGTTTTACTAACAGGGACAGCGGGCGGGAGGGGGCGAATATGATGGGTTATGACTTATAAGAAGCAGCCATCCTGAAAAAATCACGCAGATCATGAAGGCATCAATAGCTTACACCTCTAGTGACTTGTTTGCTTATGTATCTTCTTCTTGGAAGTTAAATTTATATTATTTTAGTTATTCTGTTTCTATTAGAGGACACAAGCAGATGTTTTTTAATTGGGGGGGCATTGTCAAATTGTGTTTAGTAATACATTACCATCGAGGAAAAACTTCGTCCACACCAATTTCGGTGCACTGTTGCAGGGCCGGATTTCTTTTTTTTTTTTAACGCCATGATTTTGGATTCGCCAAAAATGTTCCTAGTGATGTATTACACTGACTTAATTGCGCTGTTTGAGCATCCTGTTTGGGATTACAGGTTCGCCTTCGGCGGCCACTCTTCCCAATTCCCCCCTACCCAATACATACATCATTAACTCAATAAGCGTAAGCGCATTTATGTCGAGTCTTTATCGAAATTTGTTTTGCAGCAAGACACTCTAAAGTTTATCACACAAGTATAAATACATATGAACACTATATAAAGGTAATGTGTTTCATTTTAATGGTCAGCATATTTTTTCTGGTTAATTCTTGTTTTTAATTACGTATCTATATGGATATCACTTGTATACAATATCATTCATATTCGCTTATTTATAAAAGGAGCATCATGATTACGAAATATGTGTTCCTAAATAAAATATACTACATAATACACATATATTAAAAAAGGTCGTTTCTGTATATCAGGGGCGGCTCATCAGGAGAGGCAAAGAAGACTAAGTCTCCCCAGTTAATTTGCAAAAAATAAATAAAAAAACGGACTGATAACATTTATAATATGACATGAATTTGCAATCAAAACTTGGCATCGTAAGTTGTCACATGACATTGAGAAAAAAAGTCTTGTGTTTTTGATTTTCATAGCCAATAGCGCCAAAGAAGCCAAGCGCGAAAGCGCGCGAATTTTGACCGCAAGGCGCCGCAGCAGACTAGCGGCAGACAGAATCTGCGCAAGCCTCGATAATGGTGTAGGAACTGGATGGAAATGGAAAAGAGGGGAAGCGCTATAACAGGGGTGGACAAATGCGGATCTTCGTTGAGTTAAATGCAGTTCCCGCCGAAAATTCTTTTTCTTTTCTTTTCTTTTTTTTTTTTTTTCAAAACTCTTTTGCGAATTTTTTAAGTTGAATAACTAAGAAAGTGAATCGGTTAATGAAGAATAGAAGTTGTACGTAATCGCTTCAAAAGTAGACCTTCGGTTGCATCGATAGGTCATTCTTGGAGTTATTATTAAACTTTGAAATAATTATTTTGTATTTTCTTTCTCTTAATTATATTTTCTTACATGTATATTTTATACAGCACTTAAGACTTTGGTACAATATGTAACCATATTAATTAAATTTGTGTATTTAATACTATGTAACTATGGTTGTGGATACTTCATAATATATAGTAAATTGGAATGCGGCTCTCATTGATCTGATGCGTACCCACCCCTGCGCTATAGTATGGTTGTCCAACCTTTTCAGGCAGTGGGCCACTTGAAAATTTTTCACGGGTCTCGTGGGCCAGCGAGTTTGTAGTAAAAATAGAATTCAATAATTTATCATTGTCGCCTATACTGTTCTAGCAGTTTTTCCTCATTTCTGGAGAAAAAAAATTGTAATGAAAGATTTATAATTATAATAAAAAAATTTAATTATAAATTTAATTGTAATAAAATTTTTAATTGTAAATTTAATTGTAATAAAAAATTTAATTGTAAATTTAATTGTAAATTTAATTGTAATAAAAAATTTAATTGTAAATTTAATTGTAAATTTAATTGTAATAAAAAATTTAATTGTAATAAAATTTAATTATAATAAAATTTAATTGTAATAAAAATTTAATTGTAATAAAATTTAATTGTAAATTTAATTGTAATAAAAATTTAATTGTAAATTTAATTGTAATAAAACATGTAATTGTAATTTAATTGTAATAAAAATTTCATTGTAAATTTAATTGTAATAAAAAAAAATTTAATTGTAAATTTAATTAATAAAAAATTTCATTGTAAATTTAATTGTAATAAAAAAATTTAATTGTAAATTTAATTGTAATAAAAATTTAATTGTAAATGTAATTGTAATAAAAAAATTTTGTAATGAAATTCTTCTACATTTTTTTATTTTATTTCAAACAGTTGTCGGCGGGCCGGATTGTGGCCCGCGGACCGTATGGTCGACAACTCTGCGATATAGTTTAAAAGCGAATTTCCACATGTTTCGGATGCAGGGGCGGACTGGGTCCTCTCAAAGGGTGCATACCTTGGATTTTCGGAAGTCGCGACCCCTTTTTCATTCGAAGACACTGAGTTCTATCGCCCATGAGGGCTCACCGGCCCAGGGGCCGGTGGGCCGGCGACCTAGTTCTCCCCTGGCTGGATGCATATCTAGCCTCTGAAAATTACATCCAACGTAACTCAAAAAGTTTTGCTTCTACTGATTCCAAATTTTACAGGACCGTAATTGATAGAGTTATCTATCCATTAGTATAATAATAAAAGAAAGTACAGTTATGTACATATTTTTTACTCTTTAAGTGTGTGTGTGTGTGTGTGTGTGCTTACTACTTCCCACTCATTACATTCGTCAAACACTTTTGTATGTTTTTTGTGAGTTTTCGTGGGGGAATTTATTATACTTAATAATTTTCGACACCCACGTTTAAGCAGCTCAAGCTAGAGCTTTTTGGGTATAGGAGAAAAAGAGACGTTGTCCCCGCCCTAGAGTCGATTAGAGTCCCTCCGTTGAGCCCGGAGTGTCTTGACCGCTAGACGAACGAGGACATGAAACAGACGAACGAGGACTCTTTCTCCGTATGTAAGGACGTAAGATATTATTGCACTCTGGGCTCAACCGAGGGGGACCCTGGTTCGAATCCAGGATGAGGATGGCGCCTCTTTTTCTCCAAAAAAAAAAGCTCTAGTTTGAGCTACATATACGTGGGTGGCAAAAATTATTGTATAATAAATTCCCCCACGAAAAACTCGCCCCGGAGGCTTTTCTGTGTTGACCATATTTGGCAATTGTGTTATCCCTGTGAAGGGTAATAATATTTTCCTATGTTAGCCAATGTTAATTTTTGCTTACCAGGGGGAGGGGGTTTGAAATGGCCAAGATATTGCTTACGTAATACTTAAGGGCGGACACAGGGATCATGACCCCCAAATATATTTTTTCAATGTACAAAATTCCAACTTTCATGATAAATAAAGCGTGTTTACCATGGCAAATTCTGTCCTTGACGCCCCAAATGAAAGTGCACTCTAATAATGCTTAACTCCCAGCGGAATCAATGTGAATAATTCGTTTTCGTTTTGTTTTCATCTCATGAAGTTATTTCGAAATTAAAAAATAACTGAATTATTCCAAATGTGTCATAACCGCTGATTTACATTATTGACAGTATGGAAACCATTCCCTAAAAAATCGTCTGCTTTTCAACCATATGCCCACCTTATTTACTTAAAATAATTTCTTAAAATAATTACTTAAAATAATTACTTAAATTAATTTCTTCTCCCTTTTCATGTTAACTGTCAGACCTCCTTCCTATTTGTATGCTATAAATTAAACTTCGTTTTTTGTTGCAGAGGCGTAATATTTTGTAATAATCCCCCCCCCCCTTTTTCTTTTAAACAGAGAAATTTTACACAATTTTAAATTGTTAATGATGAAGTTATTTTCTATATTTCTTTTTAATATAACAAATATTTGAATTTTCGTATAAAGTTTTTCAAATTTAAAAAAAATAAAATAAATGCAACTTATAAAATATTGCGCAAGGGCTCCCCATGGCGCGAAGCACAAGACCAAGGGTCTTCAACCAGCTCATGAAAAAATACAAATTATTTCACACAAAAATAACGTCCCTGCTCCCTTGGAGTCTGAAGTCTATATATTTTATTCTGTTGTCATTTTCATATTTCGTAATAAATATCTTAAAACGTTAAAGAACTAAAGTAATACGCGGTCTTCCCTCAATCGTGTTTTACTTTAGTTTTCTAGCGTATATGGACATTAGGAGTAGTTTTATTGATTTGCAGTGCAACAGTGATTTTAAAGGAATTCAACTTAGGACCCGTTGAATTCTATTCTAAATATGTCGATAAGAACATCTTTCCAACCATCTGACTGCATGCTCTTAAGATGCTACTGTTGTGGAGCACTCACACCTGCGCATAGGCTGACGTAGAAAGTCCATAAGGGGAGTTACAGGCTTACAATGGGGGTTACAGAGCTACAACTCCATATGTTTATCTGTATATACACAAAATTTCGTTGCAGTGGAAATTACAACTTCCAACAAATTTCCCTGCATATGCCAGTGCGTCTTGTAAAAAGCCGTTTCCAAAAATGAAGTTGATAAAATGAAAAGTTAGGACCAGAATAACTGACGTCCACCTTGTAAGCATTCTTAGGATTGCAATATCAAAAATAAGACCGGATATTGACAGGATTGTTAAAAATACGCAGTGCCAAAAAACTCGCCAAAAGGTTTGATTTATTAAACAACAATGTCAAACAATCAACGTTTATTGGCGTAGTGATACCAACGCCGATGGTATGGCGTGATTAGATGGTGAAACGTTCGAAAGAAAATAAATATTTCTGCCTTCGGTGGGACCTGAACCCACGACCTTCCACTTGCCGGGCGGAGGCTCTACCCACTGAGCTACGAAGGACAATATATAATCTCTTTACGAACGTATATATATTGTTGCCAGTTATTTCGCAGAATGGTGTAGTACATAGACTACTATTTAAACCAAATTGCAAAGAGACTGGTATTAAATTGATCGAAATGCACGTTGCAGCATACAGGTATGTATTTATTTTATATAAATCGAACACTACGCAGATTAAATCAAACAACAATGTCAATCAATCAACGTTTATTGGCGTAGTGTTACCAACGCCCCTAGTCTCCAGGTGCTGGAGTGCTCCTGATCAAGGCAGCGGTCAGTGTGGCATGAAAGCAGGGGGTGCTAAGAATCACTGGAATGGCCCAGGCTGCCGTTTGTTATTGACCTTGGCTACGTTTAATGGACGATCCCTTGCTTCTGAAGCAAAACTTCAGGAATTGGAAGAGGAACTAGACAAGATCAAATGGGACATTGTAGGACTCAGTGAAGTTAGAAGAAAAGGTGAAGAGTTGGTGGAACTTAAAAGTGGACATTTGTTTTATTATAGAGGAACGGAAACTGGAAGAACAAGTGGTGTTGGCTTCTTAATCAACAAAAGAATTAAAGACTGTCTTCTGGAAGTTGAAAGTACATCAGATCGAGCAGCGAGGCTCGTTGTTCAACTAACCCAGCGATACCAACTTCAAATAGTACAGGTATATGCACCAACATCAAGCCATACCGACGAAGAGGTTGAAGAATTTTATGAAGAAATCAAACA
>QLNU02003225.1:15347019-15381871 GCA_006491805.2 Dysdera silvatica | reverse complement strand
ACAAAAGTTTCGAATTGGGCGATGGGCTACTTTTAATTACCTTCAGGCTATAAATCTGAAAAATACGCTACTTTTTTATTTTCATATATAAAATCACAAAATATTATTAGTATTACATAATACTGCAATACAAATTTTGTTTGTTGAACATTTCTATTCGCAGTGAATGATAGTTTCACTAAAACATAACATGTTCGATACTCGTTCAATTCATAAAAGATCTCTGTGGTTCAATTTTTGTTTTGGTACTTTTAATCACAGAGATCTTATATGTACTCAAATGGACGTCATATGACTTCGAAACTCGTTTAACATTGTAGTTCTGTGCAAACCTTCTATGCTCGAAGGTGTTTCCTGTGTCACAGTATGTGATTATAATCAAGTGCGGATACATTGAACATGACCTCCAAAAAATATATTTTTTCACTGTAAAAAATTCCAACTTTCATGATAAATGAAGGGTGTTATTCCAAGACCATGGCAAATTCTGTCCTTGACCCCGCTTCCCCCAAAATGAAAGTCTGTATCCGCTCTTGATTATAATGGTGCGTGCTTGTTCAAGTTCGGATTGTACACTTCATGACACTGTGGAAAATCGTTAACGTGGCAGTTCTTTCCACAGTTAATCTAATGTTTTTAGTTTAACTTGCGTTCCACTCAATTTTCGTTTTATTTTTCGTTCAGCAATGTATACAAACAACAGTATACAAATACAAGTAGTATACAAACGATAATGTTGACTCGCTTATATAAGTATGCCTGTTAGGCTCAAACATCGAAAACCTCAATCAGCGGGGGGGGGGAGACCACAACGCATTGTGGCCGTTTCAAAAATGCCAAATCCAAGGGTTAAAAAAAAAATCCGCAAACATGTCAGGGGCGTATAGGGGACGGCCCGATGCCCCATCATATTTCTCGGCTGTGATTGGAAATACGACTACGATATTCCGTATTCAGAGAGTGTATGCGAGGGTACTTGAAATGTTGCATGTCAGGGCCGTATCGGAGGGGATCGGAACCCATCTTTTTCTAGGCTGCTATTGGAGCTGCTATTACTAATTGCAAAATAATTCATTTTTATGTTTGGGCTACAAATAGTTCAAATCCGCTACTTTTGGAGCACAGTTTGCTACTTTTTAATCTTTAGATCTGGCAAAACTGCTCAAACATTGCTGCTGAAAGACGCTGGCGCCATCTGTCGGCAACTTAAAGTACAAATTTTACTTGATCATTTCATCACTCCTTATAAATGGACTGTTATTTAAATTTTGAAAGGTAATGTTGGTTTCGCAAAAGTGAAACCATTATAAAAGAATATTATTGTTCAAGGTGGTGATTAAATAGTTTTTCTTTCACTGCATTTGAACTTTTTTCTTGCACCATTTGAAAAAGAAAAAAAAAAGCAGCTCTGCCCTAATCGGCCTAATCATCCATTTTAGTAATCTTTATGAGGTGCAAACGAAGAAAGAAGCGACTCCCCGTGCATTATAACTCCGAGAAAAAACCAGGTGTCATCTCCTCAGAAGAGAGAGGCCCCAAAAAAATGTACATTTTCAATACTTCAAGAATCTGATGAAATAGGTAGCATTGCTGATAGGTGGCGCCTGGGGCGTTTCGCAAGCCTGTTGCCAATCACAGGGGAAGTAATTGTAACCTCAGCAGCTACTTTGCCCTAACTAATGATCGGCATCAGAGTCTTACTGGAGGCAAAGGTGCGGGGGGAGGGGGGATAAAAGGGAAACTAGCGAAAGCAAATAAGCAAAAACTTTCCAAATTGCAGTCAGTGTTTCAGAGGTTCTCGCTGGAATATTAAACGTAGTGGAGATGCGTTGGGGACATAAGTACAAATTAAAATAAACGATTCTAACCAGTTTCCTCAACTGGTTCGTCTAGAATGACGAATGGCTTAACGTAAACTCCGAACTACGCCACATTAATGCATAACTAAGCCTAACGCAAGTTTCAAGTAAACCAAATGAGTGAAAATCTGAATCTATGGATGTTAATAATCACCATAGAGATGCAAAGAATCGTTCACAATGAAACATTTATCGATTGTAAGCATTCTAAAATGGGAAATGTTACCGTAAATAAAATGAACTGCAGTAGCACCTCTTATCGGACGCTCCCTTTCATCCTGAACTCTCTGCTAACCGTCGTTCGTCTTTGTAGCCATTACTTATTTTTTAAAGCAGTATTTCTCAAACTTTGTTCGCTCACAGACCACTTTAAGCAGCTCTTTATTTATCGCGAACCATTGGGGGAATTTCTCTCCCCATTAAAAAAATATATCGCCTGAAATTAAGGTTGCCAACCATGGTTAATGACGTTAAAACCTACCTAGCTAGTCATACGGATCTCACCCCCCACCCCCGCCTTTCCCAAGGAAAGACATAACCAAATTAACCTTCGATTTATGTGACTTATTGGCAGGCTTATATCAATATAAAAGTGTTCCGGCATGAGAAATTTATAAATCCCTTGAAATATAATTTGTAGTTAATTTTAACTTCTTTTATGGTAGACTTTAAGCTTTTTCAGTTTTTTTTACTTTAAAAAGGCACCAGCTTTTGACAGAAAATTTCAGAAATCTCCGACCATGTTCTTAAAATATGGGTTGGTTGCCAAACCCACCTGAAACAAAATAATTTTTAGAATAACACTATTTGATAAAGAGAGTGTCAGTTATGATCTTATTTTGTCAAATTTACAATGAAAATGACATCATTAATTTAATTAAATAATAATAAGCAATGTAGACAGCAAGGGTGTATTTAGAGGATTCAAATCTTTCACGAAACGCCGTAAAGTAAGATTTATAACAAGTAATATTTATGAGAAATTCTTTAAATCTCGCACGAACCTAAATTCTAGCTACACTGGCAATTTCTAGTTCAATTTTTTTTTTTTTTCTTCTGAAATTTGGCAATGATCTTGTGGACCACACTTTAAGAAACACTTTCTTAGGGCTTGACACAGGGGAAAAACGCTACTCAGTGGAACTAATGCTATTAAATAGTTTGGAGCTACAAACAATAAAAATCTAAATTGCACCAAACGAAGCATTTTTTCACACCTGCGTGATGTGTTTTAAGTAAATAATCACTAAGTAAAAATCAGGAACTTGCATTTATTTTTAAAATAACATCATTCCGCTCTGTTAAATGTATACCCATTATAGAAATACGATGTTGTCTCCCGTAAGAGACACCTCTGAATAAAGGACACCTTAATTTAAGGAACGATTCTCTGGTTCCCAGCATATGTACGTTTCAACGCATATACCTCTGAAGAGAGGACACCTAAATTTTTAAGTGAAAAAAACGTCTAGTCACGTGGGTGTTCCTTATTGAGAGGTGACAGTGTACATGTTTCTGGTTAATACTATAATGGATGACAGACCACCGAATCGATGCATTTTCGAGAATACGCTTGTATCGGATTATCCAGACTCAACTATAGCCTATATGCAAGCTCATAGTCAGGATCGATGGGAGGTTCCCTATATGTAATTATCGCAGGTCACGCTTGTATCGGATTGTCCAGACTCAACTATAACCTATATGCAAGCTCATAGTCAGGATCGATGGAAGGTTCCCTATGTAGTTATCGCTGATCACGCTTGTATCGGACTGTCTAGACTCAACTATAGCCTATATGAAAGCTCATAGTCAGGATCGATGGGAGGTTCCCTATGTAGTTTTCGCTGATCACGCTTGTATCGGATTGTCTAGACTCAACTATAGCCTATATGCAAGCTCATAGTCAGGATCGATGGAAGGTTCCCTATAGTTTTGTGTGCCCTAGGCCAAACTTAAATTTTCAACCTGAAGTCGGTTTATGCTCCTTTTAATGATAAAAAAAAATATTATTTTTAAATGGGCACGCTCCTAGGGATTTTACGACTAGACACGCCCCCTATGTTATATGCGCCCTAGGTAGCCGCCTAAGTTTGCCTAATGGAAGTGTAGGCTGTGCTTATATAAAATGCTTAACAAAAACATTTGTATTCAAAATACTCTTAAAAAAATTGTTCTTTAAGATGAACGTGATGGATCTTTTTATTTATACAACTGATTCCGGATTAACCGGACCCTGTGGGACCGGGACTCATGTCGGATAAATGAATGGGCGGATAAACGAACAACTGGTTAATCCAAAGTAACATACATAATATTATTTATAGGTTGCAAATAAATATATATATATATATATATATGTAAATGCAAAAAAAAATAATAATAATGAAAATGTGCTTGATTAAGGTAAAACCGGGTAAAAGGAAATCGATTTACACTAAAATTTTCAAATTCAGACGTTTCATTTTTTGGAATTAGAAATTAGATCTAAAATTACGCCGTTTGCATCGTTATATGATCCCTTTCCGTCAATGCTTTTCAAGCTACAGGTGTCGATCCTGGTGGAGCAAAAGTGTCTTTGCCAAACACCTCATGGTGTTTAATTTTCTGCCGAACCCCAATTATCATCCCCTGCCCCACTGTGCCCAATCCCGACCAACCCCCAAAATTCATGCCCCTTTAGCATGTAGCCGATCCTTATCTCCAGGCCCATCAACGAACTCAAAGACATACACGGCCCATCCTTACAACTTTCTGGCATATTATAGACGTAATTGCTCTGCGAGCCAGAAGTCGAAAATTCCGATTACTATTTGAAAGGCTTCGTGATGTTTCTTAGCACTAGTTTTATTTGATAAGAGAAGCTAAACGATAATTAAAATTAAGAATTACAGTTTTTGTATCTTATTCCAGAACTTAATAACCCGCCCACTGTACGTTACTCAATATAACGTTTCTTTTCACAGCACTTCAAGCAGCTCATAAATGCGTGCATAAATATATCTGTTTTGTTTTCTTTCTTTCTTTCTTTCTTTCTTTCTTTCTTTCTTTCTTTCTTTCTTTCTTTCTTTCTTTCCTTCCTCCCTCCCTCTTTCTTCTTTTCCCTTTCTTTTCTTTAAAGTGAAAACGTTTCTTCTAGATTTAATGAGTAAAATATACTACTTCCAACGGCAGGACCGGGGACAGTAGGACAAAAGGGGCAAATGCCCAGAGACCTGGTGTGAATTGTTTTTTTAGTTATTCAGGAGAATCATAAAAAACTACATGCTTGATAATTCATTAGCTTTCAGCTTTTGAAAAATGTTTGGAAGGTGGGCGATTTACTAAGCTGCCTAAGTGCCTGGAAATCCTGTCTTCGGCCCTGTCAAACAGTGTTCATAGTATTCGTGCATTGTACTCCCCCTATTTTCCAGTCGAATTAACGTAGAATCGGCACGGAAATTCAAGAAACGCGAATAATCCGCAAATGTCTCTACTTAGACGTTCATATGAAATAAAGTTCAACAGTTTGAAATTTTTATATAGCCATTTAAATGATTCTGTAACAAATAAAACATTAAACAACAATGTCAATCAATCAACGTTTATTGGCGTAGTGATACCAACGCCGATGGTATGGCGTGATTAGATGGTGAAACGTTCGAAAGAAAATAAATATTTCTGCCTTCGGTGGGACCTGAACCCACGACCTTCCACTTGCCGGGCGGAGGCTCTACCCACTGAGCTACGAAGGACAATATATAATCTCTTTACGAACGTATATATATTGTTGCCAGTTATTTCGCAGAATGGTGTAGTACATAGACTACTATTTAAACCAAATTGCAAAGAGACTGGTATTAAATTGATCGAAATGCCCGTTGCAGCATATGTATTTATTTTATATAAATCGAACACTACGCAGATTAAATCAAACAACAATGTCAATCCATCAACGTTTATTGGCGTAGTGATACCAACGCCGATGGTATGGCGTGATTGTTGTTTGATGTAAGCTGCATCGTGTTCGATTTGGTTCGATGGACGGAAATTTTTAATCATCTTTAAACAGAAAAATGAAATATGTATACCGTAAAAATAGAAAAACATGTGAAAGAAAACTATATATATATATATATATATATATATACATACATACATACATACATACATATCAGAGAAAATCATGTTATATAAGAAGTGTATACAAGAAAGTTAGCATTATAGTTACAAGAAATGTATTACGTTACTTGCTGCTTACATTTTGTAAACAATTGAATAAACGAAAATTTTATTTACATACCAATAGGTTAAACACTGGTAAAATAGCAATGAAAAAGATCACTCAAGCTTTCGGACGCATCAGCAGCAGTCCTGAAGGTTTGGGTGATCTGTTTCATCTGCTATTTTACCAGTGTTTAATATATTTGTATATAAAAATTGTATGTATATATGCAAGAAAAGTATCAATATTATGACGAGAAATGCAATATGGTATTTGCTTACATGTTGTAAACAATTGAACAAACAGAAATTATATGTGCGTGTACATACAAAAAATTATCATTATAGTTACAAGAAATGCACGTCACTTTTACAATACAATAATTTTATTCAGGTAGAAACATAAATCTATTTACGAAGTTTATTACGAATTGTCTACCTGGGCAAAAACGGGAAAAGATCAAAGAGACTGACTGCGCCCATGCTGCTCAAAGTAAGGAGATAATATTGGAAAAAAAAACTACATATGAAAATTTTCTGCGTAGGCCTACGTGTTATAAACAGTTGAACAAACAAACAGAAATTATATCACTTAGCAAGTTTTTTCAGCTTGTTTCTTTTTACCTTATGTTGTGAAAGTTCCTTGCACAATCTGGATTCAATATTCCATATTTATCCAGTAAGAGTTGACAACAGAAGGAGTAAGAACATGTAAGACATTGTCATATGGCATCCAAACAGTATTTGCTCTTTTTTTTAAATGATGCTGATGGCCCTATTGGATGGAAGAAATGGACATTGCATTGCTTCTCTGATTGCTGCACCTCAATAATTTGCGTAAGCCACCAATGAGAATCATAAATGCATGCAATATGATCCCTTTCTTTAAGTTCAAGAGAAAGATCTGTTGAAACTTTGGTAATGTTTATTTCTTCATAATTTTGTGACTTGGATGTGATAAAACACTTTATTAGCTTGCAGTCTGTAGGTGCAAACAAATCGATGTTTGGATGCTTACTCTTTCCGTTTTCGCTCTCTTCCTTTCGTATCTAATACATTTAAGCCTTCTAGCTCTGATAATACAACGTTGTGTTTTGAAATATTACTCCTTTAATATTTCAGTTTTCAAAAATATAAAATGTTGAAATTAAACGATTATAACATGTAGCAATTGTTTTACTATTCACAGTACCCTTATATTCAGGGCCGGATTTAAGGTACAATGCATCCTGGGCACAACAATTTTTTGTGCCTCCCTCCATGGGCTAATTCCCGCTAGAAAATTTCTTCTAAGCATTGAGGTATATGGTTTATCCCCACCCCTAGAAAATAGGTGAGCTCCTAGAAAATGTTAACCCCCTAGACTTCGAAGCTAGTTACACCCATGACACCTCTCCTGCCGTACTAGCAGAAAGAAATAAAATTCTGTCGTTTCGCCCCCTTAAATGCAGCGAAAAATCGCGGAGGATCGTAAAGGGGCGACATTTATGATTAGCCTACCTTATATGCATTATTATAAGATATAATAATGATATTTTTATAAATAAATTTAGTTTGTTTGACGACGATTTTTTGGATATTTTTTGGGGGGAGGGGAGCAAGTACGGATACAGAACAAAATTTAAGGGAGGGCGTAAAGCTTGAAAATTTCACTTGTAAGTTTTGTTTTAAGTATTTTTTGCTTGAAAATAATTATTTTTAATGTAAATTTATTATTCTCAGGGGGGAGCAGGCCCCCTGCTTGGATTCGTCCTTGGGGGAGCAGGGGGTTGTTTCAGGCAATTCTTCAGAATTTCAGATTTAGAAAATAATGGTGGAGGGCGCCTTCTCGGGGAGAGCTGATCGACAGAATTCTACGGTAAATAATTTGCAATTAAAAAAAAAATCCGCAGCCTCTTGCGCCCTGGGCAAGTGCCCAACTTGCCCATTTATAAATCCGGCGCTGCTTATGTTACAAAATAACTAATGTAAGTCTAAAATATAAATATAATTAGCAGGTTTAATGATTAAAAGTATAATAGAATATTTACATTGTTGTACCGCTGGATGTTGGTGGTGGTAGAGAGGGAGATCTAGTCGAAAGAGTGATGGTAGTAAAAGGGTGTGGGTGGCATTTTTCAATTCTTGTCTAGGGCGGCAAAATAGAAACGGCTCTGGCTAGAGACAGCAAGGAAAATACAAGAACAGTGGAGGACTTCTGTGATGTTGCTGGTCCCAGTGGAGGACTTCTGTGATATTGCTGGTCCCAGTGGAAGACTTCTGTGATATTGCTGGTCCCAGTGGAGGACTTCTGTGATATCGCTGGTCCCAGTGGAGTAAAGTCGAATGAAACAGTTTCAGAAAGCAGTCGGGTATTAACCAGGCAATGGTGGGTGTTAACCAAAAAATAGTTAGAAGATCAGCGGCTGTGAAATCTTAACGCTACAGAGACATTAATTAAGATTTACATTAAGTTTTAAGAGGGACACGTCATGTAAATTGATAGCTATAAAAGGCACCAATAGAGGGCAGCACATGTCTAACCAAATCTGGCAACAAGAAAACAGTGATAGTCAGAGCAATGCTAGCTGGTGGGCAGTATGCCTCTCCATAATCTATGTTTATTTATGTATTTCAAAACAAATAATAATTTAATTTATTATTATTAATAAATTATTTATTTCAAAACAAATAATGGGCATCTGACAAATAAGTAACCTAATAAAACTTGCAATAAAACTTAAACATATAAAAGTATATAAGTCAAAACCGCATATGTGTAAATGAATGCGGCCATAGGCATAGAATTATATAGGCCCGTGGGGCCCGAGCCCGCCCCCAATAATCTGAAATAAATTGAGATTTTACATATACTGTAATGTATAAACGTATATAAAATGTGCTTGGGCCCACAATAATTTTGAGATTGATTGATTGATTGTTTGGCTTTTTTATGGCGCAAGAGCATCTGGGCTATACTGCGCCAAACACGGTAAATGTAATTTTGAGAACTCCACGCTGATGGACGCGGCAACGAAATCCTTTGCATATAAGCGAGTTTCGCATATAAGCGGGTTTTACATAAAAGCGGTATTCTCTGAACTATAGCGTGGAAATAATTTGCTCATTAAATTTTTATCGAATTTTATTATTAAATTAGATATTCTTATTTCTAATTTTATAAATCATACACATTATTTATTTCAATATTTATAATGTACAGTATTATTACTCTATTAATAAAAATAACAAGCAGTAATGTAGTACTTACATAAAAACGTGTACTGTATTAGTTGAAAAAAAATCGGTTAATAACTTTCTGGGCACGCATGGATTATGATAACTGGTTAAAGATTTGATCTGTTAAGGTATTAGCGCTTTCCATATGAAAATTGTTTGATTTTAAATAATCTTGCAAAAGCACTAGGGCAGAAACAGCTTCTTTACCAGACCAACGCTGTTACAAAAACAAGCGGTGACAGTGATTCCGAACACATGAAGAGGAGGAAGGTGCAAACAAAGCCATAAATAAGCTGGCAAGTGGAACTTCGACAAGGCTTGACAGCCATTTCCGGTGGGGAAAGCCACTCCTTAAAAATAAGGGTTGCCAGCTATTTATTGTGGATGAACACTTGTTCATAAAGTTTGTTTGCATATATCTGGTTTAAATTCTATAATAAAACATTCGTTTGGCTTCAAAAATACTAGCATATATGCTGTTTTTGCATTTATGAAATCGCAATTAAGCTGGTTTAGATAACATTAAAAAGATAAGAGAAAATTTGCGGCTTGATATTTTATGCGCATACACGAACTGTATATACTTAGGTTTGGCTGTATATATATATAGAGAGAGAGAGAGAGAGAGTTATGCTTCAACGACGAAAACGACGTTCTGCTGAAGCAATACTTACTGAAAACGTAGTTTGAAAGGCAAGTAGCTTATAGATTCGTGGAAAAACGTCTGGATTGCATATTTTCAAGACTTGAAGACTTTGGACGCCAATGTAATACTTTTATTTATTACAGTCTTAACAAACAACACATAAAATATTCTTCATCGTCTTTAATTTTTTTTCTTATTTAACCCTAGGGGGGGGCAATCGCCCCCTCCACCCCTCGCTGGATCTGCTCTTGCGTTGCACAGAGTCAGAAATTTTTATGACTCAATATGCGAAGTGGGGTTTGGTTTCGGCTCTGGTGGCGTGCGGACATCTTTTTGCTAGGGTCCGGGTCTGGCGGGCGTTGGTTCCTGCTCGCATGATTTTGTCGCGTGTGGTGGGGCTTGACTATGTTGGAGTCTACGGGACATTGGCCAGGCCGCTGGATTGCGGTTTTTGATGTTTGTGTCCGCTATTCTGGAACCGGGCTCCGCTATTCCTCGAGGACCTGTCTTTGTTCCGTACCGGGCTGTTTTGCCTCAGTCTCTGCCCGTGAGCGGCGTCGATAGCCTTGGAGAAGCTTTCGTTTGCAGGCGGGTGGGACACCGGCTAGACCAGTGGTTCCCAACTGGTAGACCAGTGGTGGTCCGTGAGACTGGTCATTATTAAGAAAAAATAATCGAAAAAAATACTTATAAAAATTGTTATTATTAAACATTAAAATTAAATATAAAAATGAAATTGATGGTATATTTGTAGTATTTTACAGTTTGATGGAACTTCAGAAAACGGTTCGTATTAAAAGTAATTCGTCTTAAGCATGTTCGTCTTAAGGAATGTATATATTAGATCTTCTTTTTTTTCTGTTTATTATTTTTTCCAAAGAACAATTTTACAAACACATTACCTGCCTTAAAAAGACCCGGCTCCCTTTTTTATTGAGGTCTTGCAGTCAACTTGTGAAAAATTTTCAAAGAGGTCCGTAGGTACAATTGAGGTGAAAAAGTGGTTCGCGTATTCAATTGAGTTGGGAACTACTGGGCTAGACGCTTGGATGAGATGGCTTTCCGTGCGCTCTGGTTGCAGGGCCGACTCGTGTCCTCTCACTGCCGCTTTGTGGCGCTATGCACCCGTCAACGGTGTCCGGCGGGTCCCCATAGGATCATTGGCCGGTCAGGGGTGTTCTTCCGTGCCATCCATCTATTTCATCTGCTCTGCGGGATGGATTGATCGTGGATTGGTATCCGGTTGACGTTGATGACGCCAGTGCGAGCAGTGCGTCCGTGTACGCCAGCACGGATCGACAATCTCCCCTTCGCCCATTGGCAGTCAAGATCTCTTGACTTTAAAACCTGTCTGGGATTACAGTGCTGTTTTTCGGCGGCCACCCTTCCCATTAAGATCATGCACAATCTACAATATTGGAAGTTGCAAACAGAATAAAGAGGAATACATCTGACCAAGCTATTTATTTTATAAGTGCTGTATAAGTTAAATATCCCCAATCTAATGAAGAGGAATATTTTGAAAGGTTTATACTTCGTACTCACAAAAAGCAGTCCTTTATAGCAGCACACACACACACATTCACTAGTTGCAATCGTCACAAAATCACGTGTTCTAAGTGAGACTAAATTTGACACATGAATTTACGCACATAATTAATTTTCCCTCCCATTAAAATATTAATTCACGGACTTATATCCTGTGGAAAGAGAGTGAGTTTGTGAATTTTATGGTGTAAAAACAGCAAGGGTAATGCTATACCAGGCCTTACAGTTTTGCGAGGAATCCGAACCTTCATAAGGCATAGGGACTAATCCCCTGACATCAGTGAACAACTAGTCGATGAAGATCCTTTTCATCTGACACGGGTGTCGGACCTGGCATAAAGAAATCCTAAGATAACGCATTACGATTGCACCGCCGTAGGTTCTTAGTACACAATTAGAAGAAGAAGAAAATAAATAAATACATGGAGAGTTCATTTAAAGCAAAATGTAAATCCGTTCAACCATCAAACCGTATGCAATACAAATATCGTGTATTGATAACATGAGATCGCATTTCAGCGGAAAACATTTCATGGCAGTAAGAGTGGCCTCTTCTTTCGAGTTCCAAACTTTCAGTGCGTGGCCTATATTTGATGACAGACGACATCGATGCAAATATGCAATGTAAGTATCGCACATACTTCTGTATTGCTCTTGTACTTTGGAGGCCATATGGATGACTACCATGAGACATACTGACAAAGAAATGGTCTCCAGGAGCATGAAAACTGGTGCCCATCCAAATATTTTAAAATACGTATCTATATTGAGCAGAAAAACTGCATTAAGATATGAATGGTTAAAGTATCTTGCAATAAGAATAAATATGATGAAGGATGTGGCATCTTCCAGTAGTAGCATATTTGTGCGCAGTAACTCAAAACATTTCCTCATTGAACAACGCGAAAGCTGTGAAGTGTTTTTGATGAGCAAATGTTCCTTTAGAATTTTACACGAATTTGAAATTTCTTTGTACATCAAATAAAACGATAAATAAAGGATACGTTCTAAAAAATCCGAATGTATCAACTCTAAAACCTGTTCCAAGCAAGAAAATAAAACATCATAATTAGGAGATACATATTTTCTCAACGGAGAAGCATCAAACTCCAAGGATGGATTTTGTTGAAAATTGTCATAAACGATCCCAATTGTCCCTTGCAAAAGTAAGAAAAATAACATCACCAAACACTTTCGTTCGAAATATTTGCAGTCATCTATTTGTTTCGTGCGACATAGGCTTAGAATATCTGTTTTGAGACTTTGTATACTTTCAACTGCTTTCCTTAAACATGCCTGGGATTTCCATACAGAATAACGAAGTAGCAGATCACAGGAAAAACCAAGCGAAACAATTAAAAATGTAAAAATTTCATCATCATATGCAAAAAATTGATAAATATGTAATGAAAAATATAATGTTAAAAGGACATCGATAACCAAACAAGTGTATCCAAGAACCTTTCTCGATAACCTATTGTGTTTTCTTTCTCTGAAGAAGTTCCAACCCTTAATTAACATAAACTTTCCTACTGTTTCAAAATTGTCTTCTTGTTTATTCATATCAATTTGTTTCTTTTTTGTTCAAATGAGCTTATTTTATCTTTATATGCATCGTATGGTTATATATAATGTCTCATATACTAAGGTGCAGTATTAAAACATGAAAGTCAGCTGGCACTGTGGACCTTTCTTGGTTTCTATAACATTAGATATCTATTTCTTTCTTTCCCAGAGAGAGAGGTTGTCATTCTTCCGCTCAGAATACTTGCAGTTCAACGAAGAATCTAAAACTTCATTCAGCCAGCCTATTCCATTAAAAATCTACTGGAAACTCTGCAGAAAAACTGTAGAAAAGTTAACAAATTACCTGAAAGTAAACCTTGATTTTTTGCACGGTAAGAACACAAAAAAAAAAAACCTCTTTAATTCTGCGTCATTGTCACGATTTTTACCAACAGTTTCCAAATGAACCTCCCCTCTTCAGGTTACTTCATCTAATTCTATTTTACTTCGGTGCTCTGAAATTTCTGTTTAGACATCTGTATTCTGCAGTTCCTCTGTTTAGATTTCGGTGTTCCGCAGTGTTTGTTTCGACTTCAGTGGTTTGAAGTTTCTGTTTGAACTTCGAGGTTCCTAGCTGATGGTTCCACGACAGGGCGACGCTGTTAGTCCATCAATATTAACAGTATATTATCTTAATGATCAATATTGATCTCTGATTCTGTATTATGTATTCACAATTTAGTCTTTACGTACAGCTCCAAAGCCATATCCACACCCACTGTACATATATTCGCCCACTGGAATGAAACGTATACTACTTTTGATTTTATGAAACAAAAAATAGGTTTTCCATGTTTTAGCAAAAGCCTTTTGACGTTACTTTGTAAATATTAACAGAAATAATGATGAAACGTCATAAAGCTAACAAAGGGAGGCAAATGGTTTTGGCGAACAGAAACTTATTAACGTATCTTTTTGTCCAGCGTCAAATGTTATTTATACGTCTCGAGTGATTGATTACTATAAAGCAAGCTGCAAAGCTGACAAGAAGTTAACGTAAACGGGATTGATTATATGCGATAATCGTCGGTAAAGTCGATGCTTTTAATTTTTCCATAAAGTTTTACTTTTAAGAAACACAAGATAATTTTAGCAATGTCTTGTAAGATTTCTGAAAGCAAAGACTGATCGCTGATCAGTAGCGTAGTAGGAAAGGGGTGGGCTTAGGGGCTCAATGCCCTTCCCCCATTGGATATCAAAACACGTTATTCCCTCTAAGGCCGCATCAGCTAGTCTTTTTTAAAGCCACTTGAGCCCTCCAAAAGTTTTGAGTTGCCACACTACTGTCGCTGATTAAGAGGGCTTTTCTCTCCTTTCTGGCACCAAAACTTTAAAGCAGGGGCGAATCGAGAAAATATTTTCAGAGCGGCACAAGACTTGAAAAACGATGTAGACCTATCGACGGGTGGACCCTACGCTTGAAACCCAATGTGGAGTCCTACAATGAGTGCAAACTTGTTATTCTCGGAGGGAGGGGGTGCCCAGTGGCGTACTGATAAACCTCACAACCCCTCATAGCGGGGACCCCAGGAAAAAAGGGCCCAATTTTATCTTCGTTTATTTTCCATAAAATGTATAAGTAAAAAAATAATATTATTATTATATTTTTTAGTTTAATTTCCAACTGTGGCAAACTCATTAAAAGGATTTACTTTAGCTGATTTTATTGCCTTTAAAATTGAACTCAACATCCGAAAATTATGAAGTCTAGACGAGTTTTGAAGCTATACGCTTTGCGTCAGAACCCTACGTCATGAAACGGTGACTAATAAACATGTGTTCTGTTTAAAATATTGGAATGCGTCACTGGTCAATTTCTTATAGAAGACACAACACTACCATATATGTATATATATATAGACATCATTGTTAAAGTAAAAGGGCTGAAATGGCGATGGGCTGGGCATATTGCAAGAAGAACTGATCAACGATGGACAACAGAAATTCTGAACTGGATTCCAAGAGACCACCGAAGACCTAGAAAACGTCCTCAAACTAGATGGGTGGATGAAATAAGAAAAGAGGTTGGGGTGACGTGGAAACGAATGGCCCAGGATAGACTTGTGTGGAAAGCATTTGGAGAGACCTTCATCCAGCAGTGGATAGATAATGGTTGAATATGATGATGATGATGATGATATATGCATATACAAATTAATTTCCGTCAAAGGGGGCGAATTGCTCAGGATAAACTTGTGCGGAAAGCATTTGGGGAAACTTTCATCCAGCAGTGGATAGATAATGGTTGAATATGATGATGATGATGATATATATATATATATATACAGGGTGGTTAAAATTAAACTGACGGTTCTCAGAGGCCGGTTGCTCCGGTTCTGCTGAACGGACCCGAATGAAATTTCAAATACGTGTTATGTCGATGGATGGGGCTGAGGTTTACATCGGAAAAAAATAGTTTAAAATTCTGTCAACGGGTGGCACTCTGCAGCTAAAACCATATGTAAATAAGTAAGAAATACAATTTTGCTGTAAATGCGATACTTGGCGCAGTATAGCCCAGATGCTCTTGCGCCATAAAAAATCCAAACAAACAAACGCGATACCTCCCGTTAGAACAAATCATTCGTCCAGGGTGACCATACTGCTGGACCCTCAGCCGCCTCGGCGGCTGAATGGCTGTTCGCTGTCCTGCCTGGGATCACAGCGCCGCCACCTTCGGCGGCCACCATTCCCCCCCCCCCTGCAAAAGACACACACACACACACACACAGAAGGAACGCGCATTAATCGTAAACCGGTTTATCAGAATGGTAGTAACTCGACGTCAACCCGCACTTACCGGCGGATTTCAACGGACTAACGGCGGATTATTGCGTACCAAACAGCGGGATCGATTTCTACTCCTTCTCTTCCAGGCGCGGTTTCAGAATTTTTTTATGGGTGGGCCTTCATTGGGGTAACTGGGGAATGGGGGCTTTCTTCTCAGTGGCTTGTCAAAAGTGGGGCTGTCCGCAGTGGGTGCCACGGAAGAGGTGGGGGGCGGCATTTTCGTACATTAGCTTTAACAAATATAAAATAAAACCTCCATTAACGGACACCTTTTTAGAACGAAAACCTCCGAATAACGAACCTATCTCTGGGACAATTGAGAAACACTCCGATAGAAAACGTATGTTATTTTAACATGCATAATAGTTTTCGGTATTTATTTTACATAAACAAATACTTAAATACATATTTGAATTACACCATATATCTCATGGTTATACTCCGAAGTCTACTATACAATACCTAATAAAAAAAATAACACGCTTCAGAATCAGCTTGTGTTTTAATATTTTAGCAAAGCTAATTTAGGGTCCGAAATGATGAAAAAGTGTATATTTTCAATTAATACTTTCTCATATTTCTTCGCAATTTTATCTCTATTTCTGTTTTTTCTTCAATCTCTACTATCCTCTTATATCTCTGCTCTCCACTATCCTATTATCTTTCTATTCCCTACTATTTATTATCCTCTTTATCTCCATTTTCGCTATTTCTTTCAACATATTCTTTCATTTAATGAATATTTACAACGAAAACTGACGTCGTTATCCCTTTCGAGGTGCAAATTTGTCAATTACTGTGTCAGGATTAATCATGAGGATGTTGCTAAGTTCACACTCTATGGATATATCGACTAAGTTATGTTACTACGAGCAGCCATGTTTGCTCGTAGGCATGTTTTAATACGCTTCATGGTGGAAAAACTCCGTTCAGCTGAGGCTGAAATAAAGAAATATTTCATATAGCCCTTATATTGATTTACACAGGTTTAACTGCATTCTGAATACATTAACCTAAGCATTCGCACGGTCCATGTGAATATTTATGTTCATGTCTGTACACTTTAGGCGATCATGTTACGCGGGAAAAATGGGTTGGATAAAATAGACAATGGCAAAATAGTTATGGAAACAGAAGTATGGTAATGGTCTTTAATTTCCTAATTGAGGAAATGCATAATTATTAAATGAAATTTCTTAATAGCTATAGAAATTAGTTGGTACATCATTTGATACATCAAAGGAAATCATCCTTATCAAACCCTCTCGATTTGCATATTGCTATCATGAAAATATAACTACACAAATCAGTAAGATTTGATACAGAAATGTACATGGAATTTGATAGGTGTGGCTTCATTGGCAGCCGAGATAAATAATAAGGGGCTGAGTCACCCCTCGATATGCCCCTGATAGGTTGCATGTTAAAGGCACTCATGTATACTCCGTGCAATTTAATAAATGTGGCTTCAATAGCAGCCGAGGTAAATAATGGTGGCTGCAGCACTGCTCGATACGCCTCTGATATGTTGTCATGTATAAAGACACTCATGTGTACTATCTGTCTATAAAATTTGGTAGATGTGACTTTAGTAGCATCTGTGATAAAGGCACCCCTCGATATGTCCCTGATGATAATCATTTTAAGAGGGTTGCAGCTGTGAACATTGCAGTAATTTCAATTGTAATTGCAATTATGAAGTTTGTGAACGTCCCCTTTTCCTGTAATCGGCCCTTTTTTCCGTGCCCTTCTTTCCATCGGTCTTTTTTCCGTGCCCTTCTTTCCTGCGTCTTCTTTTTTCATTCGTTCCAGTCACAGAGTACCCCTTATTTACTAATAGTACATCGCTTTTTTTTTTTTTGGTAATGAGAAATGGCGGCCAACAGAACAAAATATTTCTTCGTTCTTAACCGAGTACTCAATCCATTCATGCTTTTCATGCCAGGTACTGTGAAATGACCTACACTTATCACCCATTTGTCGGCGGGAAAAGTCAAGTTTTGGTTGTGTTGGCACTTTATCACAATTTTCACTTAAATTCAGAGTTATTTTTTCAACTTAGTCCAGCTTGTATTCGCTGTAAGATAAAATCTGATAGCGTTTCAATCTATATAACCCTTTTTAATTAGGGAAGGGACGACATTTATGATTATCATATGTGCATTGTTATAACATATAATAACGATATTTTTATAAATAAATTTATTTTATTTGACGAGGAATTTTTTTTTCGATGCCTAATGGGGGCAAAGCGGTTAGACTGATTTTTTTTTTTTTTTCCAGAATTTCAAATAAAGACGAAAGGTATGATGGGGTACTTTTACGGGGAGTGCGGATTGACTAAACTTTACGGTAAATAAGTTGTAATTAAAAAAAGGGCGAAGTTCGCTTGAAAATTCACTAATATTTTAAGCTTAGTTTTATTTTTTACTTGAAAATAATAATTTTTAATGTAAATTTTTATTATTCTCAGGGAGGCGTACACCCACTTCCTGAATCCGCCATTAAGGGCGGGAGTTATTTCACGCAATTTTTCAGAATTTCAGATTTAGAAAAAAAGGTAGAGGGCGCCTTCTCTCGAAGAGCTGATCGTCAGAATTCTACGGTAAATAAATTGTAATTAAAAAAAAAAAAAAAAAAAACTTCCCCCTTTTGCGTCCCATAAAATTTGGCGCCCTGGGCAAGTGCCCAACGTGCCCATTTATAAATACGGCACTGTGCTAGAATATGGGCTGGCAGCGTTCTATTGTCCTAACGATTGAGGCTTAGATTTCGCGCTCAGCATAGGCTTCATCGCAGGACGGAAACTTCAAGCGAACAGTATTTTATGCACCGACTAGACTTCACAAAATGAAAAGAAAATGTTTAATGATTCCCAATGGAAAGAGAAGGACAGTCAGAAAATAGATTGAGCGGCATTCTCATATGAGGGGAGGTACGTAAAGGCGCAAAAGGGGAGGAGAGCAAGGGGAGGAGAGAAAGGGTCAGCAGTGGGAACGAAGAGGAGAAAGGGGGTGAAGCAACAACTGCTTCATTTTAAAATTTAGTTGGCGTAAACATCGAAGGGAGACGAACGTATCTTGATATTCTTCTATAGTGAAATAAAATGAATGTTTTTTCGGAATTGTGATCAGTTGAGATTATTTATGGCAAAATAAAAAAAACCAAAAAAACTTCGAGATAAAAGACAATAAAAATCAAGTGGCAAAGAAGCTTTTTATTGGAGATGCGATCATAGAGAAGGCAAAGAAACAGCTGTTATTTTAGTTTTAGCTTTTCGTTACATTTAATTATTTTTGATTATTTATTTATTTATTATTTTTTATTAACCTTATTTTTAAAATATTTTAAATATATATATGATAGAATTCATTGTACAAAAACCAGGCGCAAAGTGAAAGTTTACTCGCTGTAATACGTTAGTCTATTACCCATAAAATTATAATAAATTAATACACTCATTACAATCCTCATCTACCCAAAAGCTAAGTTTAAAAATAGAAGAAGGATCACCCTTGCTGTTTTTGTTGAGTGTTCTGTTAATAATTTGTTGCTACTAACATAGACGCAATATGGTAAATCGATGACTACAGGCTATGAATTAATAGTGTAAGTTCGAATCCCGATGAGGCTTAAATTTATACGGATTCCGTCACGAATACTCCATTATGACGAACCACAGCCAGGGCTCTATTATTTGAAACGCTCCAATAAGCACAATGTTGAGCTACGTAGATATAATTAAATCAAAATTCGAAATTTTTTTTATGTTTTTTTTTACGGTGCAAGGACAACAAAGGTCATGTTTCGACGGAACCTACAGTTTTCTGAACAATTTGAACCCCGATGCAAAGGCATTAAACCCGGACTACGGTGAGCAGGGGGGAAAAAAAAAAAAGTGCGTTCTATGATATTATTAGGAACCTAACCCAAGTTAGTTGCGTGATAGGTGAGTGTATTGACACAGCTCCACCGTTAGGCGATGGTTTTACGTTTTCCAGAAGAATCAATAGCTCTAAGGGCATAGTGAACCAAATCCTAGACTACGATGAGCAGCTAATCTTTTTATTTATTTTATTTACTTTTTTGCACTGTTGGAAGCCGAGCCCTAATTAATGGCACTATCCTAGTGTCAATTTAAAAGTGAATTTTAGATTAAATATTAGTTTCAAATCAGGGTTTAAGCTGGTTAAAAACATGCTATCACAAAAATGCTAAAATGGGAAAAAAATTTGTAGTAAAATGCTAAAAAATATTAGTTGCTTTAGTCGCTCGAAAAATCGTATCAATGAAATTATTTATATCAACAATGCTTAACAGGTGATCCTTTATATTAGTCTACTTCAATGTTGTCTATCACTTGGAGGAAGAAAAACGTTTATTTTTTAATTATGACAACCATTTAAAATTTTGCACATATCCCATTTTAACAATGAACTCAATTTTTTAGGCCATCAGTCAGGCAAAAAGTACTAGAAAGGCTCTTTGTAAACAAAATATTGTAATAAAATTGCTTTAATGAAATATATAATGCTGTGGAAAAAACAAAAATAGAAGTATCGGGAAGTTAAGTTTAAGAAAATACAAATTTAAGAAAAGTTTTAAGTCAAATTACGACAAGTTTAAAAAATTTATATCAAATAAGAAGAGCTGTAGTCAATATTTAAGACAGTCACGAAAAGCTAAGTTAGTTAAACATAAGTAACACATGGCATGTGCATTTTGCAATGTTATAGATGTTATAGTGTTACACTGGTAACGGTCAATCATCAACCATTCCATCATCACTGCCTTCATTCTGCTTTTGTATTATTTTCATCTTGCTTCAGATCTTGGCCATTTTTGCAACACAGTGTAATAAAAGTCATAGCTAATAAGATAATGTGAAACGGTTTCCAGGTCTTTCAGCTTTTGGCGGTTGACGGGGACTCGTCCAGCTGGGTATGCTCCAGTAGATGGCAATGGAGACACAACTCTGTTATCTACTGCCAAACAGAAGGTATGAAACGCGAGACCATTCACAAACTGCCGAGCAACTATTTTTCCTGGAAGGTTGTTCCGGTATTCAAAGTGCCGGTAGGTAGAAATTTTGAACGGGGACCTCTTGCATCTTGTTGAGCCAGGCGGAGTGATATCTTCCTCACTTGTTTTCTTGTATTTATTGGACCACCAGGTTTTAAATGACATAATTTCTTCAGTTTGCACTTTCTCTACTGAAAAGAGTCCTTTATTGTTTGATTTGAGGATCAGATCAATGTACTCTTCAGTGGTATATACATTCTATCAGTCTTTCGAATCAATATTTTTATGCAGCCAAAATCCCTGTCACATGGGAGAAAGAAATGTCCTCATACAGGAAAAAAGCGTTTTATGTTTTTGAACCTGCCGCTGTCAGACAAATCTAATAAGACTCTAACTAGGGTATGATTTTTGTTCTGACCTACACAACCGTCACTAAATAAAATCAGATTTTGCACTGCAAGCTGTATCTCAGTGTTGATGTAATCCAAATGGAAAGAGCACACTTCATCTGGAGTTTTATTTGCTGGCCCTTCGTGGTAAAAGTATAATTTGGCTTTGTTGGTTTTCAAATCATGTACGCCAAACACGAAACACCAGAGTTGTCGCAAATAAAAAAAATTCTTGCACGGGGATAGCAGGAAGCGGAAAGTTTTGCATATAATCGAAACTTATAACTGCAGTGTTGTCGTCAGCATTTCCTTGCGCCTCTTTCATGGCGGAATACAATTTTTTAGCTCTACGTTTGCAAACAATCATCTCAGAGACCTCCCGATGATGGTTTACTGAGGGAAACTTATGTGCTCCCTTTTGGTGTAGCACCCACGTATTTGCCGTGCGTGGAGACCCTTGTCCAAGCAAAGGGGGATCTTGGTGGCTGAGGGGCGAGGTACTGTCCCCAACACGCTACTTTGGCCCCTGCTCCTGGTAAACGGGAGGTCGGCCTGTCCCCGGTATCGACCAATCAGCTGGTCGCGAGTGCTACTGGTGTTAGGAGCATTAGAGACCTCAAAATCTGTTACGTTCTTTCTTATCTTCCTTTGTTGTTTTTTGTTTTTCTTCTAACACACTGTTACTGTGACATGCCTCATTTGATTTGATTTACTTTACTCTTACTTTTTTCTTTTCTATTGGTTTTCCTTTTACTGGTCCTACTACTACTCTGTCTCAGTTGAAACGTCAGTCGAATGATCCAAGATTACAGTTCCTTTTTTCTTGAGATCGATTTTGCTCCTCTGACCACTCGTACCTCACGGCTTAGGGGATAACCGAAAGGGTATAGGTCCTGGTTAGCTCTGGCATTATTGCAATGTCCCCTTGTAGGGCTCCGTGGTGGGTGGGGCTGCCGGGGCCCGAATCTTAATCTTAATCTCTATGGATAAATCAAAAACACAAACTTCTTCACCGAATGTCGAACCAATGATGAAAAGAGCGCGCTTTGATGCGCCTTGTCCTACAGCCGTGCAGCCATCGTTCCTGATCGTTTCATCTGGCGATGAACGATTCAAAAACCTGTCACCGTTCGTTATCGATAAAACCATCAAAAGCATTGCCGGAACTGTTAAGACTGTAAAGCGAATGAAATCACGCGACCTGCTTATCGAAACGGCCACACCAAGTCAATCATCTTGTCTTTTAAAATGCACAAATTTTCTGTCTATCCCCGTCCAAATCAGTCCCCATAAAACTTTAAATAGCTCTCGTGGTGTGATATCGGAATTGGATTTGATTGATGTCGACGACCAAGACTTTGTGAACGAACTTGCGGACCAGGGAATCACCGCCGCAAGGCGCATTACAATTAAAAAAGACGGCAACATCATCAAAACAAAACACGTAATTCTTTCTTTCAATAGACCTAAAATCCCTACCACCATCAAAGCAGGTTACCTGATCTGTAAAGTCCGTGAATACATCCCTAACCCAACTAGATGCTTTAACTGCCAAAAATTTGGCCATTCCAAGATCTCTTGCCGAGGTAAACTAACTTGTGTTAAATGTGGAACCCACGACCACGATGACAACAACTGCTCAAACACTTCTCCTAAATGCGCAAATTGTAAGGGTGAACATCCATCATGTGCAAAATCGTGCCCTAAATGGAAAGAGAAAAAACGTATTCTTGAAATTAAGGTCACAAATAATATCAGCTATAGTGAAGCAAAAAATCATCTAAACGCTAACCAACCACCCAATAGCCTTAATTTTGCAGCAGCTGTCCGAACAATTAAAAAACCCTCAATGGTGAGTGTCGCAGTCCAGACACTCCCTCACAATAGTAGTTATACAGCTATCTCTGTGCAAACCAGTCCTCCATCAAAAACTAACATAAAAAAAAGTACTCCCTCTGAGGCAAATAAACTTAGCAAACCGAAAATTAAAGTAGATTTAAAAAAACAAAGTTCTTCAGAAAACATATTAGGTTGACCAACTTCCGATCATCACCAAACTTCAACCACCTTTCAGCCAAGGACTTTTTAAAAGAGTCGAAACAGAAAAGTAAAGAAATTAAAGAAGCCGAAAATGACATCACTGATTCTGCGTCTGATATTGAATTTTCTAATGCCTTCTCCTGTCTCCAGGAAGATGGGATAGATACCTCTGGTATTCACAATGAAGACACACACATTAATAGGACCAAGAGTCCTATCCACTGCCCATAATGGCGCGTTCTTCCATTCTCCAATGGAATTGCCACGGTTTCCAAGTTAACATTGATGATATTAAACACCTTATTAACACTTACTCACCTATCTGTGTTGCTCTCCAAGAAACCTTCTTAACCCCTAACCGCGATCCCACACTTCGTAACCATGTTATATTCCGTAAAGATAATGAAGTTGGTGACAGGGCGTGTGGAGGGGGTTGCCCTCATAGTCCCCAATGGTATTCCTGCTTCTGCTCTCCAACTAAACACAACACTACAAGCTACTGCAATTCGCATATATTCTCACGCATCCCTTACCATCTGCTCAATATATCTGCCACCTAACGAACCCATTAATTTTAACCAGCTGTCTCTTTTGATTACACAACTTCCACCTCCTTTCCTCCTCTTGGGTGATTTCAATAGCCATAATCAGCTTTGGGGGTCTAATAATACAAATTCTCGTGGCAGAATAATAGAAAACCTTTTAATTAGTCACAATTTAACATGTCTTAACAATGGCTCTTATACATACTGACATCCTGCAGCTTTTCAACAATTGACCTCTCCATTTGTTTGCCTAATATCATGCCAAATTTTTCTTTTAATGTTTTGGATAACCCTTTCGGTAGTGATCACTTCTCAATCATCTTGATCGATAATCAGAACTCTCCATGTACCACCACTAGACTTCCAAGATGGAAAATTGAAAGAGCAGATTGGGACAGTTTCTGTATAAATGCCGTACTTACCGAAAACGTAGTCTTGCAGGGAAATATCAACGAGGCCACGTTGTCTGTTACACAGACAATACTGCAAGCAGCCCATCAAGCTATACCTAAAACATCCACAAAGTTCCCCAAATTTCCAAAGCCATGGTGGAACTCTGATTGTAGCGTTGCTTATGAAGAACAAAAGAAGGCTTGGAATAGATTTAGATGGTACTCAACAAACGATAATTTTATTGAGTTCAAAAAAGCAAGAGCAAAATGTAGACACATCCGATGGGAAGCAAAAAGGGAGTCCTGGAAACAGTATGTTTCTAGCATTAAATCTTCCACAAACCCAAAAATCATTTGGAATAAAATAAAAAAAATTAATGGAAACTATACGTCTTATCCAACATCCAGCAATAGTACCTATGATTCAAATTTTCATGTTATTAAAAACAAGATTGAAAAAATCCCACTCAAATTTCACTCCAGAACAATTGAGCCTTATAATTCTCCCTTTACAATGTATGAACTCATGAGTGCTTTGCAAACTTCAAGAAATAGTGCTCCTGGTCATGATAACATTCATTACTCCATGCTTAGACACTTGTCCCAAAGCTCAAAGGAAAATCTACTTTGCTTGTACAATAGAATCTGGATAGAACATTGATTTCCAGATTCTTGGCGAAAAGCAATTATTATCCCTTTCCCAAAGCCAGGTAAAGACCCAAAAAATCCAACTAACTATCGGCCAATAGCATTAACAAGCTGTCTATGCAAATTAATGGAGAGGATGGTAAATCAGCGTCTTATGTATTTCTTGGAATCCAATAACTGCATAATGACTTCTCAAAATGGCTTCCGCCGCATGCGCTCTACTACAGATAATCTTCTTCTACTTGAAACAAGAGTCCGAGAAGCATTTGTCAAACGAGAACATCTAGTCTCTATTTTCTTTGATATAGAGAAAGCCTATGATAGAACTTGGCATCATGGAATACTTTGTGACCTTCAGGAATGCGGTCTCAAAGGAAACGTGGCATTTTTTATTCAAAATTTTCTCACTGATCGTACTTTCCAAGTTCGTCTTGGATCAGTCCTTTCTGATCTTTACAACCAAGAACAGGGTGTTCCTCAAGGCAGTGTCCTGAGTGTGATACTCTTCATTCTAAGGCTCAATAACATCATCAAAAGGTCCCACACATTGTACAAACATCACTTTACGTTGACGATCTCCAAATCTCTTGTCAATCCCGTGACATGAGCAGGCTAGAAAGGCAGTTTCAAATTGCCCTCAATAACATCACTAACTGGACAAACGAAAATGGCTTTACTTTCTCAATTGAGAAGACAGTTTGTGTCCATTTTTGTCGGAGGAGAGGATTACATCCGTAACCAGAACTCTATTTGGGAAATCATCGTATTCCAGTTGTTCAAGAGGCAAAATTTCTTGGTGTGTTATTTGACCATAAACTTACCTTCAAGCCACACATTCAGTCTCTTAAAAACAAATGCCATAAAGCCCTTAATATCTTCAGAGTTCTCTCCCATACATCCTGGGGAGCAGACCGTTTTTCAATGCTTCGTCTGTATCGTGCTCTCATCCGTTCCAAACTGGATTATGGCTCTGTCATTTATGCCTCTGCTCGACAATCCATCTTGAAAGCTCTTGATCCTATTCACCATCAGGGTCTCAGACTGTGTACAGGTGCATTCCGTACCTCACCAGCTTTAAGGCGTATGCAGCTCTCTCTCAACTATTATACGAAACTTAAATCACTGCCCACTCACCCTCTTTGGAATGTCGTTTTCGAACCTCGTTCAGCCTTGCTTTATAATGCTGGCCCTTCATGCATTCCTTCCTTTGGTATTCGGTTGGATAGACTAACCAGAGAATTAGGTATAGATTGTTGGAGTATTGCTCCTACACATACTAATTTATCACCGCCTTGGGTCATACCTTCCGTGGACATCCATTGGGATCTGGTTAACCACAGCAAAAGCACTACACCTAATGCTTTTTACCAGCAGTTATTCTCTGAATTTCAGGATCATTTTCAAGACTTTAATTTCATTTTCACAGATGGGTCCAAAACTGAAACAAATGTGCATTTGTCATTAACAACAGTGCCATTGCAGAAAAAATCCCCCCCATCATGCTCCATCTTCACAGCAGAACTTTATGCCATTTCCATGGCACTTACATATATTTCAACTCATAGCTTAACTCACTGTATCATCTGCACCGATTCTCAGAGCTCTTTAAGAGCACTGGAATCCTTTAAATATTCACCTCATCCTATTTTATCTAAAATCCATTCACAACTGCAGCACCTACACGATCACTCCAGTATTAAATTTTGTTGGATCCCTGCTCACATTGGTATCAAAGGGAATGAGGCTGCTGATGCAGCTGCAAAGGCAATGAACTCATCACTTTCTTCTGGCCAACTTCTTCCGTTCTCAGACCTCAACCCAATTATCAAGACCTGTTTGAATCAAAGATGGCAGGAGGAATGGGATCATCAAGCCAATAACAAATTGCATCATATTAAACATACAATTGGTAACTGGCCCTCCTCATACCGTAAAAATCGGAAAGAGGAGGTTCTCCTTTCCAGACTTCGCATTGCGCATTCCCATCTCACCCATAGACATCTGTTGGAAGGAAAACCAGCACCAATTTGCCAAGTGTGCAATGAACCCTTGAGTGTTTTACACATTTTGAGTCAATGCCTCTATTATAGACGCCCGCACTCTTACTTTTAACTCTTCATCACTGTCTGACATTTTAAATGACCATGCTGACCATACGCACGTTTTAAAATTTTTAAAAAGTACTGGCTTTTACTACAGTCTTTGATTTTACCATGTTTGGCGCAGTATAGCCCAGATGCTCTTGCGCCATAAAAAAAACAAACTAAACTTCCCTTTATAGGCACAATATTACAAACTGCTTTGATCCAGTTTTTAAATGAACATGTCATATTTGACGGTACAATCCTTCCAGTGTCATCTCGATAGCGAGGATCAGTACCCTTCACCCAATGGTCAATGTTCTTTAAAATTGCTCTATCAAGAAGCACAAATCCATTTATAGACATTTTGATCAATGGCTGGCTCTATTCTTTTGTCGCTCCAGCTAACCCATTTTGTATGTCTCTACTGTTCATTATCTGCTTCACTCTCTCCATTTCACTTTCTTTATCTTCTGTTGCAACGTTTGATGAGATAGCCTTTTGGATAATGGAAGAGACGGTATCGCCGAATTCATCACCACTGGTATTGAAGGAGTTTTTCACATTATCTTTGAAATTCTCCCTTAATGCTCTCAATTTGACTAATTGATTGTAAACTTTATTTGGTATAAAGTGAATAAAGGGATTCTCGAACAACACGGGAGCGTTACTGTTTCTACCCATTCTGTAATCTTTAGTAATAGTATTATTACTAGAAAAGTCATAAAAATTGATAAGAAATAAATATACAACAGACTTTATAAATATCTTGGCGACTTCTTCGGTTCCTACTTCTCTTTTATTAGAAGTCAAAGTGAGAAATGAATATGTAGACTCAAATTGGTTTAACATCATAATAATATCATAGAGAATTTCTCTGTTGTCTTCATGCTTATGCTGAGCTAATTGTTTGCGCAAATCAGAATTATTTGCCAATCCATCTATGAGTTTTCTGCCTTTAACATTATCAATTTTAAAATCAGCTTTTGCAGTTTCTTGGAACACCTCTTTCTGAAAACTGCTCAGATCCGATATGCTTGCATTATCTAAAGATGTCTTTGAGATTTCATTAGGTAAGTTATCTGTAGAGCTCAACTTCGAAGTGGATGGCTGGTATTGAATCTTCTATGTCATCATCAGGACTTTCATACTCACTAGATGTAGTAGAAGTAATCCTCCTTTGACTGTCAGTATAATTTTTCGAAACAACTCCTTTTACAGATGAATCATCATATATGTAGCTTGTTGAGCAGACACATGAGTAGACTGATACAAACTTAAAGGTGTGTTGATAGTTGTATTAATAATTGAGCTGATGGTGAATTTAACAATTGCAATGGCAATTGTATGGAAAACCTCAAACTCACTATAAACCTCATTAACACAAGTTGATATACTAATTGAGAAATTTGCATTATGCTGATAACTAATTGCTGAAATAGGCATTATACTCGATAGAAAGTCAATCCAATTGTATTTCACATTATCTTTATCAAGTTTTTAGTTGAATAGTAATAATATAAGAGAAACACAAAAAAGAATTTGCCTTTCTTTAATACCCATAATTTCTATATCTTCAGACGGCTTATCTATGTTATCAAAGGCCTCTAAGAAGTTAGGTTCTGTTAACACAATGTATGAATATGACATCGGTATAGAACCACTAGAAAATTGTCTAATATTAGTAAACACATTTTTATCAACACTAATAGTCTGAGATCCTTCTAGCCTTCGTATAATCCACTTTAAAGAATCGGTTGTTGGATCGAGAGTGGTGTCAATTTCAAAATTTTTTCCTGTCTTAAATATGATCTTACTGCTGCATTTATACTCCTTTTAGGTAACTGTTCAAGATCATTTTCCTCATAATTTTTTAATTTACTCGTGATTTCTTCTTTAAATTCATCATTATCGATGTTCACAACTAAGTCATCATTTATATAGTTAAGCATTGGCATTCCCATCTCACCCATAAACATCTGTTAGAAGGAAAACCAACACCAATTTGCCAAGTGTGCAATGAACCCATAAGTGTTTTACACATTTTAACTCAATGCCCCTATCATAGACTTGCCCGTACTCTTACTTTTAACTCTTCATCACTGTCTGACATTTTAAATGACCATGCTGACCATATGCATGTTTTTAAATTTTTAAAAAGTACTGGTTTTTACTACAGTCTTTGATTTTACCATGTTTGGCGCAGTATAGCCCAGATGCTCTTCATGCATAAAAAATAAACAAATACATTTATAGTTGATATGAAGTCCCATACTTTGTTTTTTTCATCGATTGTTTCAGTGGGTGGCAGCACTTCTAAGTCTGTTTTTGAACAGTCAACTGACTTACAATATTTAAGATAATCAATTAATAATTTAATAGAATTCAAAACGTCTTCCATTTCATCTAATTCCAAGTTTCCTCCTAATGTGTTGCTAAATTCAGGTAGATATAGCCTTCCAAAAGAACCTGGCAGTTGGAATACTAACCAACCATACCTTCGATAAAAGTTTTCACTATGATCGAACAGAACAAGTTGTCTAGACAAGCAGAAGGTCAAATTGGTTAAAAAAGAAGTACTCATATATGTAGCTTGTTGAGCAGACACATGAGTAGACTGATACAAACTTAAAGGTGTGTTGATAATTGTATTAATAATTGAGCTGATGGTGAATTTAACAATTGCAATGGCAATTGTATGGAAAACCTCAAACTCACTATAAACCTCATTAACACAAGTTGATATAACAGTTTTCTCAGAGATTCTCATTTGACATCCTCTACTGATACCAGTTCATAAATTAATGGCATCCACCATAACTTGTTTACACTGTTCATCAGTTGATCTTCTGGAATACTACCTGTCAATCTAAATTTCATTGTTAAATCATCTGAAGATCCCCAAAAGTCGATTTCTAAATTCAATTGTGGCAATTTTTTCTTAAAAAAAAGCTTCATACAATGGCAAAATGCAGTCCTGTTGAAGTCACCAAAGTTGCTGGATTCTGACTGGTGTATTCCTTGTCCCATTTGAATATAAGCTGGTATGTACAACTTACCTCCTGCTAGATAATTTTCAATTGTAAATTGAATATAAGGTTTCCACTTCCAAACTTTTGCATATTTTTTTTAAAGTAGTTCACCAATTCTGAATCAGGTAAATTGAGTTCTTTCCACTGATTGTATTCTTGACTGTTTAGAAAGATTTTCAAAATCTTTTCAACAGAGCTTAAACAAATTTCTACTCTCTTTATGACTCCTCTTAAATTAATCAACTTTTTAAATAAAATAGAGGGATGGAAATAATTTAAAAACTGCTGATCAAAACAACTAAACATTCCTGTTCCGTGCATAGAACCCCATTTCGCATGATCAGCCGCCCAACAAAAAGTCATATCAAAGATGACCAAACCAGCACCATGTTTTATAGTTCCATTGAATTTCCCATGATTATAGTATGAGTGTTTCTTTGCTATTAAAGAGTCAGTTAAAGCTTTTTCTTTTAGTTTGTCATTCACCATAATGTCTGAACTAGAATTTTCACTGATTGATTTAGCAAATTGTTCTGAGGTACTATTTAGTGTTTTAGTTAGTGCATCTTGAACCATTAAATCACGACTGGATCCTAATTGAGCCTTTGGTGCCAAAGTTTGATTACATATATGGTTAACGATAGGGGCTTGTGCAAATGCAATCTGCTGTAATATGACTTTACCTTCAACAATCATTAGATCAAGCATTTCATATAATCCTTTGGACCTAACGCCTCTGGGTATTTTCTCAGTGTCACTTCTATTTAGTAGTTTTTTTTTTTTGAGTAATTAAAGTTCTTAGTTTTAATTGTTACAATAGTGATTAAAAAATCAATATTCAAATTCTCCAAACTTTGTTTTCCAATAGTTGATTTTAGATTATCCAAGATTACATACGGATCTTTTTTTGTCATTATAATCTCTTCCTCACTATTATATAAATGTTTGAAAGGCAAATCATTTGAGGAGAACATGGAAATTAAATAATTAATTACTTTTGGGTTGTTCACGCCAAGATCTTTAAATATGTGTAATAACCCATGTCTATAGTCTATAAGAGTCCATAGTATATCGACATAGGCACTTTCTTCTTCATCTGAACTGTAAACTCCAATAAATCTATAGAACAGTTTGCTCAGTTGGTTTGCAGTTAAAATGGTTATCCATGGAGAACACAGCACATGTAATATGCAAATATTAAATAAACTTGAAATTTGTATGGAAAAGTCGGTTATAAATTTAAGTTCGGCATTGTGTAGTCTATGCTCTTCCAACACAAATTTAGTGCCTGGATATTCAAGTCTTTTCTGTATTAAATTATTATACTCTACCCATAACTTCTCGAATTCCACATTAAATTCCCTGAGAAATTCACTAGAAGAAATATAAGGAAGTGCTAAGGTTCCTATTATTGCTATTGCTTGGTAAATGGGAATGAGCGAAGCGTACTTTGTCATCTTGGCTTGTCTAGCTTTGGCAAAGGCTTGCCTCTGGTTATCGAATGGTACTATTACGTCGATAATGATGATTTTATTTGCAAGGATTATTGTTGCACTCTTTGCATTTTAAACTGCAAGAGCAACTGTCAGTGATTTTTTTCACATTGTAGATTTCATCACATCTAGATGATGCAACAGTCCAACTTCTATTGCTTTCTTCGATGATGGTTGTATTGTACTTTAAACTTTCTTTATGCGATTTTCTTAAGGATTTTAATTTTGAAGTCAGTTTACCTTTATTTAGTGCGATAATTCTATTAAAAGTTTTGTTTTTTACAAAACTAATTAGTGTAAAAATGGTTTTATCTAATCGTTTGCCATTTTTGCCTTTTAAATATTCATATTTAAGAGAACAATGCATCCTCTCCAAATGCATGTTCGTATTTAAACCACTATTTATCCTATAACAATACGCCCATGAGCTTATGCATTTCTCGTAAGTGTCTATAAAACATCTCCCGAATTCTGCCGTTTCAATTATCAAGACCTGTTTGAATCAAAGGTTGCAGGAGGAATGGGATCACCAAACCAATGACAAATTACATAATATTAAACATACAATTGGTAACTGGCCCTCCTCATACCGTAAAGATCGGAAAGAGGAGGTTCTCCTTGCCAGACTTCGCATTGGGCATTCCCATCTCACCCATAAACATCTGTTGGAAGGAAAACCAGCACCAATTTGCCAAGTGTGCAATGAACCCATGAGTGTTTTACACATTTTAACTCAATGTCCCTATTATAGACTTGCCCACACTCTTACTTTTAACTCTTCATCACTCTCTGAGACCACACCATACTCATGTTGTTAAATTTTAAAAGTACTGTTTACAGTCTTTGATTTTACCCATGTTTAAGCAGGCTTAGCCCAGATGCTCTTGAGTCATAAAAGCCAGTCAAACAAACAGGGAGGGGCCACTCGTGCTGGCACCCTGCCGACACCGTCCGGACGGCGATTTCCGGGGTGAGAGATCCTCCTGTTAATATTTCCGAATACGAGTTTGTGTGGATGTTCACGATGGTTTCAATGAATGCTTCAGAGGCGCCGACAGCCCTGAGGGCGAGAGGAATGGTACCGTGTGGCACGGCACCAAAAGCGTTGGAGCAGTCCAGCCAAGCCACGCACAGTTCCCCACGGCTTTTTCTGGCTGCTTCAATGCGTGTCTGAAGCACAAAATTGTGTTCGAACACGCCATCAAAGGGAAGGAAGCCCTTTTGGCCGCGACACAGCCTCTCGTTCTCATAGATCCAGGCCGAGAGCTTCGTTGTGAGACATTTTGCGAAGATCTTATAGATGGTTGGGGTTAGTGAGATCGGCCGCCAGTCACTGAGGTGGCGGGGAGCAGGCACCTTTGGGAGAAGGATGGTTCGTGATTTTTTCCAAGTATCCGGGACTCTACGGGCTGTAAGGCAGCAGTTGAAGATGGCTGTTAGGAGCCTAGCCTCCGGATCGAAAGACCGCCAGTGATTGTACGTGATGCGGTCCGGACTTGGTGCCGAGTTCTCACAGGCACGGAGAATGGATGAGACGAAAGGCTGGTCCAGCTCTTCGCAGGAGAAGCTAACCTCGGGAGGGGGCTGGCTCTCGGCATAAATTTGAGGGTTGGAAGGCGACAGGCTCTACACTCCTGGTAGCAAGACTCAACTCTGTTCTTCGGGCTCCAGCTCTTAAGTTACACTGGAATCCTTAAAATATTCACCTCATCCCATTTTATCCAAAATCCATTCACAACTGCAACACCTGCACGATCACTAATATTAAATTCTGTTGGATCCCTGCTCACATTGGTATCAAAGGGAATGAGGCTGCTGATGCAGCTGCGAAGGCAATGAACTCACCACTTACTTTTAGCCAGCTTCTTCCTTTCTCTGACCTGAAACCAATTGTCAAGACCTGTGTGAATCAAAAGTGGCAAGAAGAATGGGATCATCAAACCAATAACAAATTGCGTAATATTAAACATACAATTAGCAACTGGCCCTCCTCCTACCGTAAAAATCGGAAAGAGCAAGTTCTCCTTGCCAGACTTCGCTTTGGGCATTCCCATCTCACACATAGACATCTGTTGGAAGGAAAACCAGCACCTATTTGCCAAGTGTGCAATGAACCCATAAGTGTTTTACACATTTTGACTCAATGCCCCTATCATAGACTTGCTCGCACTCTTACTTTTAACTCTTCATTACTGTCTGACATTTTAGATGACCATGCTGACCATACGCATGTTTTTATATTTTTTAAAAAGTACTGGTTTTTACTACAGTCTTTGATTTTACCATGTTTGTGATATGTGATGCTCTTATATAAAAAACCAACCAATCAATCAATCATAAACATTCAATTGGTAACTGGCCCTCCTCATACCGTAAAAATCGGAAAGAGGAGGTTCTCCTTGCCAGACTTCGCATTGGGCATTCCCATCTCACCCACAGACATCTGTTGGAAGGAAAACCAGTACCAATTTGCCAAGTGTGCAATGAACCCATGAGTGTTTTACACATTTTAACTCAATGCCCCTATTATAGACTTGCCTTCACTCTTTTAACTCTTCATCACTCTCTGACATATTAAATGACCATGCTGACCATACGCACATTTTTAAAAAGTATTGGCTTTTACTACAGTCTTTGATTTTACCATGTTTGGCGCAGTATAGCCCAGATGCTTTTGCGCCGTGAAAAAGCCAAACGACCAACCAATCTTCTTCTCACTGATTCTTGGTGATGAATCCCGCGTAATTCTTAGGATACGCCAGAACTGATTTGGCTACTGGAGGTCGGTGATGTCACCAGATACCGTTTTACTGTATTTAAAAGCAATTCGTTTACATATGAGAATTTTACGTTATTACAATTTTCACAAAATGTAGGATGAATACTGTAACAGTGCCTTTTTTTTTGTCTCTGCATAAAGAGGAGAGTTTTTCAAGTGGCGTAATGTGTCGAATATACTTTCACTCCACCAAAATTATGGAAAAACACATTTATTGCAATGAAATTTTGTATATTTAACATAGGAATATGTGAGTTGTAGCTCTGTGAGGCAACGCCCCCTTCAACTCACCAGTTTTCTTGTTGAATTTCACAGATTCTGGATGATATTGTCATTTTGAAAATTCCACGCAGACTTTACTGTGTTTTGACGATGTAAAGTCCGCTCGTGGAATCGTCTTGAGCCATCTTTCTTGTATTTTCATCCTTTAGAAAGGAGAAAACCGCCACTTTTGGTGCATCACCATATCCATAATTTCCAGAGCAAGAAGGTACACAGCATCTAAACGGCATTTTGGATTACCTCGTGGTTCTAAACGAATCGTTCTGGACACACTTTATACTGGATACTTGTGTTTTTGGTGGCAGGAGGAATGGGATC
>QLNU02003225.1:15313101-15346919 GCA_006491805.2 Dysdera silvatica | reverse complement strand
GACCAATCGGCTGGTCGTGAGTCATACTGGTGTTAGGAGCATTTGAGATCTCAAAATCTGTTACGTTCTTTCTTATCTTCCTTCGTTTTTTTTTGTTTTTCTTCTAACACACTGTTACTGTGACATGCCTCATTTATTTTACTTTACTCTTACTTTTTTCTTTTCTATTGGTTCTCCTTTTACTGGTTCTACTACTACTCTGTCTCAGTTGAAACGTCAGTCGAATGATCCAAGATTATAGTTCCTTTTTTCTTGAGATCGATTTTGCTCCTCTGACCACTAGTACCTCCCGGCTTAGGGGATAACCGAAAGGGAATAGGTCCTGGTTAGCTCTGGCATTATTGCAATGTCCCTTTGTAGGGCTCCGTGGTGGGTGGGGCTGCGGGGGCCCGAATCTTAATCTTAATCTCTATGGATAAATCAAAAACACAAACTTCTTCACCGAATGTCGAACCAATGATGAAAAGAGCGCGCTTTGATGCGCCTTTTCCTACAGCCGTGCAGCCATCGTTCCTGATCGTTTCATCTGGCGATGAGCGATTCAAAGGCCTATCACCGTTTGTCATAGATAAAACAATCAAAAGCATTGCCGGAACTGTTAAGACTGTAAAGCGAATGAAATCACGTGACCTGCTTATCGAAACGACCACACCAAGTCAATCATCTTGTCTTTTAAAATGCACAAATTTTCTGTCTATCCCCGTCCAAATCAGTCCCCATAAAACTTTAAATAGCTCTCGTGGTGTGATATCGGAATTAGATTTGATCGATGTCGACGACCAAGACTTTGTGAACGAACTTGCGGACCAGGGAATCACCGCCGCAAGGCGCATTACAATTAAAAAAGACGGCAACATCATCAAAACAAAACACGTAATTCTTTCTTTCAATAGACCTAAAATCACTAGCACCATCAAAGCAGGTTACCTGATCTGTAAAGTCCGTGAATACATCACTAACCCAACTAGATGCTTTAACTGTCAAAAATTTGGCCATTCCAAGATCTCTTGCAGAGGTAAACTAACTTGTGCTAAATGTGGAACCCACGACCACGATGACAACAACTGCTCAAACACTTCCCCTAAATGTGCAAATTGTAAGGGTGAACATCCATCATATGCAAAATCGTGCCCTAAATGGAGTGAGGCGAAACGCATTCTTGAAATTAAGGTCACTAACAATATCAGCTATACTGAAGCTAAAAATCAGTTTAACGTTAACAAACCACCCAATAGCCTTAATTTTTCAGCAGCTGTCCAAACAAATAAAAAACCCTCAATGGTGAGTGTCGCAGGCCAGACACTCCCTCACAATAGTAGTTATACAGCTATCTCTGTGCAAACCAGTCCTCCATTAAAAACTAACATAAAAAAAAGTACTCCCTCTGAAGCAAATAAATTTAGCAAACCGAAAATTAAAGTAGATTTAAAAACCCAAAGTTCTTCAAAAAAACAAATTAGGTTGGCCGACTTCCGATCGGCACCAAACTTCAAACACCTTTCAGCCAAGGACTTTTTAAAAGAGTCCAAACAGAAAAGCAAAAAAATTAAAGAAGCCGAAAATGACATCACTGATTATGCATGTGATATTGAAATTTCTAATGCCATTTCCCGTCTCCAGGAAGATGGGATAGATACCTCTCTTACTCACAATGAAGACACACAAATTAATAGGACCAAGAGTCCTATCCACTTCCCTTAATGGCGCGTTCTTCCATTCTCCAATGGAATTGCCGCGGTTTCCAAGTTAACATTGATGATATTAAACACTTTATTCACACTTACTCACCTATCTGTGTTGCTCTCCAAGAAACCTTCTTAACTCCTGACCGTGATCCCACACTTCGGAACCATGTTATATTCCGTAAAGATAATGAAGTTGGTGACAGGGCTTGTGGAGGGGTTGCCCTCATAGTCCCCAATAGTATTCAAGCTTCTGCTCTCCAACTCAACACAACACTACAAGCTACTGCAATTCGCATGTATACTCATGCATCCCTTACCATCTGCTCAATATATTTGCCACCAAACGAACCCATTAATTTTAACCAGCTGTCTCTTTTGATTACACAACTTCCACCTCCTTTCCTCCTCTTGTGGTGATTTCAATAGCCATAATCAGCTTTGGGGGTGTAATAATACAAATTCTCGTGGCAGAATAATAGAAAACCTTTTAATTAGTCACAATTTAACATGTCTTAACAATGGTTCTTACACATACTGCCATCCTGCATCATGCAGCTTTTCAACGATTGACCTCTCCATTTGTTCACCTAATGTCATGCCAAATTTTTCTTTTGATGTTTTGGATAACCCTTTCGGTAGTGATCATTTTCCAATCATCTTAACCGATAATCGGAACTCTCCATGTACCACCACTAGACTTCCAAGATGGAAAATTGAAAGAGCAGACTGGGACAGTTTCTGTATAAATGCCATACTTACAGAAAATTTGGTCTTGAAAGGAAATATCAATGAAGCCACATTATCTGTTACACAGACAATAATGCAAGCAGCCCATCAAGCAATACCTAAAACATCAACAAAGTACCCCAAATTTCCAAAACCATGGTGGAACTCTGATTGTAGCGTTGCTTATAAAGAACAAAAAAAGGCTTGGAATAGATTTAGACGGTACCCAACAAACGATAATTTTATTGTTCAAAAAAGCAAGAGCAAAATGTAGACGTATCCGACGGGAAGCAAAAAGGAAGTCCTGGAAACAGTAGGTGTCTAGCATTAAATCTTCCACAAACCCAAAAATCATTTGGAATAAAATAAAAAAAATTAATGGAAACGATACGTCTTATCCAACCTCCACCCTCAATAGCAATGGGATTGTTGCAAACAATCTTCCAGATATTGCAAACCTACTGGGAAAGACTATCTCCCAAACATCCAGCAATAATACCTATGATCCAAATTTTTACGTAATTCAAAACAGGATTGAAAAAATTCCACTCAAATTCCACTCCAGCACAAATGAGCCTTATAATTCTCCTTTCACAATGTGTGAGCTCATGAGTGCTTTGCAAACTTCAAGAAATAGTGCTCCTGGTCATGATAACATTCATTACTCCATGCTTAGACACTTGTCTCAAAGCTCAAAGGAAAACCTGCTTTGCCTGTACAATAGAATCTGAATAGAACATTGCTTTCCAGATTCTTGGCGAAGAGCAATTATTATCCCTTTCCCAAAGCCAGGTAAAGACCCAAAAATCCAACTAACTATCGGCCAATAGCATTAACAAACTGTCTATGCAAATTAATGGAGAGGATGGTAAATCAGCGTCTTATGTATTTCTTGGAATCCAATAACTGCATAATGACTTCTGAAAATGGCTTCTGCCGCATGCGCTCTACTACAGATAATCTTCTTCTACTTGAAACAAGAGTCCGAGAAGCATTTGTCAAGCGAGAACATCTAGTCTCTATTTTCTTTGATATAGAGAAAGCCTATGATAGAACTTGGCGTCATGGAATACTTTGTGACCTTCAGGAATATGACCTCAAAGGAAACATGGCATTTTTATTCAAAATTTTCTCACTGATCGCACTTTCCAAGTTCGTCTTGGATCAGTCCTTTCTGATCTTTACAACCAAGAACAGGGTGTTCCTCAAGGCAGTGTCCTGAGTGCTACACTCTTCATTCTAAGGCTCAATAACATCATTAAAAAGGTCCCACACACTGTCCAAACATCACTTTACGTTGACGATCTCCAAATCTCTTGTCAATCCCGTGACATGAGCAGGCTAGAAAGGCAGTTTCAAATTGCCCTCAATAACATCACTAACTGGACAAACGAAAATGGCTTTACTTTCTCAATTGAGAAGACAGTTTGTGTCCATTTTTGTCGGAGGAGAGGATTACATCCGTAACCAGAACTCTATTTGGGAAATCATCGTATTCCAGTTGTTCAAGAGGCAAAATTTCTTGGTGTGTTATTTGACCATAAACTTACCTTCAAGCCACACATTCAGTCTCTTAAAAACAAATGCCATAAAGCCCTTAATATCTTCAGCGTCCTCTTCCATACATCCTGGGAGCAGACCGTTATTCAATGTTTCGTCTATATCGTGCTCTCATCCGTTCCAAACTGGTTTATGGCTCTGTCATTTACGCCTCCGCTCGACAATCCATCTTAAAAGCTCTTGGTCCTATTTACCATCAGGGTCTCAGACTGTGTACAGGTTCATTCCGTACCTCACCAGCTTTAAGTCTTTATGTGGAAGCGAACGAACCATCTTTAACATCAAGGCGTATGCAGCTGTCTCTTAACTATTATACGAAACTTAAATCACTGCCCACTCACCCTCTTTGGAATGTCGTTTTCGAACCTCGTTCAGCTTTGCTTTTTAATGCTCGCCCTTCATGCATTCCTTCCTTTGGTATTCGGATGAATAGACTAACCAGAGAATTAGGTATTGATTGTCGGAGTATTTCTCCTACACATACTAATTTATCACCGCCTTCGGTCATACCTTCCGTGGACATCCATTGGGATCTGGTTAACCACAGCAAAAGCACAACACCTAATGCTTTTTACCAGCAGTTATTCTCTGAATTTCGGGATCATTTTCAAGACTTTTATTTCATTTTTACAGATGGGTCCAAAACAGAAACAAATGGAGGTTCTGCATTTGTCATTAATAACAGTGACATAGCAGAAAAAATCCCCCACATCATGCTCCATCTTCACAGCAGAACTTTATGCCATTTCCATTGCACTTACATATATTTCAACTCATAGCTTAACTCATTGTATCATCTGTACCGATTCTCAGAGCTCTTTAAGAGCACTGGAATCCTTTAAATATTCACCTCATCCTATTTTATCTAAAATCCATTCACAACTGCAGCACCTACACGATCACTCCAGTATTAAATTTTGTTGGATCCCTGCTCACATTGGTATCAAAGGGAATGAGGCTGCTGATGCAGCTGCAAAGGCAATGAACTCATCACTTTCTTCTGGCCAACTTCTTCCGTTCTCAGACCTCAACCCAATTATCAAGACCTGTTTGAATCAAAGTGGCAAGAAGGATGGGATCATCAAACTAATAACAAATTGCATCATGTTAAACATACAATTGGTAACTGTCCCTCTTCATACCATAAAAATCGAAAAGAGGAGGTTCTCCTTGCCAGACTTCGCGTTGGGCATTCCCGTCTCACCCATAAACATCTGTTAGAAGGAAAACCAACACCAATTTGCCAAGTGTGCAATGAACCCATAAGTGTTTTACACATTTTAACTCAATGTCCCTATTATAGACTTGCCCGTACTCTTACTTTTAACTCTTCATCACTGTCTGACATTTTAAATGACCATGCTGACCATACGCACGTTTTTAAATTTTTAAAAAGTACTGGCTTTTGCAACAGTCTTTGATATTACCACGCTTACAGTATACCCAGTTGCCTACCATAAAAACCAAAACAAACAAGCATTACATCTCATTAAATTCTGTTGGATCCCTGCTCACATTGGTATCAAAGGGAATGAGGTTGCTGATGCAGCTGCGAGGGCAGCGGACTCGCCACTTGCTTCTAACCAATTTCTTCCTTTCTCTGACCTGAAACCAATTATCAAGACCTGTGTGAATCAAAGGTGGCAGGAGGAATGGGATCATCAAACCAATAACAAATTGCATAATATTAAACATACAATTGGTAACTGGCCCTCCTCATACCGTAAAAATCGGAAAGAAGAGGTTCTCCTTGCTAGACTTCGCATTGGGCATTCCCATCTGACCCATAGACATCTGTTGGAAGGAAAACCAGCACCTATTTGCCAAGTGTGCTATGAACCCATAAGTGTTTTACACATTTTGACTCAATGCCCCTATCATAGACTTGCTCGCACTCTTACTTTTAACTCTTCATCACTGTCGGACAATTGAAATGACCATGCTGACCATACGCATGTTTTTAAATTTTTAAAAAGTACTGGTTTTTACAACAGTCTTTGATTTTGAGCCTTACAAGCATGCAGTATACTCTGTGATACTCTTGCCTACAAAAAGCCAAACAAACAATCAATCAATCAATTAGAAACATTTAGTATGAAATTCCTTATAAAAATAGTTATGGCAACCTCCAAGAAACCTATTTGCGACCCTCATGTAGGGAATCACTACACTAGTGTGTCGCAAAAAAATAAATAAATATTTTGAAGAAAGTTATTAATACAAAGTACATGAGTAAATTGTGAAAACTGGAATGGCTGAAGTTAATGAGTCAATAATAATTTTTTTTTTTAAGTTCAATGTGAAATATGTGCTTGTTTATTTTTATACCCAATTGAGGCCCATTTGGTCCAAAAAAGACTGGACTTTTATTAAGTATATTAATCCAAAAAAGACAGTCTAGATTTTTTTTGGCCTGGATAAAATACAGAAGCCCTGATTAAGAGTTTATGTTTTATAAAACATTCCTAAAAATTTTGGAAGTGAAATCGTTTTTTAAAAAAAACTTGCTTTGCAAATACTGTATAATACTGAAACTAAGGAAGAATATAGGGGCACCTAGCTTAATTAGCAAGGCCCACTTGTAAAAGCTACCTGTAAAGTCATGTTTGTAAAAATTGCAACACCATGAAGGACTCGTCCGAATTGAATGAAATTTAATGTACAAACGACCTGTGTTGATACAAATAAACGATTAAAATTACAAAGCAAAAAACAATATTACATGTCGAAAATCAGTATTTGGTGAAGCCACCACGCGCTGCAATAAGTGATGCTATACTACGTGGCATGGAATCAAACAGATGTTGAATGTGTTGAATGTGTATGCCTGTGGAAGAGCATTCCAGATTGCTTGTATGCAACCCCAAAGTTCATCTGTAGTAGCTATAGAACGAGGATTACGAGCGAGACGCCGACCAACGAAATCCCACACATGTTCAATCGGCGACATATCCGGCGAATAGGCAGGCCAAGGAAGAAGCTGTATCTGTTGTGATGAAAAGAAGTCTTGAACATTCCTGGCAATATGTGGGCGGGCATTGTCCTGTTGAAATACAGCTCCGGGAATGCCTTGAAGGAAGGGAATATTTTCGGGCTCCAGAACTTCATTGATGTACCGGTTGCTGTTAAGATTACCCACAATTCGTAGCAGCTGAGATGAATGAGTAGCAGCTTATGAAAAAACTAATTGTATGTATGATCGTGCCCCACTGGATCATCAACAAGTTCATCAGTATACTTTATTTAAATCGGTATGGATGTCTGTGCGAGTTTGTATTAATGCTAGTCCTTGAGGTCTCTTCTATCATCTGCATTTGAAGCCAAGTTTTAACATGCTTCAACAGCAAAAATTTTGTAAAAGGTGTGAAGAAATCATAAAAAACGTGGCTAGTTTTTTTGTTTTTTTTTGATTAAGGTATGTTCAAAATTTCATAACACTTCTATCAATATACATTCAAAATAAGAACACATTTTTCTAATGACTCAATATTAATTGCCATAGCCGCAGCATTAAACTATATAAATTGGACATCTGTAAATATTTAAGGGGGATCCAAATACAGTAGAACCTGCCTAATGTGGCCACCTTTATGACAGGACTGCAATAGGTCATTGTAGACAGATGGTCACAGTACACGACAGGCTTTGATATAGACAAAAGCCTCTACTAGTTCTCTCTTACGAAAAGTGGTCACTCTATTCATGTGGTCACTTTACCAGGTTCCGCTGTATATGCTTGGCCTAAGGCTCCTGCGGTAAAGGCATGTTTTTGTAACAAGCAACTTTTTAAAAAACTTTAAGTTTATAGTGCAAAGTCAAGCCATCTTGGTTTCTTTGAAAATTTGTCAATCACTTTATTTACATCAATATGAATGTCTCTGTGAGTGTGTATTAATGCCAGTCTTGTCTTCTGTCATCTGATCCACGAGCAATCTTTTCCTCTGATCTGCTTTGAACAGTACGCATCATTTTTTCTGTGCCATTTTCTGTGGAAGTCACCTTTATGGAAATTTGCAAATGTCTTTTTACATTTGTGATGCATTTCCTGTGTTTTATGTTGGCAGCTTAAAAAAAAGAAACACATAAAATCTCAAATCTGAAAAAACGAAAGAAAAAAAAAAGTAATTTCACATTTGAAAGTAGAGTATATTGTAATGAATAGTATTTATTACTTAAATAATGCAATTTTTAAAAAACCATTTCTTTATCTAAAGCGCACTTACCAATAGCTATTTTGTGTTATATTGCAAATGAATGGTTTTCAAGCAAAATAAGTACTTGGTGAGAACTTTGTAGAAAAAGTGTCCAGTGAAACCATTTACATTCAAAACAACAACTATCGAGTTTCAATAGATTTTTGGGTTCTATGTGGCACATACTGGTTTGTTAGAAGCTACTTGCTATGTAGTTTAAAATTTTTGAAGCGTCATAATTTTTTTACTTACATGCAGTACGTTTAACTTACATCAATTTGTTTTGTGTTCATCAGCCAAATTGGTAGTAGTTTTAGCAAAATTACTTAAATATGGTCTTCAAAACTTCGTTAAAATTAAAAACGACAATTCTTTAAGATGGTCAAACATATTTGTACATCGAAGGACTGGATTTTTGCACAATCCTTTGTGTAATAAATTACGTGATTTGGTCAACGTATTTTTTCCATTACAAATGTTTGGAATTATCAATTGCAGAACATTTTCAAAACGTAATAACAAATCGATTAAACATCGTTTGGGGTAAATTAGTCCTCCTCTATCAATATTTAAAATCAGTGCTAAAGAAGGTGCTGAAGTAGATGAAGAAATAAAAAGGTCTTTGCACGAATCACAATCCATATTGTCAATGACACTCTTATTATATATCCTGCGATATAGCCCATAGTGGCAGAACGCAGACTTGTTGGAAGTGAACCTACCAAAATAAAAAATATGCTCTCGTTATTTATATTGTAATTGTCAATGAACAACAAAAGATTTCTTAAAAGGGAACCACTTTTGTGGAAGCTCGCACTTTGAAACAAGACATATCACAAATGATAGTCCCTAAATTTCTTATTAAGAATATGAAATCAGTTTTTTGTGAATAGCATATAAAATTTTTTTTCATTAATATTCAAAGTCCAAAAATCGCACTTTTTAGATGAAGTTTGATATTTTTTATTCGCACTGTATATGAAGATAAGAACTTTTTAACTCAATTCGAATAAAGAAGGTGGTTGCATTTAACGAATAAAATTATAAAAGTACACGACAGATCATTCAGAGTATTTTAAAAAAATTTATAAAAACTAAGCTTTTTAATACTTATATTTGGCATGCAAGGGTCGAAATTTGCAGTTGCCCGCTTGACCTGGCAATCAAATTTTTAGAAGGACAAGTTAAACTTCTGCCCAAAATGAAATAATTTTCACTCTAATACATAGTACGTAATAAAACAGCATGTCATACAAAAACATTCTGAAATATAAGATGATAAAGAATAAATACCTATTGGTCATATACAGCAGATAATCAATAAATTAAAGCCAAGATTGTTAATTGCCTACTGAAATATAAATTAACTACAATTTGTACTAACAATTTTGTACAAAATTATAATTTTAAAACCTTTCTAGACACAGGTTTTTTTAAGAAATTTTGTTTTGTGTTCATCAGCCAAATTGGTAGTAGTTTTAGCAAAATTACTTAAATATGGTCTTAAAAACTTTGTCAAAATTAAAAACGACAATTCTTCATGATGGTCAAACATATTTATACATCGAAGGACTGGATTTTTGCACAATCGTTTGTGTAATACATAAATTACGTAGTTTGGTCAATGTATTTTTTCCATTACAAATGTTTGGAATTATCAATTGCAAAACATTTTCAATACATAATAACAAATCGATTAAACATCTCTTGGGGTAAATTAGTCCTCCTCTATCAATATTTAAAATCAGATTATAAAGCACCTGGCCTGAAAGCTTCGGAATAAAATAATAGGCACAAGGTCTTCGAAAGTTTGTGGATAGGCCACACAGCACAAAACAAAGCAATCAATTTGCCAAAACATTGGCTGCAGTCTGATTGTTTCCAACACATGATTTTTTTCCGAAAAAGGTTTCCACTTTATCAAATACATATTGTGGCTTTATTGTCATTTCATCAATAATGAAGGGTGAAAACTTTTCACCATTTTGTAATTGATCGCAATCATCTTGCAATCTCTGTTGAATTATTGATGTAAACCCTTCACCTGAAAATGGTCCGAGGTACCCTACTGAGAGTCATTTTGCAAGGCAAACTGAGTAACTTACACTGTTTAACCACATTATAGCCTTTAGTGGAGCAGGAAAATCAGAGCACAGATTCACGTATTACACTCCCGATGATGGTTTACTGAGGGAAACTTACGTGCTTCCTTTTGGTGTAGCACCCATGTATTTGCCGTGCGTGGAGACCCGTGTCCCAGCAAAGGGGGATCCTGGTAGCTGAGGGGCGAGGTACTGTCCCCAACACGCTGCTTTGGCCCCTGCTCCTGGTAAACGGGAGGTCGACCTGTCCCCGGTATCGACCTGTCCCCGGTATCGAACAATCGGCTGGTCGCGAGTCATACTGGTGTTAGGAGCATTTGAGATCTCAAAATCTGTTACGTTCTTTCTTATCTTCCTTCGTTTTTTTTGTTTTTCTTCTAACACACTGTTACTGTGACATGCCTCATTTATTTTACTTTACTCTTACTTTTCTCGTTTCTATTGGTTCTCCTTTTTACTGGTTCTACTACTACTCTGTCTCAGTTGAAACAACAATCGAATGATCCAAGATTATAGTTCCTTTTTTCTAGAGATCGATTTTGCTCCTCTGACCACTAGTACCTCCCGGCTTAGGGATAACCGAAAGGGTATAGGTCCTGGTTAGCTCTGGCATTATTGCAATGTCCCTTTGTAGGGCTCCGTGGTGGGTGGGGCTGCCGGGGCCCAAATCTTAATCTTAATCTCTATGGATAAATCAAAAAAACAAACTACTTCACCGAATGTCGAACCAATGATGAAAAGAGCGCGCTTTGATGCGCCTTGTCCTACAGCCGTGCAGCCATCGTTCCTGATCGTTTCATCTGGCGATGAGCGATTCAAAAACCTATCACCATTTGTCATAGATAAAACCATCAAAAGCATTGCCGGAACTGTTAAGACTGTAAAGCGAATGAAATCACGCGACCTGCTTATAGAAACGGCCACACCAAATCAATCCTCTTCTCTTCTACAATGCACAAATTTTCTTTCTATTCCGGTACAAATCAGTCCCCATAAAACTTTAAATAGCTCTCGTGGTGTAATATCAGAATTGGATTTGATTGATGTCGACGAGCAAGACTTTATGAACGAACTTGCAGACCAGGGAATCACCGCCGCAAGGCACATTACAATAAAAAAAAGACGGCAATATCATCAAAACAAAACATGTAATTCTTTCTTTCAATAGACTTAAAATCCCTAGCATCATCAAAGCAGGTTACCTGATCTGTAAAGTCCGTGAATACATCCCTAACCCAACTAGATGCCTTAACTGTAAAAAATTTGGCCATTCCAAGATCTCTTGCCGAGGTAAACTAACTTGTGCTAAATGTGGAACCCATGACCACGATAACAACTGCTCAAACACTTCTCCTAAATGCACAAATTGTAAGGGTGAGTATCCATCAAATGCAAAATCGTGTCCTAAATGGAAAGAGGAGAAACGCATTCTTGAAATTAAAGTCACTAATAATATCAGCTATACTGAAGCAAAAAATCAGTTAAACATTAACAAACCCCCCAATACCCTTAATTTTGCAGCAGCTGTCCAAACAATTAAAAAACCCTCAATGGTGAGTGTTGCAGTCCAGACACTCCCTCAAAATAGTAGTTGTACAGCTATCTCCGTGCAAACCAGCCCTCCATCAAAAACTAACATAAAAAAAAGTACTCCCTCTGAGGCTAATAAACTCAGCAAACCGAAAATTAAAGTAGATTTAAAAAAACAAAGTTCTTCAAGAAAACAAATTAGGTTGGCCAACTTTCGATCGTCACCAAACTTCAAACACCTTTCAGCCAAGGACTTTTTGAAAGAGTCCAAGCAGAAGAGTAGAGAGATTGAAGAGGCCGAAAATGACATAACTGATTCTGCGTCTGATATTGAAATTTCTAATGCCTTCTCCTGTCTCCAGGAAGATGGGCTGGATACCTCTGGTATTCACAATGAAGACACACAAATCAATAGGACCAAGAGTCCTATCCACTTCCCATAATGGCGCGTTCTTCCATTCTCCAATGGAATTGCTGCGGTTTCCAAGTTAACATTGATGATATTAAACACCTTATTAACACTTACTCACCTATATGTGTTGCTCTCCAAGAAACCTTCTTAACCCCTAACCGCGATCCCACACTTCGTAACCATGTTATTTTCCGTAAAGATAATGAAGTTGGTGACAGGGCGTGTGGAGGGGTTGCCCTCATATTCCCCAATAGTATTCCTGCTTCTGCTATCCAACTAAACACAACACTTCAAGCTACTGCAATTCGCATATATTCTCACGCATCCCTTACCATCTGCTCAATATATCTGCCACCTAACGAACCCATTAATTTTAACCAGCTGTCTCTTTTGATTACACAACTTCCACCTCCTTTCCTCCTCTTGGGTGATTTCAATAGCCATAATCAGCTTTGGGGGTCTAATAATACAAATTCTCGTGGCAGAATAATAGAAAACCTTTTAATCCGTCACAGTTTGGCATGTCTTAACAATGGCTCTTACACATACTGCCATCCTGCATCATGCGGCTTTTCAGTGATTGACCTCTCCATTTGTTCACCTAATGTCATGCCAAATTTTTCTTTTGATGTTTTGGATAACCACTTCGGTAATGATCATTTCCCAATCATCTTAATCGATAATCGGAACTCTCCATGTACCACCACTAGACTTCCAAGATGGAAAATTGAAAGAGCAGACTGGGACAGTTTCTGTATAAATGCCGTACTTACCGAAAATGTAGTCTTGCAGGGAAATATCAACGAGGCCACATTGTCTGTTACACAGACAATACTGCAAGCAGCCATCAAGCTATACCTAAAACATCCACAAAGTTCCCCAAATTTCCAAAACCATGGTGGAACTCTGATTGTAGCATTGCGTATAAAGAACAAAAAAAGGCTTGGAATAGATTTAGACGGTATCCAACAAACGAAAATTTTATCGAGTTCAAAAAAGCAAGAGCAAAATGTAGACGTATCCGACGGGAAGCAAAAAGGGAGTCCTGGAAACAGTATGTGTCTAGCATTAAATCTTCCACAAACCCAAAAATCATTTGGAATAAAATAAAAAAAATTAATGGAAACTATACGTCTTATCCAACCTCCACCCTCAATGCAATGGGATTGTTGCAAACGATCTTCCTATGATTCAAATTTTCATGTTATTAAAAACAAGATTGAAAAAATCCCACTCAAATTTCACTCCAGAACAATTGAGCCTTATAATTCTCCTTTTACAATGTATGAACTCATGAGTGCTTTGCAAACTTCAAGAAATAGTGCTCCTGGTCATGATAACATTCATTACTCCATGCTTAGACACTTGTCTCAAAGGTCAAAGGAAAATCTACTTAACTTATACAATAGAATCTGGATAGAACATTGCTTTCAGATTCTTAGCGAAGAGCAATTACTATCCCTTTCCCAAAACCAGGTAAAGACCCAAAAAATCCAACTAACCATCGGCCAATAGCATTAACAAGATGTCTATGCAAATTAATGGAGAGGATGGTAAATCAGGGTCTTATGTATTTCTTGGAATCCAATAACTGCATAATGACTTCTCAAAATGGCTTCCGCCGCATACGCTCTACTACAGATAACCTTCTTCTGCTTGAAACAAGAGTCCGAGAAGCATTTGTCAAACGAGAACATCTAGTCTCTATTTTCTTTGACATTGAGAAAGCCTATGATAGAACTTGGTGTCATGGAATACTTTGTGACCTTCAGGAATGTGGCCTCAAAGGAAACATGGCATTTTTTATTCAAAATTTTCTCACTGATTGTACTTTCCAAGTTCGTCTTGGATCGGTTCTTTCTGATCTTTACAACCAAGAACAGGGTGTTCCTCAGGGCAGTGTCTTGAGTGCTACACTCTTCATTCTAAGGCTCAATAACATCATCAAAAAGGTCCCACACACTGTACAAACATCACTATAAGTTGACGATCTCCAAATCTCTTGTCAATCCCGTGACATGAGCAGGCTAGAAAGGCAGTTGCAAATTGCCCTCAATAACATCACTAACTGGACAAATGAAAATGGCTTTACTTTCTCATTTAAGAAAACAGTTTGTGTCCATTTTTGTCGGAGGAGAGGCTTACATCCGGGACCAGAACTCTTTCTGGGAAATCATCGTATTCCAGTTGTTCAAAAGGCAAAATTTCTTGGTGTGTTATTTGACCATAAACTTACCTTCAAGCCACACATTCAGTCTCTTAAAAACAAATCCATAAAGCCCTTAATATCTTCAGAGTACTCTCCCATACATCCTGGGGAGCAGACCGTTATTCAATGCTTCGTCTGTATCGTGCTCTCATCCGCTCCAAACTGGATTATGGCTCTGTCATTGACGCCTCCGCTCGACAATCCATCTTGAAAGCTCTTGGCCCTATTTGCCATCAGGGTCTCAGACTGTGTACAGGTGCATTCCGTACCTCACCAGCTTTAAGTCTGTATGTGGAAGCCAACGAACCATCTTTAACATCAAGGCGTATGCAGCTGTCTCTTAACTATTATACGAAACTTAAATCACTGCCCACTCACCCTCTTTGGAATGTCGTTTTCGAACCTCGTTCAGCTTTGCTTTTTAATGCTCACCTTACATGCATTCCTTCATTTGGTATTCGGATGGATAAACTAACCAGAGAATTAGGTATAGATTGTCGGAGCATTGCTCCTACACATACTAATTTATCACCGCCTTGGGTCATACCTTCCGTGGACATCCATTGCGATCTGGTTAACCATAGCAAAGCACTACACCTAATGCTTATTACCAGCAGTTATTTTCTGAATTTCGGGATCATTTTCAAGACTCCAATTTCATTTTTACAGATGGATCCAAAACAGAAACAAATGTAGGTTCTGCATTTGTCATTAATAACAGTGCCATTGCAGAAAAAATCCCCCCATCATACTCCATTTTCACAGCAGAACTTTATGCCATTTCCATGGCACTTGCGTATATTTCAACTCATAGCTTAATTCCTTGTATAATTTGTACCGATTCTCAGGGCTTTTTAAAAGCACCGGAATCCTTTAAATATTCACCTCATCCTATTTTATCCAAAATCCATTCACAACTGCAGCACCTGCACAATCATTCCAATATTAAATTCTGCTGGATCCCTGCTCACATTGGTATCAAAGGGAATGAGGCTGCTGATGCAGCTGCGAAGGCAACGAACTCACCACTTGCTTCTAGCCAACTTCTTCATTTCTCAGACCTGAACCCAATTATCAAGACCTGTTTGAATCAAAGGTGGCAGAAGGAATGGGATCATCAAACCAATAACAAATTTTATAATATTAAACATACAATTGGTGACTGACCCTCCTCATACCGTAAAAATAGGAAAGAGGAGGTTCTCCTTGCCAGACTTCGCATTGGGCATTCCCATCTGACCCATAAACATCTGTTGGAAGGGAAACCAGCACCAATTTGCCAAGTGTGCAGTGAATCCATGAGTGTTTTACACATTTTAACTCAATGCCCCTATTATAGACTTGCCCGCACTCTTACTTATAACTCTTCATCACTCTCTGACATTTTGAATGACCATGCTGACCATACGCACGTTTTAAATTTTTAAAAAGTATTGGCTTTTACTACAGTCTTTGATTTTACCTGTTTGGCGCAGTATAGCCCAGATGCTCTTAAACAAACAAACAAACATCTCAGAGACACATGATTTCTTAGTATTGTCGTCCAAAAGAGGATCCTTCAACTTTTCCGATTCATTCTCCAGATACAAAGAGCTTTAGACACAAACATTAATTTGCGTAATTAAAAGAAAAAAAACAAACTCAGCCATGAAAGCAGAAATTTAGTCATATTTTTTAGCTAGATCTTAACACCCTGTTAGCCATATCTTGACAAAATATTGCTAAATTGGCACTACTCGTTGGCAATATTAAAAAGTTTTTAAATATCGATATACTTGAACGTTTCTCTATATAGCACTCCTATACATGGAAATGTTCTATATATCGATTGTGAAAGATATCGATACATCTTCCAAATTTGCAATCCCTAGACTGAACTTTACCTGATTTTCTCTCGTTTTACACTGAACTGCGTACTTTATATGCAATTATCTTAATTTCTACTTACAATAAATCGAAAAGTATGTTTTTTTAGTATTTTTCCATTTAATAATTTTGCTTCTGTGTTTTTTTTCGCCGAAAATGCTTATGTTAGTTTTGGAGAAATAGATTGAAATGTGAAAAAGGTATCTCCACAAATAAATTATTTTACAAGCCTTTAATTATTTTATCTTATTCATAGATTATCATCGTATATAAAAATAAAATTAGTACGATGGAATTCACACAGAACAATTTTTTTTAGAAATATATAAATATAGAATTATATAAATATATATAAATAAAATAATAATATATAACATACATAAATATAATAATATATAAATATATATAAATAAAAATAATAATATATAAATATATATACAAAAATATATAAATATAGAATTTCTTTTTAGATTTACTAGAATTTACCTAAAAGGGCGGAGCTTAATCTAGCAAACGACGCTTCACTCTAAAAGCATGCCACGAATAGCTGGTGCCCTCTCTAGATTTTCTTATCTCCATGGTGGAGACGAAATAGCAGAGCAAATAACTTCGGACGTAGCTCATGGTTTTAATTTCGCGCGCTTGAAGCCTCAGTTTCTCCGCGAGTTTTCTGTAGATTCATATTTTTTTAAAAATTCTTTACAGGTGTTCTGACTTCTTTCCAAAATGGGTTTATTTGAAGACAGTAAAATTCTTTTCGGGACTGACAATTTATACAGCATTTTTTTAATTGATAAGAGTGCTACACCGGCCGATCGTAATATTATTTTTATATTTGTTTATATACAGTTGAACTTGGTAAAGCGAACATCAAGGATTTTCTTAATTGTAGCCGTTATTGGATGTAACTATATACATCAAACCAAATTCGCGTGATCATTTGTTCGTTATATCCCTGTTCGTTGTAACGGAGTTCCACTGTACTATGAAATTTGTTCATAACGATATTTTTCGCGGTTCTGACAGGTTCAACCGTGTTTATAACGAGGTTTTTCAACCGAGTTTGTAAATCTTTTCCAGGGTAAAACTACAGATATGTCCTGTTTTGTCGCCAAAACTGATGCTATACTCTTAAAACAGAGGGAAAGTTTTATTAAAAGTGCGCGTTGTAGTTGTAATGTAGTATTGTAGCGTCCATTCGTGCTGGTTAGTTGTAGCGATAGGATAAGCGACTGTTTAAATATTTTTGTAACAGATTGGGTTCAAATACTCCGTTCGTTCCCCACCAGAACTAGCGCAATTTTAGCAGAATCTAGTGCAGTGTTTCCAAGAACTCAAAACCTGGCAATTGGTACACAGTGACTAGCTGCCATTGCTTCTTACGGCGGTAGAGTACTACTCCCTGCTTTACTGATGTTTTTTTTGGGGGGGGCACGCCCACTAGGCTTTCACTGACTCAAGAAAAATACTGATTCACAAAAAATCCCCTTGCATTCGAGAAAAACATGTCACTCTCGCTCACAGCTTGTTTGGGCTTCGTACACACCTATGTGATGTCACACTCTCACATGATACGGCAATTTTACGGAATTTGCAGAGTTTTCAAGGGAATAGAGTGAGTTTTACGTGACAAACTCAGTATTGTCACCACAGATTGGAATTGATAGGGGGTATGGGTGGAAGAGTTTCAAGGAGGTATAGAGGGAAAAGGGGGAGATGAGGGAATGTGGAGTATCGCAATGTCGGCGATGAAAAGCTGTTGGACTCGTACTTCGCAAATCCGCGTTGACTAGCTGTTGGACTCAAACTTCGCAGAAGGTATGGGTGGGGGAGGTATGGGGAGGAACATGGAACATCACATTGTCGGCGCTGAAAAGCTGTTTGACTCATACTACGCAGAGTATATGTGGAGGCGGCGTCACAAAGAGGAAGTGGAGGAAATGATTCCAAAAGCCATAAAAAATCAATGCTTAAAGACAGCAGTTTTTTTTTTTTGTTAAAAAAATCTGAAAAGAGTATAATAGGTAGTAAACTCAGTATAACAGGGAATTACTCCTTAAAAAAACATGGCGGCCGGGAAGCGAGCACATGAAAACGTTATCCGGGAAGGAAGTTGCCATGCTTTGGCGACAAATCGCACAGGGGATACAAGTGTAGTTTGGCCCTTTTCCAGGTCCCTAAAACGGATTTATACACTCCCTTAGTGATATCTAAGCACAATGCGTTCGATGGAAATAACTTAATAAAATCTAATCCACAGCCCTTGAACACACCCCAGATAAACCCCTGCCCTAAAATACATGGGTGCCCATATGTGGAGGGCTTGTGCCACCCCCCCAGCCAGTGGTGCAGTCCTAAATAAATAAGTAGCCTAGCGCTCTTCTAAATCAGGGGTGTATCCATGGAAGAAATCAGGGAACCCTTTAACCAGTCTATAGTCCGATAGGGGCAGAAATTATCATTATTCATGTGTGATGATTTCGGGAAGAATGACGTTGTTGGACGTACGTTCTCTGCACTTTTACAAAATAACATGATTGCGTAAGTATTGTTGGTGCCAACATTTGGCACAATATCGCAATTGGCGATGCAACTTGGTGCAGAATGACGAGTGGCATCCCGATAACAGGAAAGTACCTTATTATGTTAGTAAAATACATTAAAACATGAACGAATTCTAAGGCCCCATCCCCGTGTCTTTCAGAGCAAACTTCAGTTTTCTGTAACAAGCCTCAAGCTATGGCCCTGATAAATACCATATTGTGTATTATATTTGCCATGCATTTCTTATAATAATAAAAACAATTTAAATATTTTTGTATCGCTCATTGAGATGTCGTATACCATAGTTTATATCATTTTTTGCGATTCCATTTAAAATTGGCCCAGAAATAGCAAGTAGATAATTTTTAATTATATACAATGAATTCAAAAATAAATACTCGTATAAATAAAATAAGTGTGGGTCATTTGGATTTCATTAAATCAGGCAGGGATTTATACACCCCCAATACCCCTCCAGATTTTTTGATACATCCCCCTTAATAGAATCTAAACACATAATGTGTGTAACGAAATCTAATCCATCCCCCCCCCGCTGAAAATCTTGAACATTCCCCAATTTATGAATCCTGGATGAACCCCTGAAATCAGGGTTCTAGAGTATAGGGTCTCTAAAATCTGTATAAAACGATTCTATGAACAAATGCTATAACCCTTTTGTCTGGAAGTAGAAAAAATCATTAGATTTAACTATCTACTCACCAAATTGACAACATCACATGCTAGGAAGTGTGCAGCAGTGATTCGGCCATGTTCAGTCTCAGTGTGGTTGGGCAACTGACTCGCGATTACCATCCAACATCTCAATCCTCGGATTACAGCGTCGCCCCCGGCGGCCACCCTTGCAAAAGAAGAACAACATCTCAATCATTAAATCTGTCGATGATTGCTATTCTTTCAACTGTAAGAACATTTCATAATTGTGCATCATTAGTATAAATTGTAGTGCCATTCCGCTTATTGGTCAGCACAACATCCAGCTCTGAATAAAGGAACTTTATAAACACCCTGTATATTTATGGATGAATGACTATATAAAAATAGAAATAACAGGAAGCTCATAAAACACAGTGAGTACGTGTGCGACACTAAACAGTTAAATCCAGCTATAAAAAGTACGTTTTAGATATAGTCTGTATAACAAAACAATACAAAATTTCATCGTGAGATTCCATGACAACAGTTATTTCAACACTACCGTAAAGTTCAAAACATTACGTTTCGAGAGCCAACTGCTCCCTTTGTCAATTCTGCCTCCACTTGACAAATGGAGCAGTTGACTCTTGAAATGTCATGTTTTGAATCTTACGCCAGCGTTGAAATAACTGTTATGGAATCTTCCACTTAAACTTTGTATTGTTTTGTTACACAGACTAGATATTTATATGCAACTGTATGTCTTATAACTTGTTATACAGTCTGCCTGCTTGACTAGAAAGTTATAGAGAACAGTATCATCAATGCATTGGGCTGGTAGAGTTATGTACGGTTCACCCTATGGTAATATAGGGGTAACTCATTTTCCTATCGTGCTATCAAACCAATAACAAATTGCATAATATTAAACATACAATTGGTAACTGGCCCTCCTCATACCATAAAAATCGGAAAGAGGAGGTTCTCCTTGCTAGATTTCGCATTGGGCATTCCCATCTCACCCATAGACATCTATTTGAAGGAAAACCAGCACCAATTTGCCAAGTGTGCAATGAACCCATCCGTATTTTACATATTTTAACTCAATGCCCCTATTATAGACTTGCCCGCACTCTTACTTTTAACTCTTCATCACTCTCTGACATTTTAAATGACCATACGCACTTTTTAAATTTTTAAAAATACTGGCTTTTACTACAGTATTTGATTTTACCGTGTTTGTGCGCAGTATAGCCCAGATGCTCTTGCGCCATAAAAAAGCCAATCAATCAATCCTATCGTGCTGTTATCCTGTTTTTGATCCCAATAGCTGCCATAGATTCTGTGCTGTTTTATTTTTTCACTGTAGTTCAGGTTCAGAAAACCAGGTCCTAACACAACGTTTCTTTTCATGAGTTGGGTTCTGGGTTCGAATCTGTACGAGACAAAATTTAGTTGTTTTTTTTTTTGCATAGAATGACCCCTATTTTCTTCGCTTCATAAAAATATAATCAACCAACCTCATACAACGTGACCCCACCCTCTAGTTATTCTTACACCATAAGAGAAACAATGTACTGCGATTTTTTTAATTGGTAGCATGATATTAATACGAAGTAATGCCTACTTAATTTTATAAAATGTATTTTTTATTTTGCAGTAAAAAAGGCTTACAAAAAACGCTCTCTTGCTATACATCCGGATCGTGTTGTAGAATCCGAAAAGGAAGAAGCAACTAAAAAGTTTCAAGTTCTGTCCAAAGTATACTTCATTCTCTCGAATGAGGAAACGAGGAATGTTTATGATGAAACTGGTATGTGTATATTAGACATGGCTAAATTTGAATATAATCGCAGTAGAACTTTTGTATATCGGAAGTTTTGGTGAACCCCACTTTTTGAAGTCCCTTTTTATTATGTAGAAAAAATGTTTCTATGTATGTCAAAGATTCTATTTATTAACCAAATTTTATGGAACCTTGAACTTTGATACATGGAGGCTCTCTTGTATATACCCTGGCTTTTTAGAACTTGGGAATATTCCACGATGACTAGAAATTGGCTTACCGAAAATAGGGTATGGATAGTTCTCAAAAAGGAGTCATTGCAAGCTAATAATTACGGAAAAGTAGTAAGCAGTTTTAATTGGTCTGTCCGTACATCACAAATAGTGAAGTAGGAAGTTTATGTGCAAATGATTCTAGTGAGCAGTTGGGTTACATGTGATTATGAGCTAGTGCTGGGCATAGGTTTTTCAGCTTACTTTGATGGTTGGTTACTCCATTGATGTAATTTCAGTCTCGTAATGTAGAAATTCATAATCTAAGCTGATTTCAAATCAAGAATGAAGAGTTTACTATGGCCAGAAGAAAGCCATACGATATGAAAGATACTTGAATGTGGCAATCTATGTCTAAACAGTTTAGCAATAGCAGTTGCTGGAGGCAATGGTCTTTGGGTAGCATGCTTTTTACTTTAATTTGAAAAGACAAGACTGTAATTTCGGTATTTATGTATTATAGCTGCCCCCCAAATTTTTTTGGGGGACTTTAAGGTTACGCCAAGATCATCAAAAAACTGATTGCAAGCTTTTCAATGATTCAGGCAGTGCACGTCGAATGTGATCTGAACGTATACAAGTCGCGAAGCGATGAGTGGGGGTGGGGGGGTGTCTCCCCCCAGTTCAATCCCTGTGACAAAGGGTAAGCATTTATTTATTCATAATATGTTGAAAACATGAAAAAATACTGTATTCACAAATGTAAATAACCTTAGTAATACGTTGCGAGATTTTGGCAATAGTTACCCTCTACCTTGGCGATATAGTTCGGGGGACCCCTATAATACGTAAGTACCGTAATTTCTCTTAAGGACATTGTTCTAATTAATTGTTCCTGTTTAATGATGGAATTCTGCAATCCCGACAAATAATTCATAATATTACAAACATTTCGATTAACGTATTTTTTCTGTTAAATGTTCCTTTTCCCAGTTTAACGACATTTTTCTCCATTTCTTGAATGTTGTTAATGTGAGAGACAGTAGTGTAGCAATTCAAAACTCATTTGGGGGGAAGGGGCTTAGAGAAACTGTGTTCTGTTATCCAAGGTGGGGCTTAAGCCCCACCCTTTAATATGCCACTGGAGAGTGATCATGCACTTTGTTCTGTCAATAAAATGTTAAAATATGAATACTTTTTATTCTAAATGTGCTCTTTATTGATATCAGCGTGTGGCAATTTTGTTTGTGTTAACTGCGAAATATCCTTCCGCGGAATTAAGAATTATTTGAGAAACGCCGTGGAGAGAACACATTGGCACCGACGGCATAAAAATGTTAGTGGGGGGACAATACACCAGTAGAAGGCATTTTGTTTGAAATTGAAGGGGGGGATATGGAATGCCCCCCCCCCACCGAAGGGCACCTGTGGTAGAACAACAAAGTCAATCGATACTAACTCTGCTTAGAATATCAGCTGAAGGAATGGATGGTAGTAAACAGGACCTATCAGATGTGGGCAGGAGAGGCTTCTGTCCCATGCCTCAACTTGGGAACTCGATATATGTTAGATGTGTATGTATGTTAATTTTGATAAGTCTCTAAAAAATTAGTTGTCCCAGACCTCGCATTTTCACTGAAAGGCCCTCGCTGTAAAATAATCAATGAGCTTACCAGTGCTTAACGAAGACTATTCTAAATTACATAGGACAGTATGTTACTTTATTATTTTTCTGATGTTGATTTACATAGGAGAGATTGACGAAGAAAATGATTTGTCAGAAGATAAGAATTGGACTGATTACTGGCGAATGGTATTTCCCAAACTCACAATCAATTCCATCGATACGTTTATGAAAAAATATAAAGGTAAATGCTTTTTCTGCATTAACGTGTTCATTCCTCACAATAAAATTTCAAAGCAAATAAATTCATAATTGCTATTACAGATGTAAGTAGTTACGTTTGTTATATGCATAGTTTGAACAACAGATACATTAAAGAACAGGGCTTGATTAACGTGTGGGCCTCCAGGGCCATGACCCTGGGCCCCCGAATTTTGTATGTAATCTTTTTGAGTAAGTTTAAAATGTCAGTTTGAAACCGAGTTTTTTTTCTTAATTATAACTTAAAAGGGGAGTCCACAGTGAATTCCCTGCCAATTTTGATGAAATTTTTTTTTGGTGAATGTAGAGCCAAAATAAGGAAATACGTATCTCGACATTCTTGCCAATGCGACTAATTTTCGCAGATGTGCATTTTTAAAGATTTTTAATTTCTGCCACCTACGTATAGATTATAACTCAAACTAGAGCTTTTTTTTCGTTTTGGAGAAAAAGAGACGCTTTCCCCATCCTGGATTTGTTCCTGCAAAGGGTAATAATATCTTTACATACGGAGAAAGAGAGCGTTGTTTCCTGTCCTCATTCGTCTAGCGGTCCAAGACACTCCGGGCTAAACGGAGGGACCCTGGTTCGAATCCAGGATGGGGAAAGCGTCTCTTTTTCTCCAAAACGAATAAAGCTCTAGTTTGAGCTATAATTAATACGTGGGTGGCAAAAATTATTGTATAATAAATTCCCTCCACAAAAAATATGTTCACGTCAGTCAGTTTTAAAATAAAATTGATTGCATTTTATAAAATAAAATGTTTCTATATAAATGAGATACACATAAAATGTTTATATGTTATAAAATAAAATATATTACATACTAAAAATACATTTGTTAATAGATAAATATATTTAAAAAAATATTATGCATAATAGATGCTAATAGAGGATGACTGCAAAGGCTAATAATGACAAAATAAGACGAATTAACGCAGTTTTCTTTTTTATTTAATGGAATTGTTAAAAGTTTTCAGAAAAAAATCTTTCCATCCTTAAATAAAACAAAACTGTGTTATTGGTGTAATTTCATCCCTTCACAGGTTGACAATGAGTACGCAAATTTTATAAAAGTTATATTCACATAAAAACTTACAGCTAACTCCTAAACTTTTTGTACCTTTACAACTCTTCAATTAAAAATTAAAATTCGTGTAAAAATTATAACTGCGAAAAATAGTATCACAGAATTAAATATGTAAATATGAATTTTATTAAAGTAAGTTTATGAACAAAATTCGATTGTAAGCAAAGTATTTTTACTAATAAAAATACATAAATATATAAAAAGGATGCATTAAAAAAGTTATTCATTCCTGAACATGAACACAAAAACACAGAGCAACATGGAAACATGGTTGTTAACTTTCTATTAAAATTATATAGTTTTATTAGTTATATACTATATTAGTTTATATTATAGATAAATATCTATAATATACACTGATATGTTATATAATTTTGTATTTAATGTGTTTTCTTTACTCTGTTAAAAATGCTTTTATTATGCAAATGTGGTGGAGAGAGGGTGGGTCATAAGCTGTATTAGATACTATAAAAGGGGATCGCGGCTTGAAAAAAAAAAAAAAAGGTTGGGAACCACTGGTCTAATTTGTCAACCCGTTTGGTCATCGGGGTCCGCTTGCAGCCACTTCAAAGATACTTTCATCACAGTACTTGTATGTGATGACACTTCAAGGGTCCTCTATTCAGCAGTGGATTGATTATGGGTGTTGATGATTATGTATACAGGATTCAACATTCGGGCACCATTGGCAACTAGTAGGTTTTTTGCAGGTGCCAAATAGAAAGTCTTACCGTACCAGGTTTTCTTTTAGGGTCAGGTGAGTACCATCCTTATCTGGCGAGCACAAGAATTGGCGATTTACTGAGTCCTAAATATATATAGAGAGTGTCCCATAAAGTCTGTGAGAAAATAATATAACAAGATTGCTTAAAAGTTTTAAATTTGGAAAATTGCCACTCGTATTCGTGACAAATCAATCCGTTTTTTGCTAATGTCATGTAATGTGCATCCAATTAGCCTGTAGTTTTGGGGGGGTTAATGGGCGACTTCACATGAAATGACCCCCCTCTGTTGTTGCCATATGTACCATTTGCTGGGAACTAGCCAAATTGTGATTCAAATCAGCCGAAGGCTTTTGAAAAGGCATTTTACCCTCTATAGGCAAGTAAAACGTATTGCTAAACCTATATAAAGATGTAAATTCATTAACAATTGAAATTAGCTGAACAAAAATCCAAAAAAATCATTCTGCGCCAAATTGAGCTAAAAAAGTAGCAACTACATTTTCGCTAGCTGCTCGCCGAGAGAAAGCACTTTCATTCCTCCCACATCCTGGCAGCCATTGCCATGGAAACCACATGATGCCAGTGGAAGCTCTTACATGCAGCAGAAGCTTTGCGATAATCAAAGCGTGTTTTGCAAGCTGAGGTAGATGATTCGGTCTATCTTACATGCTCAGAAAGTCGGTTCGTTTTATTGAAATGGGACATTTTTTCACATTTTCGCATCAGTTTTTCAAATCCAAATTTTTAAATAATTAAATCGATTTTTTTTTTTAACTAGTCAAATGAAAAGGATAAAAATTATGGCTCATTTAATCGAAGAAAAAATCCATAGTGTCATGATTGGAAAATAGTTTCTAAATGGTCGTACTTTTCATTTGTCATTTCTTCTATACTTTGACTACTAATGGCATCTATCTGGGAAACAATTGTGGATACTTATTATTTTTTTTTTTTAACTAAAGCTACGATAGTAACTGTGTTTCGTTAACAAAAAAGAGAACAATCTGCTAGAGAAAATGCATTATGAATATTCAAACTCTTAAACGAAAGGGAGACTCGAAAATTGGCTATTAGTTTCATTTTTTAGTCCTAGCTATTAAGAATGCTTCCTTTTTTTTTAATACTGAAAAACTACTTAAGAACCTTTATAAATTTGTAAAAGCTTATTACTTCTATCTCTTTTACTTTTGGTATCGTTAACATTCAAACATAGGGCATTTGCAATACCTATTATGCTTTGAAGTGTAGGCAACTTTATTTTGTTTACATAGTTTATTATCAAATGCTGTCCTTTGCTTTGCACAAAAGCAGCTGCAAGACCCCTAACATGTTACATGGCTTTTTCTAAAACATCTGAATCATGGCGAAGTTGATCTGCAGTTTCATTTATTTTCAACATGAGCTTTTTTTGTACGTATTTGCTCCACCGTTTCTCACTCGGAAGAAAGAAAAAGTTCTAAGGTTGAGCAGTCTGTATTCCCAGGCAATGGGACCATCACCCCTGTCCAATTCATTCTAGATAGTTTTGATGCATGGCTTCATCTCATTAATATAAATATTTCAGAGTTATGTAACTATCAGGTGCATTTTATGAATTTGTGGTGATGAACATGAACTTAATCGATCTTTAGGATCTGAAGAAGAGCGTCTGGATTTGAAAAAATGCTACATGGATCACTTTGGAGATATGGACAAGATATGTGACTGCATCATTGGCTATGAGTATCCTGAGGAAGAACGGTACCGAGAGATACTCCTAGAAATGATTGAAGCTGGTAATATTCCAAATTTTGCCATATTTACCAAAGAAAGTAAAGTTAAAAAGGCTGCTCGAAAAAGGAAAGTAAGTAGAAGCAGTGGCTTCATTGACTTGAAATTGTTTGTAAATGACTGTTCATTGTTGTATGCTATGACGAATGGCATTAGGAAAAAATTAATGGTATAAGGAGTGACCTTATGAATAAATTAATACAATTAACAATAATTGCAGAGTAGAGTGAATTTATTTAGAGCAAGTGTGGTCAACCTTTTTATATATATATACCGCCCACTTTTGTATCATTGTTGGTAGTCAAATTTTCTTGTCACCCACTGATTCTGCGGAACCTAATTTAGCACAACTTTAAAGTTCTCATAATTTTTTAGCGGAGGCTTACTAAAAATACATAGTTAAACTTATCTTTTTATTTATATTGTACGTATATTTATAATACACAGAAAATCTAATTTGATGCTGCATCTCCATCAGTACAGTGCCTACTGGAGCAGAAGCTGCTTTAATCGAAGAAAAAGTTAAATGTTGAAACTATAAAGGCTATTGAAATTACCTTTAATTAATAATTAATGAGATCCATGAGGCTGATGCTGAAAAACTAAATATTTGATACAAATCTTTTGGAAAACCCCCCATTGGGTACCATACCACCATCTCCACCCCTACATCCCGTCCCCAAGCTTGCACCGGGTGGGTTTCTCACCCTACGGTACCTTGGCCAAACCCCTGGTTTGAGTCAGATCCTGATAGTCCTAGTGGCTTAGGACTATCCGAACTATACCTTTGGGATCCAACCCCAAACCGGAATTCTTACCAAGTTTGACCCAGTGTCAGCTACCCATTCGCTCACATCACAGCAGACATCCATCAACCCAGACACATCTCGACCTACACATGTTGTGATCCAGACATTATTCGACCGAGACACATCTCGTCATAGACCACTGCCCAAAATATGTCACAAATCAGGGGGAAGCGTACCAAAAACACATTTAGAATTTCGTTCTGAGCTAGAACGGCTCTAGTAGTACATATATCTTTGAAACACGGTCTACGGTACCTCTCTACAGGTTTCACACTGAAAAAGCCCAAGTTAGAACATGCAAAATGGCTGAAACAAGCTTAGGACCTATTTTGTTCCATGTCTTAGAACCGCACAATTCCCGAAAGAAGTGCCCATTGACATCTTAGCTTCCTCTCACCTAAGCAACACTTTGGCAAAGGTTTTATCCGTGTATGCTCATGGGACATTTTGGGCACTATCGTCGAAATGCCGAAATCACAAATGAAATCGTAGATTGCTTCTTAACATTTAGAATTGTTGTCATAAAACTTGCAATTTTTCTCTTTTTTCAAGTAAACATATTCACAGTTAGAACGGTTTACGGTTACAGTTTCTTTAGCTTATTTACAATGTTGATAATTCATGCAAAACATTGAAATTAACGGTAGCCTATCCGCATGGATTTTTGTACCGATATCATTTTATAAGGCAAATGACACTTTAAATGGACCTCCAATAAAGGACTTTGATCCAACCAATTCCATTGATCGTTGGTATTTTGGTGGAAAATTGAATAGACACATGAAATGTAATTTTGTAAGGCTGGATGGCAGCTGACTGATAGCTATTTGGTTTAGTGCATTTTAAAAAATTACTTACTTTAAAATTACTAATCCAATCTTGTGTTAATATTATATATATATATGTACAGTGGTGTAGCTCTGGTAAAAGAAGTGCCCTGACGCTCCCTTTTACGAAATGAATAATTTATCTTTATGTAATACTTCTATGTTGTATATAGTAGGACTGAAAAATAAATGCCTTGGTTCCACGAGGCTGCCTCAACTATACCAGTGTGTGTATATATATATATATATATATAGCATGCGGTCGGTTCCGGGAAAAAGGGGCTGGCGCCTGAATTTTTTAAGTTTTGTCTACCCTTGCCTGTATGTATATATCATCTATATTGTTTTCATGATTTGCAAGTAACATGGATGATTCTTTATGAATGATTCCGAGCAATCTACCTGACTTTTCACCACCTTATACTGCTGGGTATTTGTGGCTTCGCAGTGTTTAGGTATTTCTTTAGCCATGCATCTTGTCTGCAATGATTTCTGAAACATTTTCAAACAGGTACCACATGCTTTACAACAGACTTAAAAAAGAAGATGTGGTTCATTTGCTGTAATATGGATTATCTAATTGGCCATAAAACATTGGAGCTTTTTTTTACACCCAGTCTGTGAAATGATTTTGCTTCTTTTGTTTTATAGCCAAAAGTCTAATGAGGTAGGGAAGATAAATGAGACGAAATAGGCCTAGTTAAGTAATATGGCCTTCAGAAATGGTTTTTGTAATAAATCTTTGATTTACTCTATTTTTTAATTTTAAAACATTTTAATTATTGAAACAATTACTATAAAGCTTTACGATATATTAAATTATTGTAATAAACATATATTTTGTAATCTTTCATTTACTAAATAATACAACACTATTTTAAGTATTTTTATTAGTTTCTGCCGGCAGAAAGCCAACCTTGTTACATATGAACTTGAATGAATGTCTACTTAAAAAAAAAAAGTATGGTAATAAAATGTGCAGCAGGCTATTTCGGTTAAATGAAGTTTGGTTTAAGCATGGTCCTACTATATTTAAAAATCGATATTTTTCAAATATAATTTTTTAATAATAAAAAAAATTAGTTGTAGAGGATTTTGAGATGCTTTTCAAATTACAACAATGATTATTTTAGAATAGAGACCGATGTTTTCCAAACATCTATGTTTTGCTGTCAATTCTTATCCCTACGGAAAAGCTTTATTAAGTTCCACTCAGCAATTACTGCCCCCCCACCCTCTTTTTTTTTACAATTTTCTCCGCTGCCAATATTTTTCTGATAATAGGGGGCACTACTGCCAAACATAGATAAGTCACATGAAATGGCAACACTGCTTTCAGTTGAAGTTCATTGTGAAAAGGGACATACACATAAACACACAGCTATGTGCATCAGTGTAGAGTTTTCAAAGTTATTGGAGGGGGGTCCAAGCACATTTTATGCACATTTATACATTACAGTATATGTAAAATCGCACTTTATTTCAGATTATTGGGGGAAGATTGGGCCCATATAACTCTATGACTATGTCTATCCAAAACGCCTTGATATTAATATTTAATTAAAATAGTAAATTTTACGATTTTATTTTAAAGTTTGAAAAAGAAGCGAAAGAAGCAGAAGATTTGCAGGAAGAATTAAAGATGGACAAAGACAGCCTCGTTTCAGCTATCTCCAAGCGAGCATCTGAAAGGAAGAACCAGTTCGATGACATGATTGCCGATCTGGAGAAGAAATATGCACAAAAACCAAAGGCACGTCGTACTAAGAAGAAATAAATCCCTTGTAATTATATCAAATGTTCATTTACAAATTTTCAATCTGGTATTAAAAATCTATTCATACTCTGTACTTTGTGATATAAATAAAATTAAAATTTCATGTAAATGTATCAGGACTTTGTGGTTTCTTTTGCATTTCATTTTACCTTTCATTGTTTATGAGAATCGCTGTCTTCGATTTAGTTAAAGTGACGGTGCAACATGGCCTTGCACCACATAAATCAGTCAGTTACAGATGATACTGTGCAGTCTTTCGAATTCTACACTTTACTCCACTATGCATCTCACAACTTGTAAATGTTGCCACTTGCATGATCTTACAATTTCATTTCTTTACTAACAGATATAACTAATCTGTCCTGTGCACTTGATGTGTGCACAATGATGATGTCATTTGCACCACTGCTATCGAAAGAAACAAGACTGCAGGAGTGAACATGTTCTGGGATTCCAACTTTCCTCTTCCGGGATTTCTTTTTAAAAAATTACAAAAATTTTGTTTTGTTTCTTATAATTTTCTATATTCCTTCGGAAATCAGTGTTTTTACCAAAAATATTACATAGTGTTTCAGGGAATCTGGTTTGGACTTGCAATTACTCCCGAGACCGAAAAGTTACATTCTGTGATAGTACAGTATTATGTAGAGATGGATAAATACTGGAGTACAGCTGATCTCAATCAGACGCAGTTTGAGGATTTGCGAGGCCAGGGTCGCTGAAATGATCGATAGAAAAAAAATTAACTAACGATCATTAATGTAATAGCTATATATAGTTATATTTATAATGTTCGAAGATTTTTATGTACAAAATTAAGTCAGATTTTCATATTAAAATTGTATTTATATGTTGCATTTCAATATTTTATGAGATTACAGAAGCAATATATTCGTGAACGGAATCTGCTATCTTTGTATTTCAAATTCCAAGTGGATATCACAAGAAATTATAAATTTTAGTATAGGCTAGAGCCCTGCACAAGCATTTTGTTTTTTTTTGTCCCAGCCTGTCCTTTTCTGACTTGGGAGTACAGAGAGACCTACCAATATGCGAGCGTCTCAACGGAGGGGGGGAGGAATTGGTTCAAAGGGTGGGTGAGTTGGGAAGGGTGGTGTCAGGAGCAAGCCACTCCACTCGCCCACTATTAGGCAAGGGTGAGTTGGGAAGGGTGGTCACTGAAGCGAACGACTCATGGCCTATGCTGGGTTCTAGTTTGGCACAACGGGCTTGTATGAGCCTAGACATTTTCAAAACAAGCCAGCGCAGATCAGCGCAACCTGTTTTAGTTGAAAATTAAAAATAAAGGTCATTTAAATGACGGACCATATACACGACATTGTATAGTGACTGCTAACATCATTTACCTATCAAACAAAAGGTCCTGGGTTCGACTCCCCTTTGCTCATAAACCATTGTCAATATTTTTTAAATTTTATTCTTTTATCAAGCCATAAATTTTATAAAATAACACATTTTCCTGCAACTAATGCTCGTTTTTCTAGCAGGTGAATCAATTTTAAATCTATTTTTAAAAATCCTAAAAAATGTCATTTTTAAATACTTTTACATTTTTATTTTTTTCTATCAAATATTAATGTAAATATAAAGGTCTTTTCAGTGTGGTTGCTCTTAAACATTTTGTTCGGTGTGTGGCTCCATTTCAAATAATGGAACATCCTTCTTCAAGCGCAGAATTAAAAAAAAAAAAAACAAGCCATGGATCATACTCTGGACATTTTGTAGGGACCTGTGACATCACTCGCTTCTTTGCCAAGAGTCCTGGGTTTGACTCCCCTTTTAGGCAAAAGCCATTGTCACAATTTTTTTAAATTTCATTCGTTTAACAAACCGTAAATTGCATGAAAAAGAAAATATTTACTGAAATTAATGCATATTTTAATTTTATGGCAGACATAATTTTTACATTAATTTCTAACAGTCATGCAAAATCCCATTTCATAGCACTTTCACTCTAAATTTTTTTTTTATCTACGTTAATGCAAATATGAGATTTTTTTTCTCCTTGCGCTTACACTTCAATGTTTTTGACCTTTGACTTTATTGTTCCTTCAATTCCATAGGAACAGATTTTCTTCTTTGAACCTGACTCGATTTGTAGGCCAAGCCCATAGCCTAAATAGTCAGCCCATGCTCTAGTATAGGCACCTCTATAAATTTTCAATGCAAAATTTACATTAAGGAATTTATTCATGGATGTTAAACGTATTAGTCTGTGTTGATATTATATACATATGCACACGCACACCATATATATTTCCTGCAGGGATGCCAGACCTAATTCTATTGCCCCTTAAAAAATTAACCTCAAGGAGAGATAAGGAAGCACCTACCCTTTCCTAAGCAAACTAATCAAAAAGAAATTAAAGAAAATATTTCATCACAAAAAGAAAACAAAACTTGTAATCAGAGTCTTTGTACAGTAGGACCCATATATAATGAGGAGCTTGTGATCAACGAACATGTTAGCTGACCCGTTTCGAATTTAAAATTCGAAAATGGTCTATATCAGTGTATCCCAATCTGGTGGTCATCGTAACTATTTTTAGTTGCAATTATTTTTATAAGGAATTTCATACCAAATGTTTCCAACGCTTTTATATTTCAACATGGCTACATTGCAATGTTCTACTAACGGTTGTTAACTTTGTATTTAATGTGTTTTCTGTAATTTGTTAAAAATGGTTTTATTATTTAAATGTGGTGGCGGCACACCGGTGGGGGCTGTGGATTACTTGTCTGCTATGAAAGGGTGTCGCGACTTAAAAATGGTTTGGAAACGATCTATATGGATTAGGTATATGCATACAATCATCGGTTGTACTTGAAATTTTATGAACAAATTGCAGCATTGGTTGTACTTGAAATTTTATGAACAATACGTTATACTAGCACATGAATTGTAGCATAAGCTGAATAGCAGTTATAACAGAGAGACCGCCATCCTGCAGATTGATGAATATGAAATATTCGAATATAACGAGCTTTTTTTTTTTTCCTAAAATTTTAATAAATACCTGAATTTAATTACACAAATATGCCTACGTCTTTTGTATTTGAGCATTATTTTAACGTTTTATGTTCGAAATGTATATTAACTCTGTTAACGTACGAAAGGACGAACTATATCGCATTTGCGGAAACATACTGCTCTGCGCCTTGTCAGTCTACCAGGTAAGCTTTGCCGCGAGTATAGAGCATCGGTCACGTCGGTGATTTTTTTTGCAATTGGTCTCAATCGCAGAAGTGACTCGTTCTTGTTGACCTGGTCACTCTGCGTAAAATCACATCTCCTTTCTCATCATGTATAATAACTGCATGCATTATGGCCCTTGCAAGTTTAAAAAAAATGGAAAATGTATGTAGAATCTGTTTGGTCACAAACGCTGTTTTTCTGTTTACTTGCAATTAATTATTCACCTTCAAAAAAATTAT
>QLNU02003225.1:15297720-15311154 GCA_006491805.2 Dysdera silvatica | reverse complement strand
GTTGAACATTCATTTGTAATAAATAAAATAATACAAACCAGATGCAGATACACTGAGAAAATTATTCCATAGGTCACTGTGCATGAAAAATAAACGTATCCATTCTATCACATCTTTCAGTTTTAGTTTATCACTTGTACAAAATTTCGCTGTGTAACGATTGCATCCCGTCCTCCCCCATCAGTTATTTCCTTCCAATTTAACCACTGTTTCAATCACTACCACTTTCTAAAGAAAAACTGTCATCATCTGAATCACTACTACGTTCAGTTGTATCATATACGGGTCTAGATCTAGTTCCATATGGTCTTATGTTATGCCTACATATTCGTTGGCCAGCTTTCCACCACCAATGTATAGCATTTTCTGGATTAAAAGTTTCCAGTGTTTCCTTGCTAAGGGATAAATGCATTGTTTGAAAGCATTGCTGGTTTTAGTTTAGATCTCCAGTCTCATTTTGTCCTTCCCATCAAGGAAAAACCTTGTTCACACTCTGATATATTTACAGGTATAACAAGCCTGATTTCTATTAAACTTAGAATATCCTTGTAACTTCTTTCATAACTAGTTAAAAAGTTTTTCAACATATCACTGTATTTTTGACACTTTATCTTGTGTTCTAAAGTGTCTTTAACATGAAGTTTTAGAATTTCTCATTGAAGCAAAGCTTGATTTCCATACTCCACTAAAGCTTCTTGTCCATACTCCACCAGCCAATTGCTTGGCTCAAACACTTTGAAATCTGATAAAACTGGGTCATCAATAAAGTTTTCAAATCTTGTTCTAATGAAATTTCGACATAATTCAACTATACATGTTGCTTCTTTTATTACTTCAGCTTTTATGATGGAGAAGCTTGCATCATATAGAAAGGAACAGATTTTTCTTGTCTGTAATATCATTTCTGACAAATTTATACCCTTGTACATTACGTTTCATCTGAAATGCTGCGAAGTCCTCGCTGTTATCTAAATCTGCAAATTTTTCGAGAGCATTTTCAATTTTTTAAATGTAAGTAGAATGGCTTGCATTTTTGATCTTGCACAGGTCAAGTTTGTACAATTGCTTTGGAGAATTTTACTTAAACTGGAGAGTAAGTTTAAAAGTACCAAAAAAATTTCCAGAAACAGCACAAATTCTGATGATTTCATATTTTTAATGGCATTTGCAGCTTTTGAACTGTATTTTTTAGACTTTAATTGAGAAAGTGATTCTAAATGAATAATATAAGCTTCATAACATTTCTGAACAACAATAGCAGCACGCTCGTGATGAGCTATCCACCGAATTCCACCAACTTTTATAGGTTTTAGTATTTTAATGTTCAGTGCTTCTCCCGCAGTTTGTAATTCTGACCAGTTGTTTGCAGAATATTTATAAATTACATACACATCGTTTAAAGGTTCTTCAAATTTCAAGCAATAAGCCGTTTTCTCAATAACATCTTTAACAGCTAATTCTAATCTGTGAGTACAACAATGAATGCCTAAAAGATAAGGTCGAACATCCCTTTTCAATTTTTGGAAAGCTTCGTTCTTTTCTCCGAAATTGGTTCATGTACCATCAAGCGCACAAGCCACAAATTTACTTTTAGCATCCCCCTGTATTACATATGTGCCTTTTCAACATATTTCTGCGAAGTCTCCTGATGTTTTACCTACGAAATATGCTTTTCGCCTGCTGAAAAGAGCTCTTTCGAAGCGCAAACTCACCACAACTGATGGCCTCTACAAAGTAGTGAAAGAGGAGCGGAAAGCAATACCCTAAAAATTTTACAAAAAGCCCTTCTATCATGGAAAATACGATGCATACAGTCTAGAAAAAAGGGTTTTCAGATCAAACATTTAAAAACTTAATATTTAAATTTTGAACATTAGACAGTCCCGAAATCTTTCTAAAAAAGTATAAACACCCTCTGTATTTCAAACCTCTGTTTAGTATTCACCCTCAGATACACTGTTTTAATGATTCATTCCATTAGACCGTATGGACGGAATACAAATTTTAGAAGACAAAATTAGTACGGACAATTGAACGTCAACCTTTACAGCATTTCTCACAACAAGAAACTAAGGATAATCCCCCCATTAACAAAGAGTGGCAATTGATTTGGATTCAAATGACTATGCTCAACAAAGAGTTTGATAACAAACCATAAAGTGGTGCACTGCACGAAACCAGCAAACAATTATCAACACAAAATTATCGCAGTTCAAATTTATTATCGTTTACTCGACCAGAACACAGGTCCAGCAAGTGTAACAATGGAAAAAAGGCGAATTTAATCTCACAATTAAAAACACATTTAGAAGCAGGACTGATGAGCAAAAACCACTAAACGGCTATTGATACATTTTTTTTCTTAGGTAAATAAATTTTAATATTTAACGTTTTGTTGTAAATTTACTTGTTACATTCAACAAATGCTTACATTTACTATCTTAAAACTTTTCTTGTGTGCTTAAAAATACTTAAGTTTCAAAATGAAGTATTTAAATGTAATATTTAATCTACTTCACAATGACACCCCTTCCCCTTTTATGGCCAAATTTTTCTGTCCGGCGAGTGACCACTAATATGGGATTTCACTGTACTATTATATAAAATTGCAAACTATTTCAAATTATTGGGGCCTCCAAGCTCATATTCCACGTGTATTGTAATTTTAAATTATTGGGCTCTCTGGCCCCACAGACCCATATAACTATGTCCACCCTTCATAATGGATAAACAACATACTGAGCTAAGCACATTCATCATAAACCAAAGACACTTTCGCACCACACATATTTCTCTTTAGGATTTATTAAAATAATATTTGAAAAATAAAGCCGCTGACTTTTTTACCCAGCCCTAGTGATACATTGGACATTCCATTATCTTACTTTGGAGGAAAAATCAAATAACAATTACTTCGATAACAAACTTCCTCGCTTCTTCTAATGTTGAGTTGGCAGCAAACTGATGGGTGACTGAGGTGCCATCGGGAAGACGAAATTGAAGCCGAGCTATGGTGCTAGATAAGAAATGACCATCGTTAAGATACATTACATACAGCGTATTGTCAATGCAGTTGCAAAACATTTGCAATAGTAATTCTTGCATATGAAGTTTATTAGATTATAGGGTTGGCTTTCTGTCAGCAGAAACTAATGAAAGTACCTAAAGTTTTATTGTATCACAATAATTTAGTATATTACAGAACTTTGTATGAATTATTTGAATAATTAAAAAATGTTCACAGTAAATTAAAGATTGGTTACAAAAACCATCTTTTGAAGGACACGTTATTTAACTTATTAGGCCCATTTAGTCTTGTTTCTTCCTTATCTTAGACCTTTTCGCTACAAAATAAAAAGCGACAACAGTGGCAGACTAGATGCCAGAAAGAACAGTTTATGACCTATCGGGTAAACTGTATTAAAGCCAATGAATTACACATTTTTGAACGATCAATCACAGCTTGTCTTACAGCTTAGTTGTTCAGAATATCAAGCAATACATTGTGATAAGCCATAATAAAATCTATGCTGTATGAAGCATATTATTTTACGTATATTGAATATTTCTATGCAGCAGTTAATAATAAAGCTATTTGTTAGGGCTAGACCGATCAATCGGCGCCAGTTGTTTAAAAATTAGCCATTGAAATTGGCGGCCGATGTTAACTTAGGAAAAAAATTGGCAATCGGCCTAGAAAAACATTTAAATGCCGATATTTTTCATAGAAAAAAACAGAAAATTGTCGGACCCCAAGTTTTTTTTACTTTATATTTAAAAATATAGGTGTAATCTAGCGGGGGAACGGGGGGAGTTGCCCCTCTCATTTTTTTTTTAGAAAAGAGGAAAAATCGTACTTTTTCCCCTATACGATGTTGGATTTTTCTTCTTCACCCAATCTAGTTTACTCTATATTTACCCTCCATGCCTATGTTTCAAAACAAGTAAGCAACAGAGCCGGCTTCAAGTGGGGGTGACCCGTGCCACTGGTTAGAGCGGCAAATTTTATGATGTCAAAATTCAAAGAATGGCAAATAACCATTTGAGAGCTGAGAGTCGCATCTAACTAAACATGTGCACTATGAGACTCTTCATATTTCATGTACTAATTAATTAGTATGATTGGTTCACAAGCGATATTCGGGATTGCATAGTTATTCCTATATGTTCCATTTATTCTTCTTGTAAATAGGTTTAAAGTTTATTTTTCTTCGTTAAATTTTGATTTTCTGCAGTTTTGCCTTTCATCTCCTCTAAAATCTGTTTTCTTCTTCTAAATATCTATTTTTCTTGGTACGCATTCATTTAACTTTTCGTGCATATGTACGTATTTAAACAATCATATATACAAACTGTAAACAAGCGAGAAATACTGGTCTGCCATTGATGCATGCCTAGCGTGGAATTTTAGTTTTTGCCATGAGATAGTAATCAAGATTCGCCCTGAAATCCACTGAGAGGAGGAATGTTATAGATTGATATGTTTGGTGCAAGCACAGGACTCGGTTTTGGAAAATTATGTGTTAGTTGTTTAGAGAAGCCATGGGTTAGATGTTGCGTTGCGGGTATTTCTTCTCCTGAAAGAATGCTTGCTTTATAACTGTTTAAAAATAACATTAACAATGACAACCAAAAAATCAGGGCTCAAAGCAGGTCTGTAATCTGATGTTGAACCTGCTAAAGTTTTTCTGTCCACACACTATAAAAAGGGCAAGGTAAAAGTCCTCTGCAAATGCTGGGATGGGAAGTTGTGCCAAACCACCAAAACTGTTACCTCCGCCAAGCTGCTATTTAGGCACTATTTAGAACAATTCTGCACTTGCATGAAGCTTTAATAAAATTTGTTCATTTGTGGGAGATCCCCTTCTAGAAGCAGAATTAAAATTTTTTTAATCTTTAATAGCAGTAGTCGAACCTATCTCAAAAGAATATCAAAGTGATATTCGATTAGTTCCATTCTTTCATGGATCCTCAGAACTCGTTGTTGTTAATGTGATTGGTAAATTTGTTACTGTTTTAAAAGTCCATGCTACAATTCAAAAAAAAAATTTTACAGAGAGTAAAAATCTTTTGTTTACTAATAATATTAATCTAGGTTGTGCTATACATGGAACTAAAACAGAACAAAGATAAAGTTTCATACAAAGATATTTTGTAATTTCGTAAACCATCTGCTATAAGTTTAAAGACTTTGTCTTAAGGAGTTAATAAGCAGTTGCATTATAAGTATTTGGGCCATCTTAAGTAAAAACCTGCAAATTCTAAATTTCAGATATTAGTGTGATTTGTAACTTTATCTTTTCACTTTTTCCGTTAATTTGTTTCCAGTTTTTCTTTTCTTTTCTGTATGTGTATTTAAAACTTACTACATTCATTGATGCACCATAAATAAAAGAAAACAATATATTCTAGTATGAACTATTTCATTTAATCACTTTATATTAGCCTATATGTAAATAAACCAAAAGCAGTATTTACCAATGTAATGTACTGTCTGCACATTCTGGATTTTGCATTGTAATAAACAAAAGCAAATTACATTCATGAAACACAAAATTAACAAATTATATATATAGTTCATAGCTTTCTTGATCTGTGGAAAAAGAAAAAAATTAATCAAATGATGCATTTTTGACACTCATTCCAAATGCTTTAATGGTTTAAAGCGTTTTTTTCCATCAGCCATTCGAAAAGAAAAATAATCGGCCAAAAAGTGTCATCGGGCTATCCCTACTATTTGTTTTAAAATGCAGAACATATTCTTTTCAGGCATTAAAAAATGTTCAAGTTCATATACATGCATAATTTGTTTTTTTAAATGTATATATAATCCAGGCTCTAATAATAAGCTAATAGTTGAATGTACCAACTGCAACGAAGTTGTTAATGCTAAACCTTACACTGAAGGAGCCACGGATACCCAGCAATATAAGGTGGAAGAGTTCAGCAGATTGTGTTTAGAATTACCCATAAAGAATCATCCATATTACTTGAGGATCATGAAAATGATATGATTGATAAAATCATTCACGTCATAAATAAGAAGGTTATTAATAAAGATGTAAAAAGACTTGTTGCGGCTCTTAAAACTTATTGCTATTTCCCTGTATATGATCAAAAAACAAAAAAAAACTGTACTATTGAAGATGTATTGTGAAATTTAGTTAACCCTAATGAATGATGATTTCGTGGAAACAAATCAAAGAGAGGTTGCAAGCTTTAATCATGCAGTAACTGATCATATGAGATATTACATGCCTCATCCCAAGTTTCGTTTGGGAGTTTTACAGCACAAAGACAGCAAGGATCATGCTGTATCGGGACCCACAATTTTCAGGAGAATTTGAACCTTTTTATGATCTAGGGAACCAACCCCAGGACTACAATGAGCAGGGTTTTTTTTTTTTTAAGAACTGTTGACAACCAAAAACAAAGTACATGTGATCTAAATTGTCACATGAGCAGGAAGGAAGAGCTAGGAAATTCCTTAATACAATTAATCCAAATTTTGTTCCTTACATTATAGCTTTTCAAGCAAAAACAACTCCCTTTCCTGAAATATATTCCAATAAGGTCATTGAAAATGTCTCAGCTGGGGTTTAGTTTAAAGACAGCATCTATAAATGAAGATTTCATAAATCTCGTTTACATGATGATAATGCTGCCTGCACATTCTGTTTGTTTGTTTTGTGGTTTTACGGCTCAAAGACTACAATGGTCATGCTGCGCCGGGACCTACTGTTTTCCGAGGAATCCGAACCTCTTATGGCCTAGGGAACCAAACCCCGGACTACAGTGAGCAGTGCGATCTTTTTATGAGATCTCTGAGTAAGCGTTCTTTGTACACTGTTGGGAGTCGAACCCGGATTAACGGCGTACTAGGCGAACGCGTTACCACACTGCGCCACCGCACATTCTGTTGTTCTTGGAAGCAGTGGCACCATCACCACAGGGCCATTTCTGTTTATAATTTGTAACTTGCTGTGAACTGATATGAAACAGTTTTGTTTTGTTTTTTTTGCATTAGTATATTATCTTCACTCTAGTTTTAGTACTTTTAGTCAACACCTTGTATCATTAGTCAAAAATTGTATTAATACTTGTGTATGCACTTTTCAATATTTCACTTGAAATTTCTTGTGTGACTCCATTCACTTTTTTTTTGTTTGAGAGTTTTACACAACAAGGGCAGCGAAGGTCATGATGTTCCTGGACCTACAATTTTCCTAGGAGTCCGAACTTCCTAAAACCTAGAGAACAAAGCTTACAGTGTGTCAAATAAGCCTTTTTTTTTAGGGGAGGGGGAAGGAGCACCATTGGGAGTTGAAGCTAAACTAAGGCCACATTAGGTGAAAGTGTTGCCACTTCAGGGCCTTCGAATGAAAGAAGTCCACTGATAAAATATTACACTGTATTAGTTTATACAAAGTCTATTATAAATACATTTACGAAAGCCGATCTTTGACAATGCAAAACAATAACCATTATCTAAAATAAACCAGATATATACACACCTTCGCAAAGAGGCATCTCGGGTGGCCCGTTCCTGCTCTTCCTTAATGCGTTGCATCTCCTTCTCTTTTTGTATGATCGCATCGTCCGCTTTGGTTTGCTGGTACTTTGCAGCCCGCTCAGCCCTATAAATTAAGCATTCACAGGTATCAATACTCACTTAAGACTTCCACAAATTTCTCTGGGAGAAGAATCTTAAAGAAAAATCAACAGCACTGTGGTAAAGTGGAGGCTACCCTAATTTTGTGTAATTTTCAGAAACATGCTGCTGAAAGTTTTTTTTTTATTTTATTTAATGATGCAAGGACAGCAAAAGTCATGTTTGCAATGGGACCTAAATTCAAATCTCGTAAGGCCTACGGAAATAATCACCAGAATATAGCACACAGTTTGTCTATATCTTCTATGTTGGTACTGTTGGGAACAGGATCTGGGCTAATGCATTACCACTGCATGGCTATTTCCCACAAAGACAAGTGAGGTCATGCTGGATCAGAGCTCACAGATTTTCGGGAAATCCGAATTTATGTTGCATAGGAGACTAAATTATGGAGGGCAGAAAAATGACATCCATTCTACGACATCAGTAGAATCAAACCCAGATTAACGAAACGATAAATGGATTATGACTCCATCACGATAAAAGATTAATGCCTCATAGATTATAATGGGGTGGTCAGAAAAAAAGAGGCTTTAATGAGCAAGGACAGTGAGATCATGCATCCAGATTTATGACTTTCTAGGAATTTGAACCTCTTTCACCTACAGAATCAATCCCCAGATTGCAGTTTTGTTAAAAATATATACTGTAAAACCTCCATTAGACAACTACCCTCCGTGAAGAAGCGGTCAATCAGACAGACGGTGTGGAATGGAGGTTTATGGTGAGGAAATGGAACTAAACAGAAAACAAAATGAGATACATAAAGGCGAAATCTGCACTACATTAGCACCCAAAATATAAAATTACAAAATACGATTTGGTAATTTAATATTTTAATTGCCAATTCTGAAATTTACAATTTAAAAAAAAAAAATAATAATAATTCCTTCTGATGTTAAAATTCTTTTTAAAGAAATTTTAAAGTTCAGAAAATAAATGAAGCATTTTATTGTCTTCAACAACCACTGAAGTTTTCATTAAGCTATTCACTTCCTTCAGTGTTTCATGAAACCAAAAGACAGACAGTTTTCTCGATGCAAGTTTCGATAATGGCTCTTTATCAAAACTATACAGGGAGCATGAAAAGCCAAAAAGGAGGGTTCCACAACTAATTTGATTTCAAGTTAAAATAATTTTTTTATAATGATAAAATCTTAACAGGGAAGGCCATCGTTAAATTATAGGGTACTCAGGGGCGGACTGGGTTCTCTCAAAGGGCGTGCACATTGGATTTTCAAAAAGCGCAAGTCCTATCACCCATGAGGGTGCAAAGGCCCGGTGGCAGGCGGAGCAGTCCGCCCCTGCGGGTACCCACTCGCAATGGAGAACAAAAAATTCCTGAACAAACACAAGCAACTTTCAACTGATCTTTTGTTGCGGGAGAAAATGGCTTCTTGTTCACGTCGAGATTTAGCTATTCAAAACAGAAGTTAAAGCTTGCCCTGACCTTTTCAGGTTTGACCAAAAAAATGCCGGTTTTACCCTTGACCCTTAAGAATGACTCCAAATTCCCTCGCAATTTCAGGGCTGCGAGGTGTGTCAGAATCCTGAAATTACTCTATTCCAAGATCAGATGAACAGGAATACCCACTCCTTAGTAGCCTGCGGTAAACTTTTAGAGGGGGATGGTTTCTGATAATCTCTGAATAGGTAAAATTTAACATGGATTGTATATGTGTGTGTGGGGGGGCATTTCACTTTGTGAGATCATTACTTTACCTGATGATTGCACAAAATTAACATATCATAATAAAATCCCCTTTAAAGTGCTACTGGTTCGTCCAAGAACCCAGAAATTCAGTCCATTTCATCATTCAATTACACCCAAAAACTAAATTGATCAACGTGCACACACACACGATAAAATGTAGCCTATATTGATTGCTACATATATTGTCAATAGGCACCAAAAACTAGACCTGGAAATAGATGCTCCTCAACTTATGAGGGTTACGTTCTGACAAACCCATATTAAGTTGAAATTATCGTTAGTCAAAAATATATTTAAGGTACTTTAACTGTGCCCCTGCTCTTGACTGCACATACCATTTAGCCTGCATACAGTCCTATTTGTTCAATATTGCACATAGACTACCAGAATATATTTTTAAAAAAATTCGGTGTTTCTCGTTTAATTTTCATTCGCAGAAACCCCTGTATACACGACTTCCCATGCGTCTCAAAAATACTACCACGCTACAGTGACATAGCATGACTTCAAAAAGACATCATAAATCATACATACATCATGATGATAAACTGATTTAACTTTTGATTTCAAAGGACAGGGTGAATCAGAACTCATGGGCGAAACTTTAACGAGTGATAGTACCCATTAAGACAATGAATACTAGATATGGAACCTAAGATCACAAACCACTCACAGTGCCAGTTTGAAAACCGTCAAGCATGCACAAGTAATTAAAACTGGTGCATGATAGGCACAAGATGAAACACCCCAATTGTCTATGCACTAGATTAGCTGCTCCAAATTGAATTTTGCGCCTCTCATGCACTGGTTGTAAACACTTATGCATGCTGGGCGGTTTTTGAACTGGTGCTGTGAGTAGTTTGCGACCTTAGGTTCCATATCTAATATACTGTACATCCTGATGGGTACTATCACCTCTTACAGTTTTGCCCACAAGTTCTGATTCACCCTGTATATATAAATGCAACAATGAATTCATAAATATTGAGCGAGGAAGAAAAAGGAATGGGAACAAACAGGATACAATTAAAAATAAATATCTTGATGTTGCGTTTCTGCAAGGTTCCAGTCGTCTTTGGGTTTTTTAACTGAAGGCTTTTCTGGAGTAAGAAACACAAGCCAATGTTCATAGGTTTGCTTCTCAACCTTCAGAAACCTAATTTTTTTAAATACACCAGGGAGAAGAGAACCTACAGTTTGCAGAGGAATCGAAACTGTGGCTATACAGGGAACCTGAAACATCAGCTGGCACTTCACAGATCCCAGGGGGGGGCACAGAATTTCATCAGGGTAAAGGAACACCCTGCCTCAGTGGTACTGCAGACCTTCGGGAACATACATCTGTAAATTTTAAGGCACAAAGACAGCAAAGGTCAATCTGTGCCGGGACCTACAGTTTTCCGAGGAATTCGAACTTCTCATGGCCTATTAACATGTTATGATGTGTCTAGGTAGGGGGCCAGCAACCTTCATAAGCACAATACACCCTTAAATAGACATACTCGACGAAGGCTTCAGTTGATGCACAGTGTTTTAACAAAGCCTTGAGTTTATCATCTGAAAATTAAAAGAATGCTAGTAATGGCACAATGGCTCCATTGTTCTTCAACGCAGAAGTAAATAACGACCGAGTAAAATTAGTGAAATACCCAAAAATCTCATACCTGTCTTGAGCGATTTGAGCTCGCACTCTTTCACGAGCTACGCGCTCCTCCTCTTTATCCTTTGCTCGGCTCTCAGCCCAAGCCTTTAGCTCGTTTTCCTGACGTTCCTGTTGTGCCTGTTGCACTGCTCGTCCAACTTTTCGTCTTTCTTGCTCTTCCCTCTTCTCCTTCTAAATAAACAAACGGAATAATCTGTAAACGCTGCACAACAACGAACACACATTAAGTGCAATTAATACATTTAAAAGTAATACAGTTCCATTTTCTAACTAGCATAACACAAAGATTTAGGAATTTTCATGGGACCCACAGTTTTCTAAGCAATTCAAACCTTCTTTGTCTAGAGAATCAAGTCGCAGCCTCAGATGAACAGAAAAATGGCATGCACTGCACATACACTATCATTTGGAGTTGAACCTGGGTTAGCAGCATGGTGGATGAACATATTACCACTTCACCACTGTAAGGCAATTCTCAGAATTTTAAAATGCCAAATCCTCACTATTGGAAGCATTGTGTAAAAGTGTACCTCCCTTTAGAAAATATTTTAAATGTGCCTATAAACAGGCTCGTTAAACGATACTTGTCTCCATAGCAAAGACTCGTTCTAAAACGTACATTCCAATATTTTCTGGAAAGAAACAATTAAAATGGGATGACACATCTACAACCTTTGACACGCCACAATCATCAAACCTTTTAAAAGCCCAGGAGCCCCAACTGATGTGAGCAGTTACTTGGTAAACGTTCATTTCTTGTGCACTGTCGTAAGCTGAACCCAGGATAATGGCACATTGGGTGGTGGATGAACGTCGTGCCATTGCACCACCACAGGAGCCCCGGCGCTCTGCTACTAGGACAATAGGCAAGTTCTTAACCTTGGACTTCTAATACCAGATTTTAAAATTCCTTCTTTCTGACTCCCGTTTGTTAAGAGTTCCTAGTATGTGTCCAAAATGTGGAAAGAAGCATAAAAATGAATTCTTTCAATTTAATTCTCCCGTAACTTTTCCATTCTGAGTGGAAGTTCCAAAATTCAACACCACAAGTAGGAAGTCAAGACAATATCTGCAGTTCCAGTAGCTCAACTGTCCAGATAACAACCCGAAAATTGCTGGTTCGAGTTCAGCCTTGGGCATACTATCTTACTTTTCCGTACTTTTGTGAATCGAACAGAGTTCAAAATATGGTGCATAAACAATCTTTCCGATTTCTTTCCAACTTTTTGTTTTTAAATCATAAAACTTGTCGAATCTTATAAAGCAAAAATAACTTGCGACCCTTTTCCTCCTAACCTACGAAGTTTGTACAAATTCAAACCATAATTTAACTGCACTTTACATTGTTGTTAAGTGTACAAAAATGCACCTGCTTTCCTTCCATTTTGTGAATAAAACCACTGAAGGCAATGAGAAGGGGGAGGTAAGCCTTGCCAATCTCTATACGAGGTATTAAATCTCTCCCAAATAACTGCAAGTACAAGAATACGTGGGGCGTGACAAAGCCGGCAAACCATACCTATCCGCCTCATTCAGAAAACCTAGAATCCTAATGGGGAAAAGGAGACTTCCTACTCATCACAAACAAAAATATAGCCACCGATAGCAATTGGATTTATCGGGTCCTGAACACAGTAACGTGGGATATGAATTAAAATACAGCACACACGTTTACTTCCATAAAATCCTTTTCAATTAAAATTTTATTTATTTTAACGGTCACATTGCCCCAAGACTTAAAGATTTTTGAAAGATTCGCATCTATCCAAATATATAATAAAACACAGGATTACAGATTAATAAAAAAATTGGAAAAGGGCATTCGATTACCACTGGGATTTAAATCCAGGTTTTCTGCATGATAAGTGTATCATTTCTACCATGTCGCTACAGGGTTTGGCACTCCACAATGCAATATATTAAAGATTCAAAAAATGTGACCCGTCACAAAAAATAGACTAAGTGCCATTGCACAAAAGGATGTTATCTGAACGTGGTGGCCAATTCACACATTAATGTTAAAATGCACTTTTAAAGCAACCTTCAGATTTTGCAATTATTCAAAACATTACACCGTGGAACCTGGTAAAGAGACCACCTTAGAAAATCGACCACTTTTTGTAGGGGGAGAAATGGTAGGGACTTGGTCATGCCTATAACAAAGTCTGCTCTGTATAATGACCACCTGTCTATGATGACCATTGCAGTCCAGTCCCAAAGGTGGTCACTTTAGACAGGTTCTACTGCATATAGAAACACAAAGATCTAAAAAAAAAAAGGATTAGCATTTGTGCAATAAACGAACTAAGATCTTTAGTAAGTGATCAGAACAATGACTACAATTTGTAACCACTACACAAACCATTTCCTTCTGTGTAATCTACC
>QLNU02003225.1:15284719-15296532 GCA_006491805.2 Dysdera silvatica | reverse complement strand
GTAAAGAAGGAAGGAAGAATAGCGGAGCTAAACAGCTTCCTTGTGGTACAACCAACAGAAATAGTTTTGCGAGTTCAGGGAGTTTTACCTATGAAAACTTGCTGTTGCCTATTGGAAAGGTAGCAGTTCAGTAATTTTAGAGGTGTACCCCGAATACCATACCGTTCTAATTTCGTCAGTAAAATGTCATGCTTAACATTTTCAAACGCTCTTTGGAGATCTATTTGCATTCCTATTACAAAATTGCTTTTGTCTATTTCGTCAGAAATCATCTCTTTGATATTAAGGAGGGCGGTAGTTGTTGACCTGTGTTTTCGAAAGCCGAATTGATGTTTGTAAAGTAAGTTTTTACTTTCGAAATATGATTCAAGTCTACTGTGTAAAGCCTTTTCAAAAATTTTGCTAATAACTGGAAGGATAGAAATAGGATGATAATTCTGAATGTCAGATGGGTCGCCTTTTTTAAATATAGGAATAATTTTAGCCATCTTAAGCTTCGAGGGGAAAATACCCTTATTGAAGCTGATATTGATTAAATGCGCAATAGCATTTGCAAAGAAATCTGGGTTGGCTTTAACAATATGCGGCGGGATATTATCGAGACCTGTGGACTTGGAACTAAGAGCATTAATAGAACGCTTGACCTCGTTTCTGCTCAATGGTTTAAGGAAGAAAGAAGACCCGGCGGCGGGGAAGGGTTCAAATACTTCTGAGTGGTGCGGGGGAGTGGGACTACTGTTGGGAGGGGGGGATCGTTTGCAAAAAGTTCGTTGAAGGCGTTGGCTATTGTATTAGTTGTGTGGAGCTCAGTGCCAAAGGCATTGATTTTGGTGGGGAGGAGATTATTTGATTTTTTGCGGTTTAGGGCCTCGTAAATTGTTTTCCACGTAGATTTGTTGTCTCCGAGTGAGATTTTAAACTTCGCATCAAAGTAGTTCCTTTTGGCTACTCTCAGGATTGTAGTTAACAAATTTCGATAAGAAACATATTTTGATTTTAAAAGGGGGTCAAAAGGACTGTTCCTGTATTTAGCATGAAGCCGATCCCTATTGATGATGGATTTCGGGATACCTCCTGTGATCCAAGGCTTTCTTGGAGTGCGTTTATAAGACTTATTAGTTAAATATTCGGAATTTTTTAAAGCCCCAGTTACCCCTTCTGTGAGAATATTGTAAGCCTCGTTGGGATCGAAACTGTTGTACATCGCGTCAAGCCAGTTTGCATTGTTGAGTAGTGAGGAAACTTTTTCTAGGTTGTAGGAAATTCTCGGGGTTTTACGATCAATAGTGCATCTTGGTAGTAAATTCGATATTTTAATAAATACCGGAAAATGATCTGAGATTCCCGTTTGAATTATGCCTGCCTGAAATGGATAGTCGGTGATGTTGGAATAAATATGATCTAGGAGGGTTTTTGACACGTCTGTAACTCTGGTAGCTTTATTAATGAAGGGAATGCAGCCGTGGGAAGCGAGGATGTTAGATAAAGAACGGTTAATAGGGGTGTTCTCGAGCGAATTTATATTAAAATCACCGCAAAGTATTAAATTCGATTTTGAAAAATTTTGGAAAAAAGAAATTTCAAGTGCTTTAAGGAAGTCGGCTGCATTGTTGTTTGGTGAACGATAAATAACACCCACAGAAACTGTATTCAGGGGGAATAAGTATTTATGTCCAGAAAGAGTGATTCACAGGAATCAATTGGGCCGACGTTTTTAATTTTGTAATTAACCGTTTTATGCACGTAAATGGCTACACCCCCGTGAGAGCTGTCTGGTCTGGAGACGTGTTCTAGACGGTAATTATCTAGATTTAAATATTTAGCGTCGATTTGAGAAAGAGTTCTGGTTTCGGCTAATGCAATAATTTTGAAAGGAATTTTTGAAGTCATGAGCAACTCCGAGATTAGATCTAAGTTTTTAAGGAGACTACGGATATTGATGTGCAGGACGCTTAGGTCGTCCCTGCAATTACCTAATATGCTTTGCAAATCGCCCGCACAGTGATAGTGACAATTAATAGATAAGGGAGATAGAAACCGAGAAGCCATAGCGAAGGAAGGAGAAAAGAAGCGCGCGATAAAGGTAAAAACATGAAAGACATCTTTTAAATCCGGAAGCACCCCACACGGATCATTGACGCCGGATAGATGGGTCCGAAGGCTGGTCGACAATGTTGAAATGTTTAAGATTACGGCACGTTATTTGGAGAATGGTACTTCCGTCCGTGTATCGGCTGAGGATTTTTCCATTAGAAGTCCACAGGTGTTTCCAGCCATGTGTACGTTTTGCTTCGAGGGCGGCTCCGAATAGCTGTTTCCGTCTTTGGGTTAATTGTTCACTTATGAATATTGGCTGCACTTCTCCAGAAAATCCCTGGTCCTTCGATGTAATTCTTTTTTTCCTGGCTGTGGCGATAATGGTTTCTTTAGTGCGGCGATTTACAAATCGAACTATAATGGGCTTGAATTTTTGAGAAGAGAGGACTCGATGAGATGCTTCCATATTGGAAGTATTTAGTTCGATGTTTAGAACTTTACCAATCTTTTTCAGGATCAAATCTGTAGATTCACCTTTGCTCTCAGGAATATTACGGATTTCAATATTGTTTCTCCTATTATAGCTGTCGATTTCATCCAAGGCGTATTCCAGATCCGTTACTTTGTCTTTCAGAGCATCGTTTTCTGCGGAAAGACGACAGTTTTCCCTTTTCAGGTCAAGACACAATTCCCTCATCTCTTCAAACTTGTTATTCATGAAGTTGAGGCTTTGTGTTACTTCTTCCAGCTCTTTTAGCTTTTCGAGTTTGTTTTCGATTTGCCCAAGTTTTGACTCGATTCGTTGAAGGCAAGCTAACCGGTTTTCCACCGTTTCGAGGCGTTGACCGAGTACCGCACAAGAGGGGGCCATTTTCCGCTGATTAACAAGTGGGGTTATCGGCGAACGGAAGCTCAATTGATTATGACCTGCTTGAAGGAGTGACAAGACTGGTCATCACTAGCCTCTCTTAAAACGGAAAATAAAAAATAAGAAAAGTTGAAAAAATCCAAATATCAACTCTACATATTATCAAAATAATGTTCTGACTCCTATTTTTAAAGAAGATATTCCAAAAATGTATCCTACTGACTTTCAAAATGTGGAACTCCATCAGGACAAAGCGAGCAGCCACACCTCCAAAAGTACAACCGCATTTCTAGAAAAAATGAGACAAGAAATTGGAATCAAGTCAATACTAGTTAGCTAAAGGGACATACTGGGTCCTCTGAAAGAGTGCATACCTTGAATTTTCGGAGGGCGCGAGTCCTATCGCCCATGAGGGCGCACCGGTCTTGGGGCCAGTAGCCCAGTTCGCCCCTGATTAGCCATATTCCTACCCAGTCTCCAGATGTAGCACCGATGGCTTATTGTGCATTTGGACTTTTAAAACAATCTCTTTCAAAACGCCGACCCACTACCTTGGATGGACCTCGTGAAAAGCTGTGGAGGAGGAGGAATGGGACAAATTTCTGTTTGTGAGTTTACAAAAAGCCCTACTGTTGTGGAAATCTAGATGTATGGCTAATATGCTTTAAGGGCAGGGCTATCAGATAGAATACATTAGAGAATTTTATTGTATGTATTTTATTTACGCTGTCGAAGTCGTTATAAATATATATAAACACCCTCTGTACATATGAATATAAGGAGTTGTAGCTTTGTAGCTACTCCCCTGTAAGCCTCTAACCCCACTTATGAACTTTTTGCGCACACCTATGTCTGCACTGGTGTACGCAGTAGAGTTATAATGTCACCCAATGCGGTGACATTTTGTATATATATGAATATATATGGAGTTGTAGCTCTGTAACCCTCGATGTAAGCCTGTAAATCCCTTATGAACTTTCTGCCTATGCCCGCACTGTCGTACGCAGGGGTTATAACACTCATTGCAGTTACATTTTGTATATATATATATATATATATATATATGGAGTTGTAGCTCCGTAATCCCCATTGTGAGTCTGTAACTCATCTTATGAACTTTCTGCGTACGCCTATGGTAACCCAATTAAATGGGGTTAAGTGCGTTTTAAACTGGATGTATATGGGAGCACCAAAATTTTTCAAGTGCTTACGACCTCCAAAGGTAGGTAATCAGACCCAGCGAGTTGCTAAGATATTTGTTAATTTTTAATGAATATAGATATAATATATTTGAAATTTTTAATGAATATAGATATAATATATTTGAAATTTGTAATGCATAAAACACAAAAATGATAATCTTTCCAATCAACTGTATAATTAATAGTTTATTTCGTTAAAAAAACACACACAAGTTGCCATAATATATAGGCTGGGTGATATGACTGTTTCAGACTAGTGTTTACTAATTCCAAATGGCGCAGTATAGCTCAGATGCTCTTGCGCCATAAAAATCCAGCCAAACGACTTATTCCAAAATTAACCTTTCTACTAACATACACTACTCCGTTGGAGTTCTCAACCCTTTGCCCATAGACTCCTTTTCTCACCGTATCTTGGGATATCGTCCCCCCCCATTTCAAAGATTTTTTTGGACCCCCCCAAAAAAAGGGAAAACCCCTTTCGGGGAATTCCCTACGGGTGAGAAATCCCTACTCTACTTAGATACAATATTGCAATTATAGATATTAGGAGTGTGCCGTTGACCGACCGAAACAATGACCGAGTCTTTTCATCTATTGGTGATGTCCAAAGTCGTTCACTTGGTTTGGTCAGTGAGCTAATTGGTAGACCGGTAGTTGATATGAGAGCACGAATAAAATACAAATATTGAGCAATTTGACAAGTACATACGAATCCAATCGTTGATGATTCTCCATGTAAAGAAATACCGTTTATACTATAGATGAAAAAATCATTCACTACGCTGAATGTATTTTTCATCCTTGTTCTCTTTTTAAGGAACGTATTCCTGGAACTCCTTCTCCGTCTTTTGAGTCACCTACAGAATGAGAATGGGAATCATTCCTTTTCGCTACATTGAAATAATTCTTTTAAGCGATGAGCCACCATTCTCAGTCATTATACATCTCCATAGCCGTTCTTCCCATTTTAATCACACACTTCTACGTTATTCGAATAGTATCTGTTCGATGAGTCTAATATCAGAAAGATACATTTAAAGTTCTCATCTTAGAGAAGGTTCATCTCTTCCTCCCTCTTTATGAGGGAGAGAGAGAGAGAGGGAGATATGTTTAAAATCTCTCACTCGGAAGAAAGAGATGTTTAAAGTCTTTTCTCTTCCTTAATTAGCTTATATAATCATATTTTTTTATTTAACGGTCCTTGCTTAACTTGTTATTTATCTGTTTATGACAGCAGAGGCGAGTGGGAGCTTCTTTTCAAGAAAATGCTGATACTCAAAGAAACGATGACGATTAGGACCACAACGAGGATTATAAGCAAAAGTACTTGCTGCGCCTTCCAGTTATGGATACCTAAAAATCAATATACACACATAATTAAACAATTCCAATACAAAAGAAATGTCAGCGAAGATAATTGGCAAATATATATAAACAAATTATCAATCAATTTTTATTTCAAATTCAAGGGTAGGAAAGAAACGTACAAAAGACTAGAAAGTTTTAAATGTATGAAGTCAAGTCGAGTTTGATGGATGCAAGGGAAAAAAAAAAAGCCAGAGCTGGCTTGTCAGGTTCCAAGCACCCAATAAAGAAAGAAAAAATGACAAGATTGATTGATTGATTGATTGTTTGGCTTTTTTATGGCGCAAGAGCATCTGGGCTATACTGCGCCAAACATGGTAAAATCAAAGACTGTAGTAAAAACCAGTACTTTTTAAAAATTTAAAAACGTGCGTATGGTCAGCATGGTCATTTAAAATGTCAGACAGTGGGGAAAAAAAATCTATCGAAACCTTTATCAAAACGTTTATCATACGTTTCCATGTATTCAAACAGTTATATCATATTTGGCCCTGCGGTGGCGCAGTGTGGTAACGCGTTCTCCTAGTGCGCCGCTAATCCGGGTTCGACTCCCAGCAGTGCAAAGAACGCTTACTCAGAGATCTCATAAAGATCGCACTGCTCACTGTAGTCCGGGGTTTGGTTCCCTAGGCCTTAAGAGGTTCGGATTCCTCGGAAAACAGTAGGTCCCGGCGCAGCATGACCACTGTAGTCTTTGAGCCGTAAAACCAAAAAGAAAGAAAGTATATCATATTTGGGGCCCTTTAACTGTTTGCGCGAAAAAAAATACATTGACCTTTCATTTTGCCTTTGGATGTTTGAATTGTTATTAGTCAACTTTTTGGTTTGAAACTGGGCTATATGTAAGTTATATGGGCCCCATGACCTGGCCCCCCCAATAATTTAAAATAAATTGTACGGATAAATGTCTAATATTTAGGTGCTTGCCTCTACCTCCAATAATTTTGAAAACTATGTTGCTGAATGTAAATCAACGTTATTTAAAAAAAAAATGTTCATAATCCAAACAGCTTAATGCATTGATGATATTACGATGCGCTTTTTAGGGCAGGCGGTAGGACTGGGTAAGGTGACCCTTTTATAAAGGGTCTTGCCCTTATTTACCGAGTTGATTCTAAATGGTCACGATATCGATTATAAGGTGAGCTTACTGTATGGCTCTAACCCCTATTTTACTAGTAATCTAATTAGTCCAAGTATCAATTGACTGGTACATTGAATATTACTGTACCAATATTAAACTGGAGATATTAATTGTACAACGAATAACATAAATCAATAGATAACTATTAACGTTCAATGGAAAAACTATACATGGCCGCGATCGCATAAACGAATACATGCATAAAAATGCAAACTGGTTGAGCAGCTAATATTTTTAATTAATGCTAATTAACAGTACAAACTACAATAGCTACTGTTTTTTTTTTAATTCTTGGTTAATTAAATGAAATTGGTGAACAATACAAATATCTGAACGTTGATGTGCTTCTGTGACCTGTATATAAAGAAACACATGTAATTACAGATTTTTAGTACCACTCATTATACGAAGTATGGGCAGGGCAAAACACCAAGAATCCTAACTCTATACTCTAGAATATTATGGGGTACACCTCTATCTTATGAACTATTATAAATGGAGGAAAAGCTCGCATGGTACACTGTGTCCGGTTGTCCGTCCAGGCGAAAAAGGGTTGTCCAGGTGTTATATTTCTCCGTCCCTTCGGTGTCGGGTAATGGGTGTCTCAGGAAGAACGTTGTCGTCGGATTCAGCATGCTGTAGGAAATTTTCGACGTTGGCAACAGGAGTCCCCGGGTGTCGGATTAAGCGTGTCGACAGCAACAGTCGGTGTTGAAGTCAGCAGTCCGATGGTGTCGGATAAAGCTAATCGACAGTCACAGTTAACGTTGAAGACAGAAATTCGGCAATGTCGGATCAAGCATATCGACAGTCACAGTGGACGTTGAAGTCAGAAATCCAGCTGTGTCGGATAAAGCGTGTCGACAGTCACAGTCGACGTTGAAGTCAGCAATTCGGCAATGTCGGATAAAGCGTGTCGACGTTGAAGTCAGGAATTCGGCAATGTCGGATCAAGCATGTCGACAGTCACAGTGGACGTTGAAGTCAGAAGTCCGGCGGTGTCCGATAAAGCGTGTCGACAGTCACAGTCGACGTTGAAGTCAGAAATTCGGCGATGTCGGATTAAACACGTTGAAATGGGCGCTCTAACTTATGTTATCGTATCAAAAGTCCTGTTTCAAATCAATCTAGTCGGCTCTATATACACGGATTTTACTTGCCCCATTGATGCAATATCGTCACATATACGTGAACGTGATACGTTCCTTCCTATTCAGGAGGAAAATTAGGACCTTTGGTCTTGGTACATTTGTCTAATTCGCCCGTTAGGTAGAGTTCTCCGTGAAGATGACCTTTTGTCTCCAATCTCTAGGGCTCCAAGTTTTTGTTTTTTGTTTTTTTTTGGAAGTCTTCTTCCTCTTGCTCTTCCGTTGACATAGCGTAGCTGTCAATCCATCCATATTATCGAATTAGAACGCGAATTTTGTCTTTAAACCAATACAGAAGTTTTAACCATAAATTAGACTACCTCTAATTCTAATTCTATTGGGCCCTCCCGGAGGGGTGGCTACGTGGTTAACTTAGACACCTCCTCCCTAGATTTATAGCGGGGAACGAAATACCACTCCTTTCAAGGTGGACTCTTTTACGACTTTTTTGTCTTACATTTATAAAGTTGGCGTCAAAAGTCATAATAATCGTCTGGGTCAGTGTCTTTGTTCTGCCCATACTTTAAGTATGAAATGTACATTTAAGCAACAGGACAAATATTTATACTCGTATACTAAACGAGTGGAAATTAAATGAGTGAAAAAAATATTGAATAAAGTGTGTGTGTAAAAAAAACCAAAACAATATGTTGTCTGTAGTACATGATATGGGGATAGGGAGGGGCAAAGAGTGCAATTTTCCAGGTTCCCAGCGCGAAACCATAATATTATAACGAAAATAATTGGGTGGGGTCGTGGTCTGTTAAACTTAGGACTCCCCTATATAAATCCTAGCCTTGGCCCTGATCATACGTTTCTGATTGTTCAGTGTCTGAGGTTGCATATCTCGCTGTGGCGACCACGCCATATATTTCTCCAAGGCAGCAACAAGAATACAACAGAACCTCCATTATCCGAACTTCGCTTAACCGAAATAGCTTGTTGCCCTTATTATTTGTACTATTTTTTTAGTAGACACTCCTTCAATTTTCAATTAAAATTCGAATCAAAATTTTGGCAAAAATGCTGATATTTATTTTCTGGTGCACTGTAGCCTTAAGAAAACTAATACAAATTATATAATTAATATTTAATTTTATATTTGTAAACATGCCGTATCGCTTTCAGAACTTCTGGTGGATCATCGCGTAAGCCCGAGGTTCCGTTGAACCAGGGGCGGACTGGGCCGCCGGTGCGCCCTTTGAGAAGTCATAGTCCGCCCCTGCGTGGAAAGCAGTTTGAGAATCTTTGGCTTAAAACATTGAAAACCATCGTTCGTATCATTACTCAAAAAAAAATTAGTGTTAACTAGATCTTAAGCGGTAGAGCAAGACAGTATAGGTCTACTTAGAGCCTCTAGAATTCTAGGCCGACGTACCATCCTCCATTTTGTTGTACACTTCCGGTTTCACAATGCAAGGTTTAACATTAAAAAATTAATCCATTTTCTTCTTATAAGATATATTGCAAATCTGAATATTCTATATTTATTCCTCGAATGATTAAAACAATTCTCAGCGGAACCACCCACTTATTTCATTTTATTTTATTAAAAACAGCACACTTGTAAAATACTCAGCTTTACATTTCAGTGAACGTGATCACGTGATACAATGTCATCAAAATGGCGGATCGCGCCAGCTCCTTTTTTTTAGGAGTCTTAGGTCTACTTGAAGGAAGTGCGTTCTCTGTTCCGAGAACGATCCGAATGCGATTAAAATCTAAAGTTTACTTTGTGTTTTAGAATAAAAGTCTTATTTTTGAAGTGAATGAAAGCTAAATTTTTTTAAATATAAGGGTAAACATGAATTAAGAGAGGAAAAATTGTTGTTTGATATATTCCGTTGGATAATTCTTCATACGTATAGCCTTAATGCTCCATATACTTCATACATTCAATCCGACTAATCGAAAATATTTTTAAACGATATAGGTGAAGTCAATTACCTTTTAGGGAATTGTTTGAAAGAGTCATTCCTTCCAAGATGACTCCGTCGCTGCGACCCATTTTGTTGACTGAGTCGACGACGATGTAAAATGTGTTAGCGGGCAGAAGGCCACTCAAGGTGAAGACTGGAATGCTAGAACTAATGTTCATTTTGAAGCCATGTTCACCTTTTATCCGAGCTCGCAGCCAAAATAGTTGAGAAGCGCCACCATCGTATCCAGGATGGCAGGCTATCGTCAATGAGCTTCGAGTGGCGTTTTGAATAGCGCAATTCCTAGGTGGATTTGGTTTGGCTATAACGGAAATAACGTTATATAATTCTGGAAAATAACAATGCACATAAACTTCGATATACCATTTATTAAAGTTGAAATAGTTTTAGCCAGATAAAGTTGAATTTCATGCGGTAAGAGGTCAGATCCATTCTTTTCTAAGAATGCATTCTGTGATTGCCATTCTTTTCTAAGAATGCATTCTGTGATTGCCATTCTTTTCTAAGAATGCATTCTGTGATTGCCACTCTTTGGTCCTATTTCCCGTCTTTAGACACAATTCGGTTTTTGGAACGTGCAAGGAATTCCCCTAATAACGTTGTTTTCTGCTTAATGACGTTTTTCTCCATTCCATGAAAGCCGTTAATGAGATAGATCATTATTCTTTTTAGGAGAAGTGCTGTGAAGTCACTCTATAAACAAGAATGGGAATATCACTCATTTTGCGGAGACATTGCGATTCTCATTCTCATTCTCTCTGCCCATCACAATCGTATGTTAACTTCTTAGCAGAATTGCAGGAGGAGAGAGCCGCCGATTTTAACAACCGGTTCGCTTAGAACTTGTTTGCTTTATTCAGCATACGAGCAAGGCCATGCTTAGTGGGTGCGAGCTGGGCGGCCGCCCAGGGCCGCTAAAAAAATGCAGTACAATCACCAAGAAATAAGTTTTCCGTGGCATTTATATGTTTTCCACTGGCGTACGCAGGGGATGTTGATGGGGGTTTATAACCCCCATCAACGTGAAATTTTGTATATTTAGCATAGGAATATGTGAGTTGTAGCTCCGTATCCACCCCCCCCATATTGAGCACATTTACGTACTTTCTGCATCTGCCTATGATACTTTCCCAGATTATTTGGTTAATTGACCTTTTGTGACATTGCATCGCTCATGAGGCTTCTAAATGGTGGTCAAAATAAATATACACGTTATTAGTCAAATGCGTTAACATCAGTAGATTATGCACGTTATCATGCTTATTGTGGTGGCCTCACAGCCACGGACCCCAGTTTCCGACGACAAAAAAAAACCAAAAAAACTACAAAGTTCTGAGAAGCAGAAATTTATAATTACATTGTACTGGTTTTTCTTTGTGTTTATAATGCGGCAGTAGACCTAAATAAAACCCTTTCATTTATCAACAACATCGAACTTAAGAAATGCCAAGTAATTGATACATCCCTAGTTAACTTTGCTTAGAAATATCTATTTTTAATTTAACTTTATTAGCTTATCTTTACTTTTGGTGTTTAGAACAATGAAAAACTATTTTGTAACGCTAAACCCCTGTCAGTTTTTTTTTAGTCCTTATATTACGTTAAAACATTTTGAGGGCTACTAAAATCTTCCACCCAGGGCCACTAACACCGTAAGCGCGCCCCTGCATACGAGGTAATTCGAAACTATCATGGAATATCGAAGACAGGGAACACTAAAACACACACAATGTTAATAAATGCTTATTAAGAAACGTAGAGATGAAATTATGTCTCATAACCGTTTAGAAATCAGCGTGTGAATTCTACGGGCAGTGTGCATTCCATTGGTAGTTCCACATACGCTAGATATACATGTGGGTTGGAACACCCTTCGCTATAAGAGTGTAGACAGTGACGCTTGCGCATGCGTGGAGTGAAAACGGAGAAGACTCGAGAGACGTGAAGCAACCGAGGTGGAGGTTGGACACAGGGCAGCGACGCTTACGATGGTATAGGATGATATACGATGATTACGATGATGATGATATAGGATGATTACGATGATGATGATATAGGATGATTACGATGATATAGCGGAGATTACCAGCGCGACGATATACTTAT
>QLNU02003225.1:15257578-15271304 GCA_006491805.2 Dysdera silvatica | reverse complement strand
GTATTTTCCCCAATCTTGAATAATAACACTAGAAATAACGTGGGAATGTTTCCATTTGCGTGGGAATCGCGTGCGCATTACTTGAAACAAGAGAAAATAAATTTTGGGCAGTGAAGTTCGAAATTCAATATTTGGATTAGAATAATCCCCTAAAATTACGGAAAAATTAATAAATATTTTAAGCTGTGTACCTTCGCTTAATGGTGCGTGTGTTGTATATGGCACTGATGCATATATAATAAAAATGGAGCAAAAACTATTAATAATCAGTAGGATTTTTGAACATAATGATTTACAATACAGTCGAACCTCGTTAAGACGAACACCAAAGGGAACAAAAAATCTGTTCGTATTAACAGCAATTCGTCTTATCCGGAAAGGGTAGTATGTTATACACTCTGACGGAACGTCCGAAAACTGTTCGTATTAAAAGTGTTTCGTTTTAAAAGTGTTCTCCCCACGAAAACTCACAAAAATCTCGCCCCGGAGGCTTTCTTGTGTTGACCATATTTGGCAATTGTGTTATCCCTGCGGAGGGTAATAATACCTTAACATCTTTACATACGGAGAAAGAGAGCGTTGTTTCCTGTCCTCATTCGTCTAGCGGTCCAAGACACTCCGGGCTAAACGGAGGGACCGTTGAATGACGACTTTTCGTGAACGTGCATATATGAATGCCGTGTTGATCGGCAATCCATCCCCCCCTCAGCCGCCTCGGCGGCTGATTGCGCTGTTCAAGCGTCCTGTCTGGGATCACAGCGCCGCCACCTTCGGCGGCCACCAGTCCCCCCCCCCTTGCAAAAGAGACAGACATAAACGGAGGGACCCTGGTTCGAATCCAGGATGGGGAAAGCGTCTCTTTTTCTCCAAAACAAATAAGCTCTAGTTTGAGCTATAATTAATACGTGGGTGGCAGAAATTATTGTATAACATTAATTTACGTTCTCTCCCTCTTAGTGGTGCTTAAAGGCTCCTAGAAAAGAGAACTGGCGCATATCCGCCATTTTTGCCATCGTATCACGTGATCCCATTCACTGCTTTGTTGAAGTTGAGTGATTTATTTAGTTGTGTGCTATTTTTAATGAAATACGGTGAAATGTGTGGGTGTTCCGCTGAGAATTGTTCTAATTATTCGAGGAATAAATATAGAATGTGTTGATTCGCAACAGATCCTGTAAGAAGAAAATGGATTATTAATTTTCCAATGGTAAACGTTGTGTTATGAAATCGAAGTAGACCGGATAATGGTGGCTTATGCGTCGGCCTATAATTCTGGGGCCTCTAGTAGTACCCGTAATCGAGAGAGTTATGTCCTATCTGGGACAGGGGCGGACTGGGTCCTCTCAAAGGGCGCATACCTTGGATTTTCGGAGGGCGCGAGTCCATTGGTCCATGAGGGCGCACCGGCCCTGGGGCTGGTGGGCTAACTATCCAGTCCACCCCTGGGCGCAAGTGCTTGCCCATTCAGAGGCGTGAGTCCTATCGCCCACGAATGCGCATCGGCCCGAGGGCCAAGGAGTCAGCGGCCCAGTCCGCCCCTGGTCTTAGGATTACAGCACCCCTTTCGGCAGCCACCCTTCCCACGCACCACACACGAGAGAGTTGTTGGACGTCGTGTTTTTTCTTTAGCCAAAATCTTTAATTATATTTTCGTTGTAATAAAATTGAGTTTAATAAGTAGGAGCGGTTTGATCAAATTAATGTCATTTCCAGGTTCTTTTCATCCCACATTCGTTAACATAGAAATCCCTTACGCTCAATAAGTTCTGGAAATTCGTTTCGAAGAAAAAAGTTTTATTCACCTAAAACAACAATTCAAGCTTTTAAATTTCTACTAATACGTAACGGCAGCCACGTTTACTGTTCGCTGTTATTTACTTTTTTTTTTTTTTAATTCATTCAATAAATATTATATGGTAAAACCTCCATAACGGACACTTTTCCAATTCCCAGCTCCAGTGTTTGTTATCCCTTAATTGGGGTTTAAGCTGCATTAGTTTCTTTTTCGCATTTTGCGAAAGGATATTGCATTTTCCGCAAAATTTAAATACCACTTTCGCTAAAAAGCGAAAGCCCTGAAAATTAAAAATTTTCACAGTTTTATGTCCGCGGCCGCCGTCGATGACCACGAACATAAATTTAAAGAAAACGGCGTACTGTCAGAATGGAATATTTTCAAGAAATTTGTAGGTGCCTGATGTAAAGAAAGGAGTTTTCATTTTTGCAGTGACTACAGTTTTTGAATCAAAATGAAATGAATGGAGAATTTCTGTCACTGTGTTCAATAACTGAATATGCGTCTAGTATACCTACCTATGCATACTGCAGATTAGTGCCGTATTTCCCAATAGGTTATACTAGGCTATAGACTAGGGCGGCAAAATTTTGTGTATGAAGTCTGATATAACAAAATCAATACCATATCTGATGGTATCTGATGATATAATCAGATGTTTTGCCAAGAAGAAAGCTAGACGTCATGCTTTCCATTTAAATACCAGTGTTCGATAGGCTTTTATTTTTTGCTAAAATTAAAATTTATTTCAATAAAATTGAATTTGATTTATTATATACCAAGAAGAGATAATACTTCAATGTAAGTTAATATTATTTAATGTTTATGTTTCAATTTATGAGTTTGTTTTTCAACATATTTATTATCGACACAAAAGTTTTTGGCGTATATTGAATGTAACAATTTTTATGTTCCTACCACTGATTGGGGGAGTGGGGAGGGGAGAGAACAAATAAGAAGGGGCGGCGAAAAAGGTAGCCTTGGGGCGGCAAAGTGATAAATCCGCCCATGTTGCAGATTGTGAAAGGGCTTTCTCCCAAATGAACTTGATTAAAACTGACTTGCGAAATTGTTTAACAACGAACCATGCAAGCAAATTGCTAATGATAAATATTGAATGACCTGTTCGAAATAATTTTGATTTTGAAAGTGCCTACCAACTATGGTGTGTAGCAATGCCCAGAAGAATTGTACAATAATATTGTCAATTATGTAATTTCATAAAAACTAAAGAGTTTTATTTGTAGCCCGAAATTTTAAATATGCTATTTTGTTTAGCGTTCGCCTAAGGGACAAAATTTTCAAAAATATCGGAAGTATTTAAATTAAATTAAAAAAAAAAGCAATTTTAAAAATACTAATTTTTTTTTTACATTTTCGCTAAAATGCTAAAAGAAAAAAAAATCCTACTTAAATCCTGCCCTTAACCCTCCCGAAGAGCTAACAGATCCTCAAGATTTAAGGTGTCCGCTATAGAGAGTTTACTGTATAATATAAATATACTATCTATCAGACAATACAATAAATTTAAATACTTTATAGGAAGTGTGTTTTGAATTATACATTTATCATTAAAAAGTTTTTATTGTGAGTCATTAGCATACTCAGGAAATACAATACAGAGGGAAGTTACACGCTTATGAGAAGGGAGTTACAGAGCTACAATTCCGTATATCCATACAAAATCGCATCCCAAGGGGGTATGACGATATCGACACCCGCTGCGTACGCCAGTGTTATATTAAGTAGCTCGCTTTTGCTTTTATATTAACCTGTTAACCGGGGAATAAAATTTTGTGAAACTCGTTTCACACTGGGGACTTTTTTTGGGGGAGACATTTTGGTAGTCTTCCGGGCATGACGAAAAATGTCGTCATACCCAGTTAACAGGTTGAGATACTTTTGGTTTAATATGCGTAGTCTTCCGGACATGACGAAAAATGTCGTCATACACAGTTAACAGGTTAAAACCATGTCCAATAAAAAATTGCCCCCCCTTTTTATGTGAGTATATGTTAACTAGCTTGAATTATCCATATTTTCAAATTACAGGGGTTGTACAATATGTCATTTATGTATGTTTCATTTTCAAAAATTTCTCTGCTTCGTTGCCAATATTCCAAGGCAATGGTTTAACTTTCTGCTCGATTGTGCATAACAAATAATGTTATATTAAACAAAACAATTATAAAAGTGAAAACCAAAAGAAAATGCGCTATCATCACTTTCTCTGCTCCTTTAATTTTAGTTTACCTTGCGAAACTAAATCCCTCATTCTTTAGATTTAAAAACGCCCCGTGAAAAACCTTAATTGCCTTAAAATATCGATCTTTTTCCTACGTTGAATGTTTCATAGAAAACCGATGTTTTCGTATTTAAAAACACCGCCGGACCCTAAGTGGAATACAATGGCTCTTTTGTGATTTTTATCAAATTATTCCTTCAACTTTTAAGGCAGAAATCTCGATTAATAGGGCATGAATTTCGAACTTTGTCTTTAACTTTTGTTTCGATTTTTACATCCCACAACAAATCGATGAAGCACTAGATCTTCGATGACAACACACCTACAGTGCGCGAAAAAAGTATAAGGACAAGCGAAAACCCGCCAAATCTAGAAATCTTTTAGACGGAAACGTATGCAAATTTCTTAGGGAAAAACATGATAAAATTAAGTTATTTTTCATGTAAATTAGTTAAATTTTCCAAAAATAGATAGGTATAAATCTACTTTGTGAATTTTAAACCCATATGATCTTGGAAAAAAATATGAGGACAACTGATTTTTCATCTAAAATTATAGTAAAGTTTGCATATTTGAAAACATAAAAAGACCATTTCAAATATAAAGACTGGGTTTCTAAACACAATTCACACTTACCTCATTTCTGCACGATACGATGCCAAAAGGAATTCACCTTTCTGACCTTGAAAAAGGGAAAATTCTTGCTTTTAAAGAATCTAGATTGAGTGGCCATGAAATTTAGAAAGAAATTAAAAGATCTAAAAGTGTAGTTTATAATTTTCTAAAAGAATTTGAAATGTATGGAATGAATAAACTAACAGGAAGACCAGAAATTCTAATGCATCGACAGAAAAGAATAGTTGTAAGAAAAGCTTGCGAGAAAAAAGAAACTGCAAATAACGTTAGAAGAAATTTGGATTTACCATGTTCCACACGAACAGTCCAAAATGTTTTGAATAAACATCCGAATATTTGGTATGGAAAGTTAATGTTACGTTCGCCTTGTACAAAGCAACGTAAGGAAAGAAGACTGGACTTGGCAAGAAAATACATTTCTATCGGTCCAAAATGGAATGATGTAACCTTTTCGGACGAAAAAAAAATTTAACCTCGATGGGCCAGACGGTTTTCGTTAATTTTGGTATAATCTGCGTAAAACCAACGAAGTTTTTTCCAAACGTCAATACGGTGGGGACATAGTAATGATTTGGGGCGCTTTTGCAGCAAACGGAACCACTCCAATAGTCTTTATCAACTACAAAATGAACTCTGACAAATATGTTGATATGTTAGGTGAAAATTTGTTACCTGAGGCCCCACTAATGACTTCAGGTGACTATTTTTTCCAACAGGATAACGCTGCCATACGCGTTTCTAAGAGTGCAAAACTCTTGTTTGAAGCCAATTCAGTAAATTTACTTGATTGGCTGGCGAGGAGTCCAGATATGAATCCTATAGAAAATTTATGGGGCCTTCTAACTTGAGAAGTTTATAAAAATGGCACACAATATCAGTGTAAACCGGATCTTGTATTAGCTATCGAACAAGCTTGGAATAACATTACCATAGACACTTTAAAAGAATTTTCAGCATCGATGACTTCCCAGCTTATTCAAGTAATTGAAAACAAAGATTGTTTTCTTGATTATTAAGAGAAATCATATGTAATTTAGAATATGTCCTTATACTTTTTCTATATTTCTTTCGTGATAATTTTTATGAGGTCAACTTTTGTAAGTTTCATATTTGTTGTTTTATGTTTTGTAGATGTTATTGTAAAATGTGATACCATAGGTCAGAAATATAAAAAAAAAATCATTTTGATAAAATGAAAATAAAGTATATTTTCATTCAATTGTATATTGTCCTTATACTTTGTTCGCAAGCTGTATCACACTCTATGTTTACTGCAAATCGAATTGTGTTCACAATGCTTACCGAGCTTACTGCGTTACTTACTAATGTTTACTGCGTTGCTTACTACTATACTTACTGCGTTACATGCTTTACTCACTGAGTTACATGCTTTACTTACTGTGTTATATGCTGTAGTTACTGAGATTACTGTGACGAAAATTCTTATTTGGTAAACACAAATTAGTAAATTTAGTTTTGTTTGTGTCCTCAGAATTCACAACGATTAATTGGGAGAAATGGACAATTTTTACGACATGAAGATAAATATAACTTAGGTAGATCATTATCTTTTAGCATATTTTGGTACGTTTCTAAATGTCATCTGTATATTACACTTATTCATATTTTACATATATATTGATTAGTTCGGCATATGTTATTATTAAATTTAATTATCGCTTTTATCGTTTATACTGATTTTTTTTTTCATTTATATTTCACCATACCATACTTCATCTTTCATTCTTTGCCCTTTCCATATATTTAAATATATATTACTCTCTCGTATATACACACAATATCAAATATTTTTTTCTCCAACCGATACAATCAAATATGCGCATACAGTGGAACCAGGTAAAGTGACCGCTTTTTATAAGAGAGAACGAGTAAAGACTTAGTTATAACTATACCACAGTCTGTCGTGTATAGTGATCATTTGTCTGTGGATATCATCGCAGTCCGGTCTCAAAGATGGTCACTTTAAGCAGGTTTGACCTGTATATTTTGACGTCACCGATATCGGTGCATGGAACTGAAGTTGCCATCTAGTACATTGCTATTATAAACTCCACAATACGTGATAAATTAAATCTTTATAACTTTTTTTTTTATTATGTAACGACAATTGATATTTCCAGACTCGTGCTTCAAAAAGTTGAACGTGGACGGGAAATTATAAAAAATGTAAGTTAGTTCGTCCGGAATTGATGGTTTGGTTTTTTTAATGATGACTCTCTCGGTTGTTAAATGGTTTTGCGAGTTGTAGCTAACCCCTTGATGGCTCAGGCACTGATTGTTACACTCCCAAATATCGAATGAAAACGAGTAATGTGTAACGACAGTAATACGTTTAAGTATTTGTAAATAAGCTTTGTTTGAATTTGTAAATAAACTTTGTTTGAATTTGTAAATAAACTTTGTTTGAATGTTGGGCAAGGATAAAAGAAACAAGGCATTGTAAAAACACTCCTGATTTTATTAAGAATGGGGAGAAAATATGGGCATATAGATCGTGTTCAGTATTATTAGCACACCACATACACATTGTGCAAGGAATCTTATTTTATAAATTTTCATTAAAGAATTAGGCTTTTATATTTTATAGTTTTTACATATAATTATAACTTAACAGTTTTTTTATAATAGATCATATTTTTTATTTATCTCACTCTCCTCAAAGTTTTAATTGGCTGTACATGTTACATGATTAATATACATGTATTTGTGTAAAGTTATTCGTGGCTTAGCCACACCTGCAGAGTGATACATCCCCGCTGCTTCGAAGTTCCCAGTTTAGAACAATAGAATTATTTATCACAACTGGTCATATGTCCACAATACAGAAGGCTACCTCACCTCCATCTTTTTGCTTAAAATCCTCAACTACCCCTTCTACCTAACCATCCCGCTGAAAAATTGTAAAAGGTAAATTAAAAAAAAAATCAAATTCTTTATAAAAAGAACTTCGTTATATAGAAATTGTTTTTCGTAATATGGAGACAAATTTACATGTTAGTGCCATTCAAAGTCAAGGTTCCGCCGAAAATTTCATTAAATAGAAAACTTTGTTAAATGGAAGTTCGTTATATGGAGACTCTACTGTATTTTAAAAAACATTAGGTGCAATAGATGCTAATAGTGGACTGCAAAGGCTAATAATGACAAAATAAGACGAATTAACTCGGTTTTCTTTTTTATTTAATGGAATTGTTAAAAGTTTTCAGAAAAAATCTTTCCATCCTTAAATAAAACAAAACTGTGTTATTGGTGTAATTTCATCCCTTCACAGGTTGACAATGAGTACGCAAATTTTATGAAAGGTATGTTCACATAAAAACTTACAGCTAACTCCTAAACTTTTTGTACCTTTACAACTCTTCAATTAAAAATTTAAATTCGTGTAAAAATTATAACTGCGAAAAATAGTATCACAGAATTAAATATGTAAATATGAATTTTATTAAAGTAAGTTTATGAGCAAAATCCGATTGTAAGCAAAGTATTTTTACTAATAAAAATACATAAGCAAACATGTAAAAAGGATCATATTAAAAAAGGTGTCTATTTCCGCAGTGCATCAAACGCAAAAACACGAAGCGCTAGGCAGCACTTACCCATAACTCACGATTTGCCAACATTTCGATTTTTTTTTTTTTAATGCACAATTATAGGTAACAAATCTTTAAATCAAAAATTGAATCTCGGAAATACTAATTCAGTAACGTTAAATCCCGTGAACACGTTTTCCTTATTTAGTCGCTTTTATAAAAAAATTTCATCAAATTCGGCGGGGCACTCACTGTGGGTTCCCCTTGTGAAAAGTAGGAAATGTTTAAAACGTAATTTCAAGTGTTCATAAAGCTTTAAGGTGGATTTTCCCCAGAACGTATTTTTCTTAAACTTGCGCTCATGATAATTTGCAAACCGTTTAACATAATTGAATGAACTTTCCAGATAACATTATATGGCATTTTATAATATCTGCTTTTTTGTTAGTTTTATCATATTGGTTTAAATATAAACACAATAGCCTTAAGCAAAGTAGTCTAAAGATAAAAAATCACACGTTTAAAAAAATAACATATTAATTTTTCATTATTATTTTATCTCTTAAGTGGTGCTATGAGTACAAAATTGCTGTAATCAGTTTAAGTCTATTAACGGTATTCTGGAAGCAAAACTGAAGTTGCAATCCTGTAAGCTTTTATTTTATTTATTTATTTTTTTTGCAACGCAGTAGTTAATGCAAAAACTATATTCAGCATTTTATAAAATTTAAAAACACTCCAGAAGTTGAAATTATCATTACTGGCTTTATGTAGACAGAATTGTGGGCGTCCATATGAGTAGTTTGGTGGGGGGGGGGGGATTGAGAAAATTATTACCACCTGTCAAGGCTGTCAAAAATTTTAGTGAGTGTACATGTTACTAAAATGCTACGAAAGTAATTGATGATGCTTGACAATTAGTGGAATATAGTAGTAGAAGATAATGGTGCTTTTTTTTAATTAAATCTGATGCAAATTGTATTAAATAGGTAAAAGGGTGACTGGAGTGGCACGTTAATGATCAAAAATCTAAAAGTGGTATATGCAAAAAAAAAAAAATCTCCGCCATTGAACTACAGAGTGTAATTTTCTTGTTGTCTTTTCAAGACAACATTACTAGTTCAATTACACACATCATAACACATTCATATTGAAACTGTCATAGTGTATTGTATAATTCAACCAGCTGCGCTGGCGAGCGGTCATGTTCTGGTTTACCACCTGATTTTTACTGACAAGGCACAGTGAGTGCTCCACCGATTTTGATGGGTTTTTTTTATTTTGTTTTTTTATGAAAATTGAGCCAAAATAAGGAAATACATATCCCGGCATTCGTGTCGATGCGGTTTATTTTCAGAGATATGAATTTTTAAAAACACGACGTTTCGGGAGCCAACTGCTCCCTTTGTCAAGTGAAGGCAGAATGAAGAGTTCGTGAAAGTCCTAAGCTTATATACCCGCATGTTGGGAATCCCCATCTGACGCCATTTGGTGCGGAGCATTTCCAGCTGGGGAAACCCCAATCGGGGAAACCCTCGCCGGGAAAGCCCCCGCACCCGACGATGTCAGATGAACACCCCCAACTCGAGGTTTTGCAAAAATCCTGTAAGGTTCTGGTAGAGGTTTTGCGATGTTTATTGCACGACTCCTCAAACCGTAGGTTTCCCATGATTCCAGAAAAAGTCTACTCCCCAGATTCGTCACATTCTGATGTAATATTTTCATCGAATGCCAATCTGGTTCGTGACCCTCCCTGAAGACATGTTCAGCCAACTGGTTTGAATCGTCTCCCCTAGCTACCGCACGCATATGCTCCTTCCCTCGTAGACGTATCGATCTTCCCGTCTGTCCAACATACACCTTGTCACAGTCTCCACACGGTATTTGGTAAATAGCACCAGATTTTTCCTCCTCAGGGACGCGATCCTTAACTTTAAGTAATAGATCACGCAATAAATAAGCAATAGATTACGCCAGTGTCGAAATAACTGTTTGTTATGGAATCTCCTGGTGAAACTTTAATATTTCGTTATGAATTTTTAAAGATTTTGCTTACTATATATGAGCTTAAAACACAACGCCATCTGCAAGCCAATCGGTAGCTTGGCGGTGTCGGCTCTTCGCTCCGTATTTTTGTGTTCGATGCCCGGGGAAATCATTTTTTTTTTTTAATGTATCCTTTTTACATATTTATTTATGTATTTTTATTAGTAAAAATACTTTGCTTACAATCGGATTTTGTTCATAAACTTACTTTAATAAAATTCATATTTATGTAGTATAATTTCTACTCGAATTTTAATTGCTGATTATTAAAAAGTAGAAAAAGTTTTGGTGTAGCCATCCAGCCTGTTATGTAGTTAAGTAGATCCAGCACACTTTAATAATGTTTTTACAAATGACGACGGCACCTCTTCTTCTACTGTTGAAGTAATTCCACCTCATTGTACCCCATACTGTTAACCTCGTGATGTGTACTTCTTCCGTCAAGTAAAAAATTTCATTAAAAGGTTACAAAATTGTGTTGAAAGCTTACAAAAAAATAGTCATTTAAACATGCGAGCAGATAGATGCTTTGAAGATCCATTCACTTATTCACAATCAACTTTCGGCGCCGAATTTTAAGAATATGTTACAGTACTCTTGGTTTGTTGCAAAGTTAACAAACGAAAGAAGAGTCTTTGAAAATGTAGATGGTATTTGTTTTCCAGATGATATTAGACAAAGAAAATCAGTTGTTCGAACAATTCATTTATAAAATGCTCACGTTGTAGAAATCTTTTTTATGATTTATATATTTTTTATGATATATTTCCTGGGTCCCACCAGGCGCCGGAAAATCATTCTTTTCTTTACGAGTAATTTAACATCTACTGTTGCCACATCATCGGCTAATATGAAAAAACTGTTACCTTAATAATCTTTTTTATGTTTTTATTATTTTTATGATAATTATCGTCCAAAACTGTGTACCAGTATACAATTCCGACACCTCCGATAGTGATACACAAAAAATATGTTCACGTCAGTCAGTTTTAAAATAAAATTGATTGCATTTTATAAAATAAAATGTTTCTATATAAATAAAATGCACATAAATGAGATGCACATAAAATGTTTATATGTTATAAAATAAAATTATGTTTATATGTTATAAAATAAAATGATGTTTATATGTTATAAAATAAAATATTACATACTAAAAATGCATTTGACAATAGATAAATATATTTAAAAAAATATTAGGCATAACAGATGCTAATAGTGAATGACTGCAAAGGCCAATAATGATAAAATAAGACGAATTAACAAAGTTTTCGTTTTTATTTAATGGAATTGTTAAACGTTTTCAGAAAAAACTTTCAATCCTTAAATAAAACAAAACTGCATTATTGGTGTAATTCTATCCCTTCACAGGTTGACAACGAGTACGCAAATTTTATAAAAGTTATATTCGCATAAAAACTTACAGCTAACTCCTCAACTTTTTGTACCTTTACAACTCTTCAATTAAATGTTAAAATTCGTGTAAAAATTATAACTGCGAAAAATAGTAGCACAGAATTAAATATGTAAATATCAATTTTATTAAAATAAGTTTATGAACAAAATCCAATTGTAAGCAAAGTATTTTTACCAATAAAAATGTTATAAATAAATATGCAAAAGGATATATCAAAAAGGATCGATTTCCCCAGGCATTGAACACAAAAACACGGCGCGAAGAGCCGACAACTTACCGCCCAAGCTACCGATTGGCCTGCAGAGGGCGTTGTGTTTTAAGCTCATATATAGTATGCAAAATCTTTAAAAATTCATATCTCCGAAAATAAGCCGCATTGGCACGAATGCCGAGACACGTATTTCCTTATTTTGGCTCTACTTCCATCAAAACATTTCATCAAAATCGGCGGGGCACTCACTGTGGGTTTCCCCTTGCTTGTTGCTGTAGGCCAGGCAGGCTCGTATTCTTAAGGTTTCTACAAATGTGTATACAATTTAATACTGCCCTTGATCTTTGGTAAATGAGTTACAATGGTACCAAGGAAGCAAATACCTGGGACTTTGGATTCTACTGGTTCTAAGATGCGTGGTATTTCTGAGGATGTTGCGGGCTTCCGAACAACTGAGGGTTTCACTGATTGAGACTATTAATAATAAATTTAAGCAAGCACCAATACCTACTATAGCTTTGATTTCACGAGATATGGATGAGTTGATTTTTAAAGAACTTGAATCCAGAAATTCTGACTTTGAAAATTTGTGGTTTTCCCTTCTTACTCACATTGAGAATCGAATTGTCCAAATAGAAAAATCATTGCTTGATCTCGAATTTAGACTTGATGAACAACAACAATACAAGGACTAGCTTATTGATTTTTGGCCTTTTCGAGTCCGATGGTGCAATGGATTTAACCACTTAGGTTACCAGTTTCCTTAACTAAAATTTGAAATCCAGCTTGGAATCAACCGATATCGTACACGTCCATCGGTTTGGTGGAATAGGACCATCAAGCTCACCAGTTAATAAACCTCGGCCGGTAGTTATCAAGTTTATTAGAATGTGTAATAGAGATTACATATTTCATAATAAAAAACTTGTCCTCGTTCGTCTAGTAGGTCAAGACACCGCGGGCTAAACGCGGGGACCCTGGTTCGAATCCAAGATGAGGACGGCTCCTCTTTTTCTCCAAATATAAAAAAGCTCTAGTTTGAGCTATATGAACGTGGGTGGCAAAAATTATTGTATAAACTTCTCAAAGGTGCGGGTGTTGTCATTGCCGAGAGTTTAACTCCCGACAGACGTAAAGTATTCAATGATATAAGAAGTCATGATTTTCAGTGTTGGACATCAAATGGTTCTATTAATATATTTATGGATAATAACAATCAAGAGACTCCGATCTTCTGCAGAGATTATGAACTTTAAAATCCCAGTATAATACCTTCTGGCGTTAATTGTGTGGATATTTAAACGTTTTCATTGAATTAACGTATTAATTCGAATTCAAATATCCATTTATTTTTGGTTATTATTTTCTTAATCTTTATTAATTCCATTCGTAATCTTTATACATTAGATACCAGATTCTATTGGTTTATTTTGGATCTGTAATTGGACCACACCTTTCTGAACGCTTATTTTGTATTCTGTATAATTAACATATATATGTTGCATTTAATTAATTAATCGTTTATTATGATCTCATGCGTTTATTTAATCATTTTATCCTAATCCCGTATTCGATTACCTATCTTTTCTTGAACTTTATATCATAATGTATGTCTCTGCAATATCATACATATAAAGGTTCTTTCTTGGTACAGAATGACCATTTATCCTTGCGCCGTAAGAAATACAACAAAACTAACCAACCGATATGTTGGATCAGTATTATAACTTGTCTTATTTTTGATTAATGTAAAATTCGCATGTAACGTCTTGGCATCATGATGAATATAATATTAAATGCTTTGTATAATTTCTCGTTAAATTAA
>QLNU02003225.1:15237253-15250858 GCA_006491805.2 Dysdera silvatica | reverse complement strand
CATAGGCGGTCACACGGGCGGGGCCATGGCCCCGCCTAATCTTCGTGGAAGGGCGCCGAAGACCTCAAAGGTGGTCATCAGAAATCATGCCTTCGCAATTTTTTTACATTTGCAAAAAAATGTTAAAATGTGTTACGTTAAAATAAAAAAAATAATATTTACTCATTTACATTATAAAACTTACATTGAAGTAGAAAGGGCGCCAAAATTACTTCGGCACCGGGCCCCGCCTATTTTGAGAGTCTGCGACAGCTCATAGTTCGGATCTGATGTGAAAACTGTCTCTTCTGGTGATTTGGTACCAAATCACAGAATTTAAACCATTGTCGTATGGTGAAAATAATTCTGACGAAAAAATGCAAAAATATTTGTTACCTTTTTTAATAAAATCAAATGAATAAAGTTTGATAACAAATTTAAGTTTCATATCAATTTCTTTCAAAGTTTCGAAGGAATTCATTAAGTATTCCTATTTTCTTCAATTTCTATGAACTCTTTTATGCGGTTTTAGTTTAATTTTAACTCACTATTTTGGTTTTATGAGATTGTAGAAAATTATGGAACATGTGTCTAGTTTTTCAATGCAAGGTCTTTTTTTTAATGGGATTTTCTGAGGAACGTGTGACCTCCCACAATAGGAACACTATATGTTCGTTTTGCAGGCTTTCTTAACAGTTGCCACTTAGAAACACAAGGAAAGCAAACTTAATAAGTTCAATTCACAAATTTTACAAAAAAGCCTTCGAGACAACATACATTATATATTTATAATTGCGATCTTTATATTTGGCAACAGTACGTGCAATTGTTTTCCGAATTCTAAAATCAAATCAGTCTTCAATTTACCATCGAAGTGTGCACAACTACAACGAAGGCTCGGCAAAAAAGGCCTATAAAATTCTTTTAACGTTGTATTGTAATTTAATTATCTTTTGGCGAACTATTCTAAATATTTAATGTTTTAATAAATATTATTTTAACTTAAATAAATTACTGTATATTAGAAATTATACAAAAAAAAAAAATACTTTCATATCGATAAAATACACAATTTGATGAAGTCTGCCCAACTGTCACCGTATTCTAGATATACAGTTATTGGCAAAACTGGGGGAAAGGGGTAGAGAAGATTTAGTTCCTAGAATATTGATATTTTTAAGCGATCCTTGAAACTTTCCCCATTGGGCTAATACGAAATCTAAAATTGTTACTGATAGAACACACATTGCTTTACATTCTACAATTTTCGGCATTTGCCTACGACCTTACTAGCGTGAGCAAAAGCCACGAGAATAAAGGTCGATTTTGAACTTTGCAGACACGTCGTTGGTGCTATGGGTGTCATAGCGCCATACTGTAAACGTCATTATTTTTTTCTCAACGAGACCTTCAAAACAAGGTATTACTCGATCGTATTTGCCATTTGAAATTTTGGAGTTGGCCCCCGTGGGGCGCCCCCTGGTGCTGAGGGTGAGTCGCGACACAGAACAAAAATTATTTCCTTTTCAACAAGCAACTTTCCCGAAACGACGTTTATCTGCCTGAACCCACTAAAAAATTAACAGTGGGGGGACTGACTTTTGAATCACCCCGTAGATGGAAGTAAAACGACTCAATGTAAATATATCACAATCGTAAAATAACACAATGGGCACAGTTTTTGAACTATATGCTTTAATATAGCTTTAAAACGTTTTCTCGAAGGCTTTTAGCCCTCTTCGAATAAGCTTACGCAGTACTGGAACTTCAGTTCTGGACTGGAATTCCAGTATTATGTAACCTTCTTTGAAGAGGGCTAAAAGCCTTCAAAAAAAGTTTTAAAGCTATATTAAAACATATAGTTCAGAAACTGTGCCCACTGTGTTATTTTACGATTGTGATAAAAAACGTATAATCTAAACCTTCGATGTATATGAAAACGATTTAGAACCTTAGCTAAAAGACGTATAAGCCGTGTGCTACATACAATTATATAGTTTATAATTTTTACTTACCAAAAGAGACGCATTCCATATAAAACAAAATCACACCAAGTTTCAAGAAATATATTAATTTCACGGTGTTCCATTCTAGCACTAAAAAAAGAGGAAGCAGAAATAATCACGAAATGTATTTTAAACTTATAAATTAAATTTGACAAATCACAGGATTTTTTTTCAGGCTTTTAAACATATAGCCCAAGTTTAGTATATTCTAAGCATATAGTAAATTATAAATATATATTGTCACAAATTTTCAAATGATGTGTAAAAGTAAGCAGTGGACTCGCGTATTTACAATTTCATTGATCTCAAAAAGTATATTCTATTATATCAATAATAGGAAAATATTATAAAATATTATTATTATAATATATATATATATAATAATAAATAAAATATTACGATTATTTTATGTTTATTTAGGGGTCCGCATAAGTTAGTAGAATTGAAAATATCCACTCTGCAATTATAAGATTTGAAATGATAAACAAATTTATAAAATAATAATTGTCTCTCTCTCTTAATAAGGAAGCATCTACACGCCTTGCAAAGCATTTAGACTGGTCCGAGCTGTATGTAGTTGGGCGTTATCATGTTAAAAAATGGCGTTTGGAACGTCCCGCAGGTACGGTATGTTCCAATACACCAATGTCGAATGTACATATAATAGACATGAAATAGTATTGAAAAGGATATTGCTGTGCACCAAAATACATTTTTTATGCACACCTATGTAATTTTTGATAAAAAAAAATGCGGACTAGCATACTATTATACAGGAGAGTGGGGTGCCGAGAAGGGTGGCCGCCGAAGGTGGCGTTGTATTCCCAGACAGGTGGATTAGCATATTTACTTGTGTGTAGGGGGGAATAGGGAAGGGTGGCCGCCGAAGGCGGCGTTGTAACCCCAAACAGGGCGGACTAGCGTACCAACAGTGGGCTAAATCAGTGGTTCTTAAACTGTGCTCCTCCGGAGCCCTCGGGATCTATGGTTATACTTATTTTTGAAGAAAAATTCCTTTGAACTTTAAGAAGTAAAGGAGCTCCCTTAAAAGCAAAAAAAAAAGCGCCAAAGCTAGAAATTTTTGAAGCCGCTAAACACCTGTATAATCGCATCTATCAAGACCATGACATGCCGTACACTGAAAGCAAGCGCGGACACAGGTGAGTGGTTACAGGAATCATGACCCATCCCAAAAATATATTTTTTCACTGTAAAAATTCCAACTTTCATGAAAAATGAAGGGTGTTATTCCAAGACCATGGCAAATTCTGTCCTTGACTCCCCCCAAAATGAAAGCCTGTGTCCGCCTCTGACTGAAAGAGCACGGAACGACAGCGAGGCGTTAAGCACAGCAAAATAGCATGAAGAAATAAATAGCAAATAAAATAGCAATAAAATAGCAAAATAGCATCTTATTTACTTAAAGTGGCATCAGCAAAAATAACAAGTACTTTGTCAAACTAATTGTACGGCCTGTACTGTACTGCACAGCCTGTTGCAATCTCAGCATAGAATCATATTAAACAACACATATTAAATAATAATACATATAAATAATACATATTAAACCCAACGAAGTGAGTACTTGTTACTTCAAATCAAATCATCTCGCCATGTTTATTTGGAAGTCTGTCACAAACGGATACCGGTTCGATTTCTTTGTTTGGATTTTTATGGCGCAAGAGCAACTGGGCTGTACCTATAGCCAATCCTGGTACACCGTCTGGAATTGGTACGAGTAAACACGAATAACGGGTGGTTAATTGCCCCATAATTTAAACGTCTCTATTAAAAGCCACACACAAACATGTTGTACATGAAATGCAACTTGTAATATAAATAACCATAACAGATTTCCATTGCTTTTTCACATGCGACGGAAAAATGCTTACATTATTCGCTATGGAAACTATTGTCGCTGTGCAGGAAATATTTGACTTAAAGGAAAAAGATGTCCGCACAATCGAATGCTCTTCAAACATGTCTTGTTTATGCGCTTATTTGTACGTAATCTGCATAATTCAGTTCTGAATTGTTTATCACAGACAGACAGACGACTGTCCGCAAAACGGGACATCCTTCCCTTCACACAATTAAGGCCGGCGGGAAACGCATTTTCTACATAGCATATTCATAAGTTTCTCTTTTTTATTTCCCCCGTTGGTTTTCTGATGGAAGGGTTGGACAAGAGATAATGAATATGAAGATTAATGGAGACCATTTTCGCTTTGTTTACGGACGTGGTTTGGTCATAAACATATACAGGGTGGTCCAAAAGGAACTTTGCCTACGGGGCTCTAGCGAGCGCTGTTTTTAACGCACTGAAATGAAATTTGAAATTCATACTTTAAAAAACACGCTTTAATAAATTCCGCGGTTACGGTTAGACCGCATGAATTTCGAAAATCTCCAATGGCAACACTTTTTTCTTTTTCTTTTTTTAAATGTCCTCCTGATCAACATATGCAAAAACCATAAAAAGTATATAAAAGAACTTTTTAAACAACGTTATATATGCGTTTTATATGCATTTATAACGTTGTTTAACATGTTCTTTTATTTAACTTTGCACAGTTTCGACTGAATGCATTCATAAAAAGCATGCATCTCTTTTTTTTAAGGATGAAAAATGACTTGGGCATAGTACTTGTTTGTTTTACTGGCTTCCTTGGTTAAAATTACATTTTTTAAAGTTGGCAACAGGTCAAATTGTTTTCTTTTATTCATTTTCGCAAATCTTGTACATAATTTTACTTTCCATATTTGGCAACCATAAAAAAGCAAGCACTTTGTTTTTTAGGTTGAAAAATGGCTTAGAAATAGTACCTGTTTGTTTTACTCGCTTCTTTGGTTATAATTACATTTTTAAAGTTGACAACAGTTCAAATTATTTCCTTTTATTTATGTTCATAAATCTTGTACATAATTTTACTTTCCGTATTTGGCAACCATAAAAAGCATGCACTTTTTTTTATTTTAAGATTAAAAGAGAGAAATACCACTTTTAATTTACAAACATTTTTACAGAAATGAACAAAATAAACGGGATGTACAACATTATATATTACATAAGAGGTTCGGATTCCTCAAAAAATTGTAAACCTCAGCCGCAACCTGACGCTTGCTGTCCTTGCATCGTAAAAACCAAACAAACTCTTTCTATAAAAATGGCGGACAATTTTCTTCGCTTTCTTGCTTCCAAAAATCCTCGCATTCGTCCTGTATTCGTTAACAGGTCTGTCATATTCAGTTTATCGGCGCAGATTAACCGTTGCTGTTCTTGCCCAGTAAAACTCACAAACAATATTCAATTTACTTATTCCTAGGCATTCAAAGCAAAAAAAAACCTTCATTAGCAGCCATTCATCGGACAGAAAAATTTGTCCGCAAAAAAGGAGTGTCTGCAAATAAAGGCTATATTACTGTGAAGAAGTTCTTAGCGGGGAATTTTCATCTGACCATAAAAGCGGGGTGTCCGTTAAAAAAGATTTTATTTTTGCTAGAACTACAATTATTTATTACACATTTTTCGGCGAAAGAAGCTTTCCTAGCTATACTTTCCCGGTCGTCTGAACTATCGTACATAAAGTGAATTTCGTTTTTTTTAGCAAGTAGATCCTATTGAATTAATGTCATTTCTAGGTGGATGCGAGGATTTAAAAATTAATGGCATCACTAAGAAGACATTAATTTGTCTTCTTAGTGATGCCATTGCTCTATTATTAGTCCACTTAGTAATGCCATCATTTCCCTCATAAAGTGGTAAACTGGTCACTTTCTTCAAGTGGTCAATTTAGCAGGTTCCACTGTATAATTAAAAATGGATGCATGATTAGAAGAGTCACATAAAATGTCATTAAGGTTTTAAATTATTTCGATTAACAAACTACGATAGAACCTCTGTCATCCGAATCAATTCGGGTCAAACGTACATCGGTAGATCAAAAATTTCGGATGATCGGAAATGCATGTGCTCTACAGGTCTGTTAAATCGTTCATCCAACGGATAAACGTATACTTTTGCCCATCTATTGCAAACTTGAATATTCGTTCAGTGATTCGGTTATTTGAACAATCTGACCAACCCCGCTAATCTGTCAAAAGGCCCGATCTCAGTTATAGTACAAATTAGGAGTGCCTATATTTTTTCATAATAGATGTACATTTTTAAAAATAAAATAGTGTTGTTATTTTAATAATAAATACCGTTTCCTAATTTTCGCCGTGAGATTATTTTAATTATTTAAATTATTTTTATAATTATTTAAACCGTGTTCTAAGGGTTTGGTTGTTTGTTTGTTTGTTTTGAGTTTGTTTTGATGGAACTTCGAGTATTTTTGCTTCGAGGCTGTATCACGCGAAGTTCCTTAATTAGCATTGGTTCTGTTGATCCGTATTGCATTTTTCTCTTCAATCATGCTAAAGAAAAGGTACGAAAACGACGCCGGTTAATAGAGGTGTCCGTATAATAGAGGTTTTACTGTATTTACAATTCAAATAAATCATGTACGTTACCTATCGTCGGTCTACTCTCTTTTTGTTTATAATTTTTAACTTTTTTTTGTTTTTGTTTATGATAAACAATATTTGCAAATAATACAACAAATACCCCGAGTACGGATCGGTTGATAACACGGCAGGCGCTTTATACCAACACGATTTAAACTCGGGTTTTCCGCAAGGTAAGCGAACGCAGTACCTATACGTCCATCGTATGATTTATGATCCGTGAATGGTCGTTCATATAGTATACCTGAAGGTGACCCACGTTACGAACACCACGTATTGTCAACGATAAGGTAATAACAGTAGCCTACCACGATGCCCCGTACTGCCATATGCTTCCCGCATGAGCGACCAATCTCTTTACTGGGATAACAGTGCTTTCTTATACAATCACCTTTTTCCGATAATTACTTTCGCCGCGTTAAACAGTTAAGAGTGCAAAGAGGGCTCTCTTCTCATCAATTTGCTTTGCGGATTTCGCCCGCCGTTTACTGGGAATGCAGAGCGAGTTTCCGCCGCCAATTTTCCCCTAATGACTCACATAAGTAAGATAAAAGCCGGTGCCATTTTATTTGTTCAGGGGTTTTAAGGCTCAAAGACTACAGTGATCATGCTGCGCCGGGACCTACTGTTTTCCGAAGAATCCGAACTTCTTAAGGCCTAGGGAACCAAACCCCGGAATATGGTGACGAGTGCGATCTTTATTGAGATCTTATTAAGCTTTCTTTGCACCGTTGGCAGTCGAACCCGGGTTAACGACGCACTAGGCGAACGCGTTACCAGGCTGCACCACCACTGGGCGGATAATTTAAAAGTTTAATTCTAAAATATATATATATATATATACGCACACACGTGTGTGTGTGTGCATTCAAAGTCGTTTTCATCTGCGCGGCATGCATAAAAAATGAATTCTCTATATACAAAAAATACGCATAAATATTAAAGCAATATCATTAAAAATAATATTCCCGTTATATATAATATGCAACTTTAAATTGAGAAGCGTTTTAGAACTAAAACTGGTCCGGAGATAGAAATAAATACATACTTTTCAATGGGTTTTGCAGCCCCGCCGAAAATGAAACACGGAAATCCGAAAAGACAATATAAAAGAACGAATCGCGTTTTAGATGCCTGATGACCGACTGAGTGCAGAACCACTTTTACAATTGTTAAGAAGGACTTCTTCGATTTTAAAATTCCGTTTCGAGCCAAATTAACACACTAATCTTCTCAAAACGAAAAATAAAAGGGGGGAAAAAACTTGACTTTGAAAAAGAGAAAAGAAACAGAACTTGCTGTGCCACATTACGCAAGCATATCGTCTGCGCACATAACAATTACCGGTGAAAGCGAAGCAAACAACGTCGCAGGGAACAAATTACAAAGCCCGGGACAAAGACAGCGGACAAAATTCTCTAATAAGGCGTATAAATGTATTTTCCCGCGCTTTGAAAGAAGGGAAAAAATTAATTTAAACGTTATGTACTTAACACTCTGCGAACAAAGATGGGGATTTTTTAGTTTGTTTCAAATATGCAATTCAAATCATGTCGGCTCATTGTTTATTTGATAGTGTGATTACAATAGTGTATTGTACCCGGAAGAACCTAATTATTCAAATTACGTCGGTTCGGCCAAGATTGTCCTTTTTCCCTATTTTACTTTCTGTTAATCCCTTTTTTTTGGTGTCAGCTTTTGTTAACATTAATCATACGTTTTTCCCCTTTTTCCCTGCGCTTTAAAATTTCCTCAAAACTTGCATATGCCTTATATCCAACATAACGAGAAATGATTGCGAAGTTTAACTAAAGCGGGCGAGTTTTTTGCGTATTGTTCATCTCTCCAACAGTGTAACTTTGATTAAGAAAAGGGAAAAAATAATATTTCTGGGAAAAAATTTGTTTGGCTGTTTCTCCTTCTAGGGAAAAAGTTATGCAAAAGAAGGATTTTTAGGGATTAGTTCTAAAGTGTGAAGTTTGAATTTTTTCCTTTCCACTTCAAAAAAAAAAAAGAAAAAAGTTTCGTTCTTCGAAAAAAAAGAAAAGAAAGAACGTTTCGGATTGGGTCTAGGAAGAGATCTTAACTCTATCAGATGTTGCCAAACGAGGGATCAAAATTTCGTTTCCCGTAAGTTTTTATTTTAACTTTTGCATTTAAATTCACGATTGTGTGACAAAGAAAATGAAAAGATTTGTCTTAAAAAAAGATGAACATTTTCTAGTGTTCGTTTAATATTGTTTGTTTTTTGGTTTTACGGCTCAAAGACTACAGTGGTCATGCTGCGCCGGGACCTACAGTTTTCCGAGGAATCCGAACCTCTTAAGGCCTGGGGAACCAAACCCCGGACTACAGTGAGCAGTGCGATCTTTTATGAGATCTCTGAGTAAGCGTTCTTTTTGCACTGCTGGGAGTCGAACCCGGATTAGCCGCGCAATAGGAGAACGCGTTACCACACTGCGCCACCGCAGGGCTGTTCGTTTAACAAACCCGTCATATAATATAAATAAATGATGCATATGTAAAGATGGTATTTATTTGCGAAGAGGTCTAAGCGAACCTATTGAACTTCTAAAATTAGGAAGTACAGTATAGCCTCGTTTAGTGGAACTTTCACTTTTATTTCTGGCAGCGAAAAAATCGGTTGTTATTATCAAAGGTTATATGCAAATATCTTATAGAAATTTAATAGATTCAATTATGCATAATATTAATGGCAAATGAATATAATATATTTTTTTTTATTAGAACTTTTTTCCTCCCTTGCTTTATCTGATACGCATTGAAGTGATCGATTATATGAACCTTCGATTATCTGAACCTGGTTCAATCCTAATTACACTCGTGGCAAAGCTAACCTGGTACACTGACAAGGCGCAGAGCAGTATGATTTCGCCAGTGCAATATAGTTCGCCCTTTCTTACGTTAACAGAGTTAATAGAAGATACATTTCGGACATAAAACATTAAAATAATGCTCAAATACATAAAACATAGGCATATTTGTGTAATTAAAATCTGGTATTTATTAAATTTAGGAAAAAGACTCATTATAGCGAGCGCTGACGTCATTCAAGTAACTGACCACTCAGAGGACTTCGTTTGCTTGGCGAGAAATTTGGCGCCTGGAATTTTGGCAACCGCGTTTTTCTGCATTCCAAATTAGGCGATAAATAGCCTAATAATGTTGAGGGCTATCTCATTTTTCGCCAATTGGCGAATGAATACTTGTCTCACTGGTGTGAATAAGTCGTCGCAGCCTTAACAGTGTACCAGGTTAGCTTTGCCGCGAATGTAGTTCTGGTAATCAGCAGAGTACTATATATTTATATAATCGATTATTACAATAATTATCGATAATGCTTTAAGCTCCATTACTTGAAATTCGAACATAGGTGGTTGTCAATAGAGCCGTAGCCAGGATGGGACTATGGGGGGGTGATCTGCCTAGAAATGTAGTCGGCTCCCCCCCCCACCCTATCCCACCCCTCTGGAAAATATTTGTTGTAAAAAATAAAATATTGTAGAATTTTATTTACAGTTTTTGTTTTGCACGAAATTATGCATGATAATAAAAAATTATTCTTTGATTGTTTGTTTGTTTTGTGGTTTTACGGCTCAAAGACTACAATGGTCATGCTGCGCCGGGACCTACTGTTTTCCGAGGAATCCGAACCTCTTATGGCCTAGGGAACCAAACCCCGGACTACAGTGAGCAGTGCGATCTTTTTATGAGATCTCTGAGTAAGCGTTCTTTGTACACTGTTGGGAGTCGAACCCGGATTAACGGCGTACTCCGGGTTCGACTCCCAACAGTGTACAAAGAACGCTTGCTCAGAGATTCTTTGACGCTATTTTTCGCATTCTTTAACGTTAAAAATGTATTCAAAATAGCTTTCTACGGTAGATTTTGTGTATATAATGTTTTTTTATATACGTTTGAGTCTTCATATACTTTATAATAAGGACAGGGGAAATTATAGAGAGGTATACTAAAATTTATAAGTTTTTAATGCAAAATTTATTTTAAGAAATTTATTTATTAATTTTAAATATATTAGTCTACTTATATATTTAGTGTTATTAAATATATTAATGAAATATATCAAAACATTTACGAATTTTAAGCCCCGTAACTTCTAACGTATAAGAGGTAAGCGTCTCCTTAAATCATAATGTTGACCACATTGTCGCTTGCTGATAGGATGACTTGTGACAAGGTGTATGTTGGACAGACGGGAAGATCGATACGTCCACGAGGAAAGAAGTATATGCGTACGACAGCTAGGGAAGACAATTTAAGCCAGTTAGCTGAACATATCTTCGGGGAAAGTCACGAACCAAATTGGCACTGGATGAAAGTATTACATCAGAATGTGATGAATCTGGGTAGCAGACTTTTACTGGAGTAGTGGGAAACCTACGGCTTGAAGAGTCGTGCAATAAACATCACGAAACCTCTACCAGAATCCTACCAGATTTTTGCCAAACCTAGAGTTGCCGGTGGTCATCTGACGTCATCAGGTGCGGGGGATTTCCCAGCCGGAGCTATTTCGCACCAGATGACGTCAGATGAGGATTCCCAACATGCGGGTATATAAGCTCAGGACTTTCACCAACTTTTCATTTGACAAAAGGAGCAGTTGGCTCCCGAAACGTCGTGTTTTTAATCCTTACGACAGTGTCGAAATAACTGTTTGTTATATTATGGAATTATTATGGAATCTCCAGGTGAAATTCCGTATTATTTCGTTAACATTTTTTTTCTTTCTTTCTTTTTCTTTCTTTCTTTTTTTTTCTTTTTTTTTTTTACATCCGGCTAGTATCCGCTAGTGTGGGGTTTCACTGTACTTGATTTTTAAGCTTCGGGATTTTAGCTGGTATTTTTTCTGTTTTTATGCGCCATTTTGTATTTTTGTGTATACTCATTTGGGGCATTAGTTTGGTAGGTTCATTACATTTGTATCTTTCCTACACTTTTTTTTTGTTTCATTTCCAAGGCATTTGAAAAACATTCGAAAATTTTTGAAAAATAATACATTATTGTCTATAATACTTTGTAATTCCGTAAATACACAGCCAGAATTGGACCCCAAAAGAAGAAAAGAACAGACGTTTGATGTTCTCTTGACAAGTTTCACGCTGGAAGTCCTTCCTTGGGGTTAAAAGCAGATCTTTTTGAGCCGTGATCTCTTATAGTGGGGGGATAAAATTTTTATTCTGCTCGAATAATTCGGGCACTAAACCCAGGCCATAAAGCGTTCAGGGCCTCATTTAAGCTCAGCGCCCCAACCCCCAATAATTCCATTCCCTCCTTCCATAAGCGTAGCAGAAAGTTCGTAAGGGGGGTTATAGGCTCAATGGGGGGTTACAGAGCTACAACTCACATGTTCCTATGTTAAATATGCAAAATTCCATTGCAATGGGGTGGGGGGTTACAATCCCCATCAACAATCCCTGCGTACGCCAGTGCCTCCTTCTCCACCCCTTCGTCCCTAAATTAAAAATAAAACTTAACTAAATGAAGCTTAATTAATGACTCAGCAATTTATTACAATTAAATACTACTTACTAAATGCTACAATGGCGGTGCAAAAAATTACGAATGGGAAAGGTGCTTCAAATTATTTTGAGATTTCTTACTCTGGCGTTAAACATAATAAATGAGTATTGCTCCTACACATACTCATTTATCACCGCCATGGGTCATACCTGCCGTGGACATCCATTGCGATCTGGTTAACCACAGCAAAAGCACTACACCTAATGCTTTTTACCAGCAGTTATTCTCTGAATTTCGGGATCATTTTCAAGACTCCAATTTCATTTTTACAGATGGGTCCAAAACAGAAACAAATGTAGGTTCTGCATTTGTCATTAATAACAGTGCCATTGCAGAAAAAATCCCCCCATCATACTCCATTTTCACAGCAGAACTTTATGCCATTTCCATGGCACTTGCGTATATTTCAACTCATAGCTTAATTCCTTGTATAATTTGTACCGATTCTCAGAGCTCTTTAAGAGCCCTGGAATCTTTTAAATATTCACCTCATCCTATTTTATCCAAAATCCATTCACAACTGCAGCACCTGCACAATCATTCCAATATTAAATTCTGCTGGATCCCTGCTCACATTGGTATCAAAGGGAATGAGGCTGCTGATGCAGCTGCAAGGGCAACGAACTCACCACTTGCTTCTAGCCAACTTCTTCCTTTCTCTGACCTGAAACCAATTATCAAGACCTGTGTGAATCAAAGGTGGCAAGAAGAATGGGATCATCAAACCAATAACAAATTGCATAATATTAAACATACAATTGGTAACTGGCCCTCCTCATACCGTAAAAATCGGAAAGAGGAGGTTCTCCTTGCTAGACTTCGCATTGGGCATTCCCATCTCACCCATAGACATCTGTTGGAAGGAAAACCAGCACCAATTTGCCAAGTGTGCAATGAACCCATGAGTGTTTTACACATTTTAACTCAATGCCCCTATTATAGACTTGCCCGCACTCTTACTTTTAACTCTTCATCACTGTCTGACATTTTAAATGACCATGCTGACCATACGCACGTTTTAAATTTTTAAAAAGTACTGGCTTTTACTACAGTTTTTGATTTTACCGTGTTTGGCGCAGTATAGCCCAGATGCTCTTGCGCCATAAAAATCCAAACAATCAATCAATAAAATAGTAAAGACAGGATTTATGGTTCATGAAATAATATATGCAGTGCATATATCCTTTATTTCGCTCTTGGCTTTATTTTATTTTATTTATTTCTTTATTTTTTTCACAAATTTGCGCTCCAGGTACGGGACTAGTGGTCCTAATGGGAAATATGGTCCTGGAAGCAATACGATTTTACCATACCTTATGACACTCAATATTTTTTTTTTCCGACTGATAGATTTTAATATAAGACGCTCTTCACCGATTCAGATATTTTGGTTGTTTGTGTCCGCCACAAAAATAGTCTTAATTTGCAATTAAAAAAGGTCTCCTTCCCAAGCTAGCGGCCCCTCTTTAGCCAAATCCATTGAATCAATGGCCGGCCACGACTACTCGATCCAGGTAATAAAATACGCTTCTATTTAGGAATTAAAAAA